>JAQISU010000171.1:1937500-2325000 GCA_029339505.1 Unio delphinus
ATTTGCAAATGGAGCTGATTCATCAAAGCTCAAGATATGCAGCCTGACATATGTTCGTGACTTGTTGGTGCAATATGTTCATTGTTTCATTCACGAATACTGGCTACAACCTATTCCTGCATTTGACGAACCATTTAGCAGAATAATGGTAGATTTTGTCGGTCCGTTACATAAAACCAAGTCAGGTAACCAACACGTGTTGTCCACTATGTGTGCGCCAACAAGGTTTCCACTTCAATTATTTTGAAGAATAGTAAATCTGAAACAATACTAACTTCTTTGATAACTATTTTTTTTTAAACTCAATTTCCCAAAGCTATCCAATCTGATCAAAGATCAAATTTTATGTCCGGTATTTTTCAGCAAGTTAGGTACTAATTCGGCACCCAACAATTGAAATCTTCGACCTATCACTAAGGAGCTTTACAAAGATTTCATCAGACTTTGATGACCAAATGAAAAACTGATCGATGAATACCAAACCATAGAAGTGCAACAACAGTTTCAATTTTTGAATTATCGTTGCCATCACTCCGATAATATGATGCGGAGTCCATTGTTCCAAAGTCACATTCATGTTCAGCCTACAGCCATATTTTCATATAATACGCTAGTTTGGTTTAGTTTTAATTTCCTTGTTTTAAATGACCACAGAACAATATCAAGTTTCGGTAACCTCTGAGATTTTTTAAACAAGATGATACGATAAAAAGAGATCAAATTAATGATTATACAGCCATGATATTCCGTTTCTGAGGAATAGAATCCGTGCTACCATAAATTCTAGTGAATTCTACATGGTACATGTTGCCGCTTCGAAATTCGCCAATACAACACTTTGAAAACTTACATCACATATACCTATATGATCATAATGATATACGCAGCAGTTAACAACTCCATCCTCTATGTCTTAAATTTAGTTATGTGTTAAATTTCGTTTGTGTTAAATTTCGTTTCTGTGTTAAATTTATTTTATGTGTTAATTTTTGTTTATGTGTTAAATTTCGTTTATGTGTTAAACTTCGTTTTTACCTACATTTTGGACCTTCGCTCCTTGAAATCCATGAAACTGGATCAGAATGGGAATGTAAACGGTACCATCACTGACTTTGTCCTAGTTTATTTGGCGGACATTTTAAAGTTCAATTAGCGAATTCAGGTTTAAAGAAAAAGAACATTTGTATAACTGGTATAACAAATCAGATAAATGTTTGAGAAAGGTGTGCATTTACTTATAAACAGCAGACCTCTCTTGGGGCGATCGTTTTTCCACAATGCGTTAGGTTTAAATATTGTTTTATGATGTATACTGCCTTTCAATTTAGGTGATTACAAAATTCCCGTAGTAAGTGCTTGTTTGTTTGCTTCATGTCAATAAATTGGTGGAATACATATTTTTTTTAAATTCTGTTTTATTTGTTGGTGTCACAGAATAAGGCGAAAATTGAATTTATTTCTTCTTGAATACAACTAATTTCACTATTTTTTGTTTCGTCAAACATGCGTTACCTGGGGTGAATAAGTGTTTTCAAGGTAAGCGACGTGTAGCGATTTTGCATGTGCCTGACTAGAAATCACTTGAAGTCAGGAACATTATAATCACGGGGTGCACGGGAATTTTGCCCTGAATTCTGCTCACCTATTTGTGGACATATAAGGCAAAATATTTCTAAAAAGATTACGAGTCAAAAGTATCTTGTCAAATGAGAGATAGCTCGTCATTCTTTCTCCAGCCAATGGGGTGAGTGTTAAATTTATATTTCGTTTTATTGTGAATTTCATTCAGTTTATCATTTCATGTAATGATGCCTGTATTACAATGCAGATTTAAACCGTTGAATATTTGGAATTACTAGTCACTATTAGACTTTAAATGCAATAGCGGAATCTAAGTTTTAGATTGTTTTAGAAACAACTATTATTAGTTTGGTTTCTTTATTGTAGCTGAATGTGACTGAATGTGATTGATTGCTCCAGCAAAAGGGCTGAATGTGAAGGGCTGAATGTGATTTATTGTGCCGTGATTATGCTGTTTAATTGTGCGATCAAATTGAGGTGTCTGACTGTCTGTCTGTCAGATTGTCTGTCCGTCTACTTTTGTATCTGGCGTGAACAGGAGGTCATGATGTCTGAGGATATCTGTCGAGATGTGTAAATATCCGGAAATCTAGAAGTCTAAATGTCCGAGTGTCGGAGCTGTCTAGAGGTGCAAACGTCCATGGTAGCATCGACGTGTTTGGGACCGGTGGTTCTAGTAGGTGCTGTATGCTGTCTGTACGTATAACTGTAGTGGATCCGTGAAGGGCAAGCGGCCGATAAAAGTATTGGGTCAACCATAGGTATTCGAAGAAGCTGTGCGGCGATTCAACAGTTGGTGAATCGTACGGTTGTACAGTGTCGAGACGCATGTGTGTGTTTCAATTGTGTTTACAATTCAATACATTGACATATCTACACGTAGTTACTTTGAATCACAGTAGTATTCCAAGGGATTACATGAATCTCAATAACAGTTACTAACTTGATTTAATACATGTAGATGTTTGTACTTGTCGCAATCCATACGTGCGATAATATAATTTGATGTTTGTATTTGTTATCGCAATTTATACGTGCGATAATATAACTTTTGTAAAGGTTCCATTTTATAAGAAACATTTGTGTAGTCCAGGAGGTTCCTTGGATCTGTGTTTATTTTGTATTAATATTTAATTTATTTTTAAATTGTGAATGGTTGTGAAGTGTGATTGTGGGTTGAACGCATGAGTTATTGTGTTGATACATCATTAGTTTTCATTAATAATTTATTTCATAAATTTACATCATCTTTCACATATTGTGTTTGTGTTGTTCATTTAATCCACCAACCACTCGGTAACAATTCTGTTACAGTTGGCAAGTTTCGTAAAGTGCTTGACATAACTCCTTGATTAGTTTTTCAAACATGAATTTCATTCCGCAATATTCCAAATTTCCAGGTTCATCACAGATTCGTCTCTCTTGTGAAATTTCAATTCTGCCAGGTATTACTGATTCATAGTCTCAGACGATGAATTTGGACCGATAATCGGATACAATTATAGACATAGATACAGCAGACAGAAAGCGCATGTGTGTGTGTGTGTGTGTGTGTGTGTGTGTGTGTGTGTGTGTGTGTGTGTGTGTGTGTAACAAACCACGTCTTTAGATAGCTGAGATTTTATTTTTTGAGAATGACAGAAAACATGTTACTGCTATATCGAATTCGACAAAGCTGAATTTTAAAAAAAAACTACATTGGGTACAATACATCATACATTATACATTTATTTATTTCTACAAATTGTTTTCGAAAACCTAATAAAGCATGCCTTTCTCATCAGATTTAGAAACACCTATCCATTCTATTTGAATATACTAAAGCCTAAAATAACATCCTATATTTCATGTTTGAACATTCCCTGTCCAAACTTTAATATGCACTGTCTGAATACACAATCCTGTACGCTATACACATAACGTAAAGAAGCACATTATCTAATGCCGTACGTACGTTCACAAGATGGCGGACAATGTGGATATAGAAAAGACCATTAGACTGTCAAACAGTCGTCATACAGTTCAAGATACCCACATATAATTCTCACAAATATAATATTTACAGCTCATTTTTCGAGTATGTTGTACGGAAATCCTGACTACAGCAATAAATGACAACATATGTTTATATTATTGTGAATTTACAATGTCATAATATAGACCACTGACAGGAACCAAATTCAAATGTGGAGACAGGATGATCTCATGATATTTAGTGCATTGGTATGCATAACATGTCTGTATGTCTGTCTGTCTACCTAAGTAACAGATTATTCGCGCTGACACCTGACAACATTCAGTCTTTTTAATGGTGTGAAAAGTTTCGTAACTTGTCTTTTTTCGTAAAAGCAGAATACATTTGAAGTTTGACAGTCCGTGAGTAACTGTTAATATGTCTGACGTAAGGGTATTGTTCATATTAGAAATTGATTTTTAACGTCGCGTAAATGTAGCATGCCATTAACAAGATCTCGTATTAACTAATTAAGTAATATTACTAATTAATATAAGTTCTCAACATTCTAGGATGTATTAAATTAGCGGCATTCGTTTCTTGGAACTATATTGGTATATAATATAGATTTCCCCTTTATAAAGATGTGTATAAAACAAATTTCACTTGAAAGGACTCTTGATTTTTCAAACGTAACATTAAAATAAAAGAGATCATAAAACGAGTTGAATAATGAAAACGTCAATATGAAAACGATTGAATTTATTTATGTAACAAGCAGTGCCAGATATCGTGCTTTTTTCGTTATCATTTCGAAAAACTGCTAACAGAGAGATTTGTTTTTAAAAATGCAATAGAATCAAGAGCAGACGTTTCTGGATAGTCGTTTTTGTCATGAGTTAGGGATAGGGTTAGACGTTTTTCGATAGTCGTTTTCGTCAGGATTTCCGACAATGATACTCATGTTACCAACTGTACATGATATATTCCATGATATCACTTGGGGGAAGGGTGTGGAGGCTTGATAATGAGACATCATTTTAGCCCAATCTTATGTTAAATACTTATTGATTTAGAAATATATCGAGACCAAGTTATAAATTTAAGTCTAAAGAGAATATGCTTTTATTTTCTTTGAAAAACATTAAGTAATTTTCGTAGTTAACTTTTTATGTTTGATCAATATTTAAAACGGAAAGATTTTATTTCCTAACAAAAAATTGTTTTCAATACTAAACATTTATTTAACTTAGGTTTTCTGTTTTACGTATTTGAAAGTTATTATCAACTGAATGTCGCTATCAGTTTCAGAAAGTTTACGACCGTGTTATAAGAAACCATAAACATACGCACAAAAGCGCAAACACACGCATTTAATCATGGTACAGTATATACTTTCTCTTTCCATGACGTTTTAACCTCCCCTTTTCCCCATAATAAACACTGTATTTAAATAGGCTTTTGACAAATATAACACTGTGACCCGGTGCAATTACTGCCGACTAGGAGGAAGTTGTTGGTACTATTCATCACACCACACTCATTAGCAACACCGTTGGACGCGTCCTGGAAAAAGACTCCAGCCGTACTTGGGAGCGGATCATTATTCAAAGCTGACCAAGTGTTATCACTCGTCTCATTGGCTCCAACCCAAAAATGACATGTACCACTAGCTGTAAGAAGTCAAATTTATCCAGTAATAATTTACTTGAAGCTATGGAAACATTTTCAATTCTAGTATATATTTAACTACAGTGATACTACTATATTCTGTATCCTTGGGTAACGAAACTAATGTCTACTAGACTCGTTTATTGAGCATATCAAATCTCAACGATCAATCTCTCATATAGTAGAACTTTGGCATATTAGGCTAATTACATCACACATAAATAAAGCGGACGTCAACAAAATAAAAACTGTTTTCCATTCAACCTTCTTATACCAAATAATGCAACATAGCGACATAAACATTTCACTTTATTTGAGCGAAAACGTGCTAAACGTAAACAAAAAGACTTGTCTTACATCCGTATTTGACCAAACAGTAGTAGACTTGAAGTCTGTTCCTTGCCACTGTCGTTTACCTCAACAAGATCAAGACGGGAACCTCGTCTTTGTCCCTGTCTTTAACCCCAGATTGCATGACATGGACGGGAACCTCGTCTTTGTCCCTGTCTTTAACCCCAGATTGCATGACATGGACGGGAACCTCGTCTTTGTCCCTGTCTTTAACCCCAGATTGCATGACATGGACGGGAACCTCGTCTTTGTCCCTGTCTTTAACCCCAGATTGCATGACATGGACGGGAACCTCGTCATTGTCCCTGTTATTTACCCCAGATTGCATGACATGGACGGGAACCTTGTCTTTGTCCCTGTTATTTACCCCAGATTGCATGACATGGACGGGAACCTCGTCTTTGTCCCTGTTATTTACCCCAGATTGCATGACATGGACGGGAACCTCGTCATTGTCCCTGTTATTTACCCCAAACTATGGTATACGACATCGTAAATTTAGTATATGTACAATGTACATTCATAACATCCTCGTAGTCTATTAATTTAGTCTTCCGCATCATACATTTAGTTTATTTGCATCTCAAAGGTAATCAACATAAAACATAAATTTATTTTGGCATATCATTCATTTAGCTTTCTTACATCACACGTGCAGTATATTTATGACATACATTTAGTCTCAACGAAACATACATATAGCTTACATCACATGTGCAGTCTGTTTAAGACATACATTTAGTCTATATGACATGTTTATGACATGTTATGACATACATTTAGTCTACATGAAGCATACATTTAGCTTATATCACACTCGCAATCTACGTATTACATACATTAGTCTCGATGAAGCACGCATTTAGCATACTTACAGCATATATGTGGTCTACATGCAGCATCCATTTTGTCTATCCCATCTCTAACATACATGTAGTCTACAGAAAGTTTGTCTATGACGTCATCCATTTAGTATACTTACTCTTATGTATATTTAATTTATTTTTGTGTTCGATCCTTGTCCTTGACTGAGAGTAGAGTTGCGCCGTACCTTTTTCAAAGTTTAACTATTATTTGATTCCAAAGTCAAGCCTTTTTCAAAAGTTAGAAACTTCTGAAGGTGAGTATCTAACAAATATTCATATCATATTGGTATGTCTTATTGTTAATATAAGCTAAACGTATACAGATATATGTGATTCCTCTTTAAGCTGAATTTAACAAACTGTTTTCACTTCTTTATGTTACTAATCTGAGACCACAGAGGCCTAACATTGCAAAGTATACATGTAGTCTACTTACGGCATACATTTAGCATGTATGTAGTATACATGTAGTCTACCTACGGCATACATTTAGCATGTATGTAGTATATATGTAGTCTACCTACGGCATACATTAACCATATATGTAGTATACATGTAGTCTGATTACGGCATACATTAACCATATATGTAGTATACATGTAGTCTACTTACGGCATACATTAACCATATATGTAGTATACATGTAGTCTACTTACGGCATACATTAACCATATATGTAGTATACATGTAGTCTACTTATGGCATACATTAACCATATATGTAGTATACATGTAGTCTGATTACGGCATACATTAAGCATGTATGTAGTATACATGTATGCTGCTTACGACATACATTAACCATGTATGTAGTATACATGTAGTCTACCTACGGCATACATTAACCATATATGTAGGATACATGTAGTCTGATTACGGCATACATTAACCATATATGTAGCATACATGTAGTCTACTTACGGCATACATTAACCATATATGTAGTATACATGTAGTCTACTTACGGCATACATTAACCATATATGTAGTATGCATGTAGTCTACTTATGGCATACATTAACCATATATGTAGTATACATGTAGTCTGATTACGGCATACATTTAGCATGTATGTAGTATACATGTATGCTGCTTACGACATACATTAACCATGTATGTAGTATACATGTAGTCTACTTATGACATACATTAACCATGTATGTAGTATACATGTAGTCTACTTACGACATACATTTAGCATGTATGTTGTATACATGTAGTCTACTTACGGCATACATTTAGCATATATGTTGTATACATGTAGTCTACTTACGACATACATTTAGCATGTAATAATATACATGTAGTCTACTCACGGCATACATTTAGCATGTATGTTGTATACATGTAGTCTACTTACGGCATACATTTAGCATATATGTTGTATACATGTAGCCTACTTACGACATACATTTAGCATGTAATAATATACATGTAGTCTACTCACGGCATACATTTAGCATGTATGTTGTATACATGTAGTCTACTTACGGCATACATTTAGCATGTATGTAGTATACATGTAGTCTACCTACGGCATACTTTAACCATATATGTAGTATACATGTAGTCTGATTACGGCATACATTTAGCATGTATGTTGTATACAAGTAGTCTACTTACGACATACATTAACCATGTATGCAGTATACATGTAGTCTGCTTACGACATACATTAACCGTGTATGTAGTATACATGTAGTCTACTTACGACATACATTTAGCATGTCTGTAGTATACATGTAGTCTGCTTACGACATACATTTAGCATATATGTAGTATACATGTAATCTATTTACTGCATTCCTCTAGTATACCTGCAGTATACATGTAGTATGCGTGTGGCATATATCTAAATAGTAGTCTACTTACGGCATACATTTAGCATGTATGTTGTATACATGTAGTCTACTTACGGCATACATTTAGCATGTATGTAGTATACATGTAGTCTACCTACGGCATACATTAACCATATATGTAGTATACATGTAGTCTGATTACGGCATACATTTAGCATGTATGTAATATACATGTAGTCTGCTTACGACATACATTAACCATGTATGTAGTATACATGTAGTCTACTTACGACATACATTTAGCATGTATGTAGTATACATGTAATCTGTTAACTGCATTCCTCTAGTATACCTGCAGTATACATGTAGTATGCGTTTGGCATACATCTAAATAGTATACATGTAGACTGATTACGGCACTCATTTAGCATGTATGTTGTATACATGTAGTCTACTTACGGCATACATTTAGCATGTATGTAGTATACATGTAGTCTACCTACAGCATACATTATCCATATATGAAATATACATGTAGTCTGCTTACGGCATACATTTAGCATGTATGTAGTATACATGTAGTCTGCTTACGACATACATTAAGCATGTATGTAGTATACATGTAATCTGTTTACTGCATTCCTCTAGTATACCTGCAGTATACATGTAGTATGCGTGTGGTATACATCTAGTATACTTGTAGTATACATGCAGTCAACTTACGGTATACATATGGTAAAACACCAGTATACATGTGGTCTGCTCACGGCATACATTTAGTTTACTTGCAGTATTCATTGATTTATGCTGCATGTATTTCTTATACAGCTAAAGAAAATATTTTTTCGTTTGTCAAGTCATACAATTCATATCGTAATTGTTTTAACAAAGAGAGAAACTAACAGAGAGGAAGTGGAAGAAGAGAGAAAAAAGGGAGGAGAGAGAACCTGTATTAACAGCAAGCTGTCTAATCAGACCAAACGTTGCATAATCAAGTCTCAGAAGGTCGCCTCCATCGTTTTGACATGCTGCCCTTGCATTGGTGAAATTTGTTGGCGTGGTAACGAATCGGATACAAGTACTCGGGTCATTGGGAGTGTTTCTGTAGCTAGCAGGGCAGTCTGTAATGAAATAGTACGATAATATAATTGTAATGTTGAATGCAATTAAAAGTAATGCTTAGAATAGTCATTAGTGCGATGATAATCAGCTCTTCTTTTATTTTTAATGGATGGGCTAGGCTATTGATATAGTTGTTTTATTTTTAATGGATGGGTTAGGCTATTGATATAGTTTTCCGAAGGGAAGTGTTGTTTTCTGTTATAGATAGGCTTTCAAATGTAAAATACTTTCATATGTTGTATTTGATTTTGCTTTTGGAAACAACGGCTACATTTCAATGTTTATAATAGCTTCTTTATCCGTCAATTGCAGAAAGCCGTCCCAATTTAATCAACATTGCAAACCGACCATGTTACTATTGATGTGGTATATGACACTGAAACAAGCTTTGGAAGGACCTTTGTTCTTACAGTGGTTTTTATTCATCACTCTTTTGTTGAACTGCAAAGGATTTCTTCTGCCAGCTAAAGAAACTTCCAGTGGGCGTTAATTTCAAGTTTTTAAGTCTTTGCGTTACTCACCTACTTCCCACCTCCTCCCCAGCGACACGAAATGTCTCCTGTTATCTATTTTCCCATTTATCACTAATGTAATAAATTCGTGTGATACATACATTGTAAGAAATTTAACTTACTTTTTCGTTTGGAGAGAGCAGCTATGAAAATTAAAAGGATGAAAATACCTGAAATGTAAAAGTGGACAATGGTAAATTATATATAATTAGATAAGAACATCTAACCACAATACGTAAATTTTCTTCTCAAGGTACAAGAGTCAGATATTGAGCATTTAAGTAAATCAAAAGCGAGTGCGCTTGAGTTAGAGTTTTGTACAATAATTTGTGCCCCAGATATTATCAATAACTATGTACCCATCGTATGAATTAGCATCCTTAGTATCATTAGTATGTTTGGTATGACTATGAATACATCAGAAACAATTATTACAAAGATGCTGCAAATTAGAGAAACCACATGTGCCTCTTAGTAAACAGGTCGCTTCATTTAGAGATGCGTGTTTGTTCTGGTGAAAGTATCCGGTTTGAGAACATAGGGTAATATTTGTATAGATACTTTAGTTTTAAGAAAAAATCTGTATGTAAAATTGCAATCATAGTTGAAAACCTAGAACTATTAATGATATATTCATGTGCTGAAAGTTACGACAAATGATATGTTCTGACACGTATTAAAGGCATTGCTCAAAATTGTATTTAGAATATATGGATACCTGTTTCTAAAATCTAGTGTTACAAAATTTAGTTATTTTCCTACTATATATCTACACACAGTGGACCCAGTCATTGATTATAACACTCCCCCAAAAAGACAATCTGCTGCTGTGCCAAAATTACAGAACTATCAGTTTGATCAGCCATTCTAGTAAGGTGATGATGAAGATCATCTTGAACAGACTGAAAACCATAAGCAGAACAATTAATCGTTGAATAACAGGCAGGGTTCCGGAGTGGAAGAAGCACAACAGAATAAATATTCATTCTCAGGGTTCTATGTGAAAAGTACTAGCAACAATACAGCTATCATGTCTTCATAGATTTCAAGACCGCATTTGACAGAGTGTGGCAAGAGGCATTGTTGGCCACAATGAAGAAGTACAACATGGGTCAAACGTTGACCAATACTATCAAACAGATGTAGGCCAAAGCTTCCAGTACAGTAATTGCTCAAGGTTATATGGGGGGGACTGATTCCAGACAATAGTTGGAGTACGTCAAGGCTGTCTTCTGTCACTCATGCTTTTCAACATGTACATAGAGCGCATCATGTGCAAAGCCCTGAAAAACCAGTGTGTGGGCAGTTAGCATTGGAGGGCGTAACATCAACAACCTCCTCTTTGCAGACGACATTGATGGACTGGCAAGCAGTGAAGACGAGCAGGATGAAACATCTTCCCGATTTGACATGGAGATAAGCGCTGAGAAGACAAAGCTAATTACAAATAGTGGCAAACAAATCTCAGCCAAGATTATAGGCATTGGACAGGAACCGGAAGTAGTAGGCCAGTTCAAATATCTTGGTTCCATAATCATCGAAGAGAGATCAAAACCAGGCATTTTGTCACGAGCAGCACACACACACAACGGCAACTATGTCAAAGCTAAGAACCATCTGGAGAGATAAGAATATATGTCTGAAAACTAAATTCAGACCAATAAGATCACTAGTCATCTCCATTTTTTTTGTATTCATGTGAGACCTGGACCCTGGCATGAGAATTACACCTAAGAATTCGGCCACTTGAAATGAGATCCTATAGAACCATCTTTGGCATCTCTTACATGGACCACATTACAAATGAAAGAAGAGGACTGACAACATCAGAGAATGGACCACGAAAAGTTTGGCGGAGACACAGAAATTGGCATATGATGGACACAAGCGAAGGGAACTGGTAAGATATTCAACAGCACAGTGCCTCAACGACCACCATAGGTCAAGAGACTGATGATGATGATGATGATGATGATGATGATGATGATGATGATGATGATGATGGAGATGTATGTATGTATGTATGTATGTATGTATGTATGTATGTATGTATGTATGTATGTATGTATGTATGTATGCAGGCAAGCAGGCATGTTTTTATATATTTATTCTAGGCTGTGTGCCTATACATATATATATATATATATATATATATATGGTGGGTGGTTGTGTATATGTCGGTAGGTGCGTTGATATGTGAGTGGGTAAGTGAATCAATATGTAATAATGGAGGCTTGTAAGACCATAAGTTGGTTTAATTCTTACTGTATTTATAATCTTAACAGGACGTCGTGTCTGAAGCAAGACACATGCGAAGCAACAGCAGGGGAGAATCGTACAACTTTTTAGAGGCGTCAATTTCGCAAACCAAGGCTTCTTCGAAATCGTAAATAAAGCGTCAATTTGGCAAACTAAGACTTCCTTGTAAATGCTTTATAGATGCTCCTTTGGCAAAACAAATACGCCACAATTGTTGTCCCCTCGCCCCTGCTGCTGCTGTGGTTTTAACAATCCTTTTTAACCCAATATTTGATCAAGTCCGATACGATATCTTGATCTAGGATCATGCAAATTTATCGTTACAAATCCATGCGGGATTGACTGAGCATGACTAAAGAAATTTCTAAAGAGATTATAATCCATATCACCGCCGCACCAAGTCTGGTGAATATTTCGTAGCGTATGTGTATCAACTCCGTTGAATACAGCAAGAATATTACAGTTATCTCTGATCACTTTTGGCATTTGAGTGTATCGTTGAGTGACATATATCACGTCAGTGTTTTTATGTCTGCCTCTAGAAAATATCCTAGCAGGATTTTTTGATTATCTAACATCACATCATCATATACGACTAAATTGATAATACTTCCATCTAAGTCTTATATTGCTGCCGCTTCGTCAATATCAGTTATAAACTCTATAATACCTTCGCCGGTGATTTCTGCTGCCTTTTCGTTGTAATCCTTTAACACTTCGTAGCATCGCTGATCATCTACACTCGGGGCTATTAAATAAAACTTATCCCATTTCATCCATCTCGTTATCAAATTAAGTAGCAGTTGTGTCTTGGCACTTCCAGATGGTCCGATTATAATCATACGAATAGAATTTGGTAGCGCAGCATGATGCTTAACTGGTTCTCTTGTTTTTGTAGCTGAATAATCAATTACATTCATGTTATTATAAATATATTATGGATCTATATTGTGTAAAATGTAAGAAGCGTACTGGCACAGATGACAGATCAGCACTTTCTGGTAAGTGTGTACAATGTAGTACCAAAAAATTCAGATTTGTTTCTTCTTTTCCTGCAATAGCACCCTCTCTTCCTCTTCTTTTCTTGCAATAGCATCCTCTTCTTGTTCTTCAATTTCTTCAAGTGGTTCGGGCTGTGGAGAGCTAATAACAATATCACCAAATCACTCGAATTCTTTTTGAGTTTGTTGAGCTACTACTATATCACCAGGAAGTCTTTTCAAAGATTTTTTTTGCTTTTTTAGATCTTTCTGCTATTTTTTCAAGTACAGGAAAAAGAGGTGGGTTTTTTTTCCTTTATTCTTCCTCGGGGATATCTCCGTATATTGCTCGCTCAGTGGCTGATATTGCCCTTTCAATGGCCGATTTTACATCTTTTGTTGCCGTGGTTATTGGTTTTAACAATTCTTCAGATCCTGTTATAAATCAGTCTGAAGACTCTGTCTAGCTTGTAGTTTTTCTCTAACTACGGATTGGTATGAATTTCTTAATTGAGACTAATCGTTCGCGTGCTAATCTAGTCGTTAGTGCTTCGTTTACCATTATATAGAACGTCAGATTGTCTTGTTAAATGTACGATAGAACGTCAGATTGTCTTGTTAAATGCAATGACAAATGACCATAAATCAATGAAAAATGCAACAAAAATGACCAAAAACTGCAAACAGCTCTATCAGTGATAGAGAAACTTCCGATTTCCTTAATAAATAATAATTATTGAAGTATTGTATATGTCACTGATAACTTACTCTGTTGAGGTAACCAAGGCGGAATTTTCAGTTTGGCGAATAATATCTCTTATTGTTTTAACCCTCAAATTAATTGTGCGTTTTGATTTCATATTGCTGCCCCAATTCTTTTCTGATTTTTTCGACAACAGTGAATAACGGGACAAACTTATTGATGTCATTACAGAATACAAGGGAGTCACAAATTTCAATCTGCATTTTCTTTATAAAAGCGTATTGTTTTGGTAACACGTATTTATTATTCATAGCGCTGTATTCAATATATTGAATTCCTTGATTTTTCAAATTTAAAATCTCAGTCATTGAATTCAGTTATATATAATAAAATATATATATCTAATTTGAAAAAATTTATATTGATATATTTATCAACCTTTGTGTCTTTCATAGGGTTCATTCTGAATTATCCTGTGTGTGACGTAGACGTGCATATATTATCTATTTTGGGGGCGCCCATAGACATATCTCTAGTGAATTTTCTAAGCGAAACGAAATGTTAGAATATTCAGAAGACTGTCTATGTATTTTTGTAAACCTCCCCACAAGAATTAATTTAACGGGTGTGTATAAAATCACACCGTCACGTATCTGACCTGACGGGATGTGTACATGAAGTACCTTTGGGCTGCCCTTTCCCCCCCCCCCCCCCCCCGTCATATAGAAAAACCCCTAAATCGGTTCCGCCGACAGTATGTCTGCTACGAGAATCGAACCATGGGCCTCTGGGCGAGACCGCAATGCGTTACGAATACGCTAAATCCGATATCTACAAGTAAATGCTTTTGAATACGATATATGTGTATTAAACCGAATACTTGGGGAAAAAAATACAACTGCTTGTAATACTACATATTTGATTCGTTTTCTTACAGATTATATCTCCATTGAGAATCATGATAGTTTAAACAGTAAAATATGGTTAAACTGTCTTCCTTTCCTAAGCTCTATTTGTTCTAAATGTACAATTAAACAACGAGTCTTATTATAGTGAATAGAGAGACATTCTGACGGAAGGAGACAAACAGACAGTCATAATCCATTGACTGTGGTCAAAACGTTTATATCACGGGTCAACATTAGTTGGTTACAAGCAATAATTAAATAGTGTAGACGAGATCTGACTGCTGTAAGATTGCATTTATATTGATCCCCCCCCCCCAGCTGACTGACAGACATAGTATTAACCTTTGTGGGAGTGCAAATTGATAAAGGGGATGGCCGTAGCTAACGTTACTGGGACATCAAAAGACTTATTGATTTGTCTTAGAACAGGCGCAGGGTCGCGGAAGTAGACAGAGTTATTTAAAAGAAACACGGAAATTATGAATAACACTTGCTATTGTTTGATTTGGAAACGCTAGCGTTTCTACGACAGGTTCAAAGTACTATCGTTAAAAAAGATTGTTAAAACCATAGCAACAGCAGGGGCGAGGGGACAACAATTGTGGCTTTTTTTTTGGGGGGGGGTTGCCAAATGAGCATCTATAAAGCATTTACAATGAAGTCTTAGTTTGCCAAATTGACGCTTTATTTACGATTTTGAAGAAGCCTTGGTTTGCGAAATTGACGCCTCTAAAAAAATTGTCCGATTCGCCCTGCTGCTGCTGCTTGTGACTAGAGAGAGAATACTGTATATATATATATATATATATATATATATATATATATATATATATATATATATATATATATATATATATATACATATACATATATATACATATATATATACATATATACATATATATAGTACATCTAATATTGTACTAGTCTATATAAAACGAGAGAGTCGTAGGTACAAATATATGTAGCTCAAATAAGTAGATTTCAGTTAGAATGCTGTATGTGAACTATTAGAGACTAAAACGACTGATAAATTATGCACGGCCCTATAAACGTACTGAGATAGCTACATATAATTACAGATAGAGTCAGACAAACACAGAGCTAGGAACAGAGTATGAAACAAAGAGAGACAGATGAAGAATTCTTGGTGGATGTACGTTATATGAGCCGTATACAACATACCAGTTATACCGCCAAATCCTACTCCTTGACCTCCTACTGAAGGCAATAAGACAAGCAGTGTCAAGCATAGAAATCCGGTTTGGACCAGTTTCATGATTGACCTAGTAGATTACAAACACGCTGCTGGAAAGAAGAAGACATTAAAATATATCTTATCACTGATTGGTACGACGACTATACATCACATGTTTGTTTTTAATTATATATACGTATATACATACATTTATTTGACTAAATGTGCATTCGTAGTATTTGCATTAATTGATTACAACTTCCAATGTAGTTATAGATGTATAATGAATAGAAACATTTTGGGTTCCGCCCCTGTGACATTACACTTAAACCGTGTAATAAGATTATAGCCTCAACGAAGGGTCAACACGTTTCGTATCAATAACTTCATGTGGCATCAAGCAGCATTTCATCAATCTTCAATTTCAACTGGCATCAATTGGAATCAAGAATTTAAGTTTGCGTCCAGACTTTAATTTCGCTTAAATATTTGATTTGGTGTCAAATATCACGAATGTCATTGGCATCAAGAGATTCATTTGACATCAAGACTTTTATTTGGCATTGGGACATCACGAGTTTCATTTGAAAGACATCAGTAATTTCATTTGACATTAAAACATCACGATTTTCATTTGAAAGACATCAATACTTTTATTTAGCATCAAGACATCATGATTTTCATTTGAAAGACATCAAGACATTTATTTGGCATTAAGTCATCACGATTTTCATTTGAAAGACATCAATAATTTCATTTGGCATTAAGACATCACGATCATCAAGACATTTATTTGGCATTAAGACATCACGATTTACATTGAAAGACATCAATAATTTAATTTGGCATTAAGACATCACGATTTTCATTTGAAAGACATCAGTAATTCTGTTAGGATTGAATTTTTAGTAAAATTAATAAGATTGATATTTTCTTTAAATTGTATTATTAAAGCAATGTTTTATTCATTTATAGCAAAACGTTGGCAACTTAAATCATTATTATACGAATGTACATTATTGTGTAGAAATAGGTTATAAAGCAAAAGTCAGTCAGCTTCTAAGTCTTATCAGTGAAACATATATTCCGTAAAACCAGGCATTGGCAAAAATCTTACTGAAGTCAGTCAGCCCCTAAAGTCTTATCGATAAAACACAGAACAAACTTCCGTACTGACGTAAATACAGAATGGTTCATGTCTAATGTTGGACAGTATCTAATGTTTGACGGACATTGCTGCTGGCTTAATATATTAAACATGTTGCTGATTTAGAATATTTAGGGATTATCATGTTCGGACGTAACTAATGCCAAACGAACTACAAATCTGAGTTGTACCTTATGTCAGATGACGTCAAATTAAGCTGGTTTGGACCAGGAAAAACTGACTTTTACTTGATGAGAGAATAAACATCTATTTCCAAGGGTACGTTAACCTGACACAGGATGCATATAAAAGACCACGCATTTAAGGGTCAGGTCAGTTCCGTACCGACAGAGAAAATAGATGTTGCCTTCTCATTACAGGTAAAATAATTGTATATGCTATAACTTATTTTAGGAATAAGTATTTTTATTGATTGAGATTTTAATGGTAAAATTGTTTTGTGTGCAACATTGCTACTGAATTCTTTTATGGATAATATATTGTAACGGAATGTTTAAATGTTCTAAATAATTTATATTTAATTATATTTATGTACCTTTTATTGTAAGGTTGAGATTGCTACCAACTTCATGTTAGATTTAATATTGAAATAAAGTATTCTTTAAGTAAGAAAGAATATTATCTAGCAATATATTCTAAATCAATATTCTATTTTAAAATAAGTAAAATGCATTTCTTTAAATTAATTGTTACACTAATTATGTTCATTACATTTTTATATCTTGGCTATCTTGAAAATGATTGAATTTGTATAATATTCTAAAAAGTAGAAGTTATACGAATAAATGAAGTTGGAAAGCCGGAAAAAGGAAAATATAATATGTATTGCATGAACTTTTATTATAAAGTTTTTAGATGTGTTTCTAGAATGTAGTCAATATATTTGTGTTGTTTAATTAAATAAAGGTCAGTTCCGTACCGACAGAGGAAATAGATGTTTTGTCTTCTTATTACAGATGTAGCTGATTTAACATTGTGACGGCACGCGGTTAAGAGAGCTTTCTCTCTTTCTCTCTCTCTCTTACCATGGATATAGACGTTCCCCAACTTACGAGTAATTCCTTCTCATAACAAGAAATGAGAAGAAGGTTATGTAAAGCTAATAACAACATACATAACAGAAACTTCTCTCAAAGATGTAGCCGTACAACAACTATTATTACAATAACAACATCTTTTTACATAACAATTCTATTTTTTTTTTGGCATTGCGACATCACGATTTTCATTAAAGACATCAAGACTTTTATTTGACATCGCGACATCACGAGTTTCATTTGAAAGACAGCGGTAATACTATTTGGCATTAAGAAATCACGAGTTTCGTTTGAGAGACATCAATAATTTGGCATCAATAATAAAAGTTTTTTTTTTACTTGATCAACTATTTTTCTATAATTAGTGTATTTTAAATATATTTCTCGCGTTAAATGTACTTATGATATAACTAATCTTTATTGTCGACCATTTTTGTTTTGTTTCAGCAGCAGTATTTCGTTATATATATATATATATATATATATATATATATATATATATATATATATATATATATATATTACATTGCATTTTATTACAAATGTAATAATAAATATATTATTTCAACTCTAATAGAAACATGTTAATGAAATCATCAGATTTCATCTGGTATGCTAAGCAGAAATTCTGGCTCATGCCTAAATACTCGACATAAACTTTACATACGTAGCCAAGTTAAATGACTGGAAATTTGAGAGAGAGAGAGAGAGAGAGAGAGAGAGAGAGAGAGAGAGAGAGAGAGAGAGAGAGCAAATTGTATGTAGAATTTGTAGTATTTTTTGCAACAGTCACCTTATTATATAGTATTATATAAGCGAACCATTTATCTACTCAAATCTCGTTCAGGCATTATTAATTATTTTGGAAAATCTATTCGCACCTCAAACCAGTTTTGTTCTATGGGAGAAAGATAAAATGCTTTTCCTTTTACGTTCAAGAGTAATCATACTTCTCATCTGAATACAATTAATACAAGTGTGATATATACCGTATATACCGATTTAAGCTCCCCAACCAGAGACTCCTTTAAATTGATATTTCTTTGAATGTGTTCCATATTGTTAAGGTATTTGGAAAGCCAAGGTAATCAATCCAGATGAATTGAAGTATAAATGATTTCATAGCAATATTTCATTTTTCCACCTCTTCAACTTCCAATCCAGACTGTTTTCTCGTTGTATTCAAACAAAGACCTGACAATGTGGGTATTAATAAATGCCATCCATTCCGGATTTCAGTGACGTTTGAGAGTCATCAATTGTGCGTGTATGGTTTTGGCGTCATCTGTGTACTTTGGAATAACATATTATATATGATAAATTTGTATTCCTTTAATATTTACTTTCGACATCAAGATAAGAAATTTCTCTTCATACAAAGTGTAAAATATTGGTAGAAATCTTGTTGCCTGCAGCCCATCATATTCCTAACTTCTTGCTATCAATAATATTTGATAATCAAACATTTTGACTTATATTAGCAGATAAATAGGTATCGCAGTTTTAAACGATATATATTTTTTCTGACTTGGTCTATTATCTGTTCTATATCAAGGAGTGTACACAGTAATAAATTGTATTGGCAAACAAAGACAAGACCAAGACATACCAAACAGTAATAAATTGTATTGGAAAACAAAGACAAAACCAAGACATACCAAACAGTAATAAATTGTATTGGAAAACAAAGACAAGACCAAGACATACCAAACAGTAATAAATTGTATTGGAAAGCATAGACAAGACCAAGACATACCACACAGTAATAAATTGTATTGGAAAACAAAGACAAGACCAAGACATACCAAACAGTAATAAATTGTATTGGAAAACAAAGACAAGACCAAGACATACCAAACAGTAATAAATTGTATTGGAAAACATAGACAAGACCAAGACATACCAAACAGTAATAAATTGTATTGGAAAACAAAGACAAGACCAAGACATACCATTTGATTCAAAAATTAGTTAAACGTATTCACTTCTGTTGACAAGGTCTTCAAAATCGGATGTATTCAGTTCTATTGATGATGTCTTCCAAATCGGATGTATTCATTTCTTTTGACGATGTCTTCCAAATCGGATATATTCACTTCTATTGACGATGTCTTCCAAATCGGATGTATTTACTTCTATTGACGATGTCTTCCAAATCAATTATAATCACTTTTTTTGACAAGGTCTTTCAAATTAGAAGTTTTCACTTCTTTCATACTTAATATTGATTTCAGTTTAAGGGTATCAGCTGAGAAAAGGAACTGCAGAATTATAAAACTCAAGTATTTTGTTCACAGATGCAAAACACCGAATGAATAATGTTAACTATTACAAGAATATATAAATACTCGATAGCTGAGTTATCTTTTTTCTTCCGGACGATATTACGACCAGTAATCTTTTAATATAGGGACAAACTACACGAACTTTGGGACAAACTACACGCATTTAGGGACAAACTACACGTATTTATGGACAAACTACGCGTATTTAAGGACAAACTATGCGTATTTAGGGACAAATTACACGTATATAGGGACAAACTACACGTATTTATAGACAAACTACACTTATTTAGGGACAAACTACGCGTATTTAGGGACAAACTACGCGTATTTAGGGACAAACTACACTAATTTAGCCTTAAAACATTATAGTAAGTACTTTTTCCACGTTTTCATTGTTTGATGCAATTTGCATAGATTCAAATTCAATAGAAAAGTAAACAGACAATAGTAATTTTACATGAAGCTCTACTTGAAAAATAATTAAACAGTTTTGACATCATTTGAAAAATAATTAAACAGTTTTGACAGCTCCATAATATTTTAATTAGCGTCAGTTAATGCACTAGATTCACATAAATTTGATGTAGAGTTAGCAACAACCTAAAAGGGTTTTAACATTCAACCTTTGCTTTTTAAATCATCCATAATGAATAATTACTTACCTAACTCTAACCATGGTGTTCAATTGTTAAGGCTACAATGATGAATACATATTAAATTTTTGAAAATTCAGGACAAATCAGAGCTGATGAAGTTTTCGTTTCAATGCACATGGATAGAAAGATGTCCTATTTTAAATTATTACGTTGCAAGTGTGTTACTTTTTTCAGTATCCACATTGTTAGTTACAAAATCATGAAATTTACCACTATTTCTTTCATTTAGCTTTGTAAAGACTAGATGAAATATACTTACTTATTCTTTTTCGACGACGAACAGGAATCCTTACACCTAATGCGAAGGGCGACTCCGTTATATAAGTATCAAAATCACGTGACTAGTTACCATATGGGTTATTGTACACGTAGATCATAGCAAGATACGAAATCAGCCGTACAATGCCTAGATCTAAAATAATTTCACGACCTTTTCATGTACCAGTAGTATGAAACATTATGGAGTGGTTACCCTTTAATTTATCATATTCGAATTTAAAGCTAGAAATTGTCGAACACATATTTGAATACACACTACTAAATGGTGGTATGAGCTAATATTTCCTGTTGTTGTATATAGGAATGGGATTTTTTCCCGTATATGCCCGTGGGGAAAAGACAAGAAGAAAAAAAAACTTTTATAATATCTTCAGCTTGACATTTATAACTTAGAATATAAACAAAGACGGAAGTAAATCTGTTAAATTACCTAGCCCCCTGGCACGATATATGTTACAAAGAGACTCAAGCTTTTATAGGCTGGTAATAGTAAACAGAAGACATGGTAGCATAAGTTTTTACTTAAAAACGATTACAATTAATAAACTTGCGTATAAACTGTCGAAAATATATTGTGAACAAATTAAATAGAAAAAGAAAAAAAAGTATCTATAATCATTCATCTAATCTTTCCTTGTTTCCTGTCATGTATTGTTTAATATTATTTCATGTATTGTTTAATATTATTTCATGTACTGTTTAACATTATTTCATGTATTGTTTAATATTATTTCATGTATTGTTTAATATTATTTCATGTACTGTTTAATATTATTTCATGTAATGTTTAATATTATTTCATGTATTGTTTAATATTATTTCATGTAGTGTTTAATATTATTTCATGTATTGTTTAATATTATTTCATGTACTGTTTAATATTATTTCATGTATTGTTTAATATTATTTCATGTATTGTTTAATATTATTTCATGTACTGTTTAATATTATTTCATGTATTGTTTAATATTATTTCATGTAATGTTTAATATTATTTCATGTATTGTTTAATATTATTTCATGTAGTGTTTAATATTATTTCATGTATTGTTTAATATTATTTCATGTACTGTTTAATATTATTTCATGTATTGTTTAATATTATTTCATGTATTGTTTAATATTATTTAATGTAATGTTTAATATTATTTCATGTAGTGTTTAATATTATTTCATATATTGTTTAATATTATTTCATGTAGTGTTTAATATTATTTCATGTAGTGTTTAATATTATTTCATGTAATGTTTAATATTATTTCATGTATTGTTTAATATTATTTCATGTAGTGTTTAATATTATTTCATGTAGTGTTTAATATTATTTCATGTAATGTTTAATATTATTTCATGTATTGTTTAATATTATTTCATGTAGTGTTCAATATTATATCAATATAACCCTTCTATAACCCTAACCTCTTTATCAATAATAATAACATAAAATTAAAACAAGTAAACACATTGCATGGGTCCCACCTCCCATAACTTCAATTTTGAGAACATTATGCAAGAGTTTAAAAAAATCTCTTTCGGAAACATGCTATAGATATAACATAATCCACAGCAGAGCCTCGTGGGGAGACAAATAATGTAATCCCTTGAAATTAAAGTCCTTATTTCAGTGGAAACTCCATCGTTGATCCTTTTAATGTCTTCTGACATAAGGTAAACTGGTTTTAACAATTTGAATTTGTTTTACAGACACAAAGAAACGATTATTGTTGATAAAGTGTTAGATTGTCTCTGGTCAAACAAGAGCAGTCATTGTATCTAATACGAATGCATTTGAAGTCTCTCTCTCTCTCTCTCTCTCTCTCTCTCTATATATATATATATATATATATATATATATATATATATATATATATATATATATATATATATATATACGTGATGGTATGACGGTGCAGTGCCTCGGGAAATGAAAGACGCCAACATGGTAACCCTATGCAATAATAAAGGCAACAGAATTGACTACAATAGCTACAGAGGCATATCCGTTCTAAGCATCATGGGTAAAGTCTTCGCACGCGTCATCCTGAACAGACTGCATCTGCTTGCTGAAAGAGTGTATCCAGAGTCGCAGTGCAGGTTCCGAGCAGAGAGGTCCAAAGTCGACGATCTTCTACGTCAGGCAACTGCAGGAAAAATGCAGATAACAACCACAAAATCTCTTCCAAGGCGTTCGATCTGGTCAGTAGAGATGAACTCTTCACAACCATGGCGAATATTGGATGCCCACCAAAGCTGTTATGCTTGATCCAGTCCTTACATGATGACATGATAGGCACTGTGCAATAGGATGGCTCAACACCCGACCCCTTCAACATTCGCAGTGGAGTTAAGCATGGTTGCGTCCTAGTCCACACACTCATCGGCATCTTCTTCAGCGCTCCGCTCAAGATTGCCTTTGAGATGTCCACAGAAGGGATCTACCTGCACAAGCGATCAGACGGCAAATTGTTCAACCTGGCACTACTAAAGGCAAAGAGCAAAGTGCGTGAAGCAACCGTCAGGAACATGCTCTTCGCAGACGATGCTGCCCTAGCCACTCACACTGAAACTGAGTTACAGCACCTGATGGACTGCATTCAAAAAGCATGTGGTGAGGTTGGGCTGACCATCAACTAAAGAAAACAAACATGATGGCTCAGAACACGGACCCCCAATCATTATCATTAACAGCTATAAACTTGAGGTAGTCAGTCAGTTCACATACATCGGTTCTACCATCGCCAACAAACTATAATTTGATGCTGAGCTCAACAAGCCAATTGAAAAGGCATCAACAACTCTCTCCAGGTTGTCGCAGAGAGTGTGGCACAACAGCATGCTGACACTGAACATTAAGATCTCCATGTAATGTGCCTGCGTACTAAGCACTGTCCTGTATGCCAGTGAAACCTGGAATCTGCTCGCCTCACAAGACAAAAGACTGATCGCCTTTCACATGATCTGTCTCCGACGCCTACTCGGGATGGCTTGCAGTGATCGAGTGACAAGCAACAAGGTGCTTGATGGTGCCACGATTCCCAGCTTGGTCACACTCCTCTGCCAACGTCGCATCAGATGATTGGGCCATTTACGTCGGATGGATGACGGACGGATCGTAAAGAATTTCTTTATTCGGAACTTGCCTATGGTAAACCGTCGATCGGTGTGGGGGTGGGGGGCGGTTCTCCACGTCAAAGATGTCTGCGACCGCGACATGAAAGCCCTTGACATCGATGTTAACATCTGGGAAGAAAAAACGATGCAGATCCAATACACACCAGACTCATCTTAAAAGTGCAGCAAGTGCAACTACCTTGTTGGGCCGCATATCCACTACTGACGCTGCACAACCGTCAACCGTAATATCTATCATATGAGCACTTCCATCGTCTCCCAACACTATCGGATTCCAAGACACCTCCACACCCACCTACCCACCCACCCACACACACACACACACACACACACACACACACACACACACATATATATATCAGGGTGTACAATGGAGAACGTTTGGATATTTATTTCTCTGTATTTAGTGTGGGTTTATAATTTACCTTCGCATATTTAATCTACTTAAAGCACATTACATGAACAGGGAACATAAATTGGATGAAACTCCCTCTTTCATACCGCATTTCAACAAATAGATCTATAAACAATATCCTTTTTAAATGAAGTTGACCTAAAAATGCAAAACGAAGACAAAAACACTTTCGTCGTTATTGTATTTGATCTCATCAATACAAAATCGCAGTCTAGAGACTGGGAAACGGTACATGAGACAGCATTGTAAAGTCAAGAACCTTCTCTTTCATACAGCATTTGTAGATTCTCATGATTCGACTTCAGGTGCAATAAAGTTTATAGTCTATACCCACAGTCAGATTAGTCATGATGCAATCAGCATAGCTAAATTAGTATGTCTTAATACTTTCTAGCAGTTGTGTTACTTTGAATACAGCAGGTAATATACTGTGAGACCTTTAGTTGTGCTAATGACAACACTCGTCCTGTTAATGAGAGGGACCATACAATATTATAAAATACATCTTTGAACACACCGATAAATTAAAATTGCTGCTGATTTGTATGCCAATTTGCTAAATAACGACATAGAAATGCAAAAGGTTTTACAGGTGAAAAACTAAATAGTCTTACCTAAAGGGTGACTGACGCAAACAGAGGTGCACACTCACACATATATACCCTATCGAGTATAATGTTACATAAACAAGATAACAAATACAATTGTGGATAAAGGTTTAAAAAAATGTTAAACGTGTTCTCCATTCGGTGAAGGTGCGTTGTTTATTTTGCAATGTTGAGATATCGAGTTGTATTTCACGGTTTAGTGTTATAGAACTTTTGCACTTAACGGGATATTTTTAAAATCCACACACACACACACACACACACACACACACACACACACATACATGGTCTCAATATATATATATATATATATATATATATATATATATGTGGTCTCAAAATGGGTTAAGATTTAATAGTGAACTTATTTAACGAGCCAAGGCTTGAAAACTGCTGGTCACTATTCAACGAGTTTCATATATTTAACATTAAATCATTAACCATTTGAGATTCTTTGTATCATATAGTATTTTTCAGTGGAAATTTTTTAGATAGAAAGAAGAGGGAATAATTTCATTCATGATGACAGTCGGTATACCTTTCATTTGCTGTGCATAAAACATAGGCCCAAACACAGTTGAACTAAGAAAAGTAGATTGTACTGTTAAACGCACAGGGGTATTCACTTGACCGAGCGGTGTCAAAACCCTGGCCCGAGTCCCGCTGGAAGTCATATGTTTTCCTAAAACTTCCAAAGACTTCCATACAACTTGAGTTGTAAAATGGAAAGTCAGACGTGTCTGTCTTTATTTAATAAATTTTGCACTAATTAATTGGTGACCACAGTTAAAACTACTTGCCCAAACGTCCATTAACCGTACCTTTGCATGGTTTTTCTTCATTATCATCGGATTTCCGTACCGCCAGCCCGTTATGCCATAGAATATACACTAGTATACCCTTTCTAACTGGGAAATATTTAACTGCGCGGCCCTAGGCCAGTCAATCCACACATCTACTGGCGTATCACTTTATATAACTACGCCTATTTTCCACTATGGACACATAAGCGGTATCTACCAAGTCCCAACTTATTGATTCCATTATTTAATTTACTGATTTCCTACCATGAATACTGCCATCTCAACCACAACACTATTATACACCACTAGATTTTAATATGAACTATGTTATTTAAGGGACAGTCATTCGGTTTGTACCTAAATTCACTGCTAACGAACCCTAGCATGGTTCAAATTCACAAACACTCGGCTCTGTGACGTGTGCTATTACTAATTGGCTAATTATATCGGGCTAGGAATATTTCCATGGCGCCGAAGACCAAAAAATCACACAAATAAATCTAAGAATTGCTTAAAAATGGGGCGCTGTCAAATGCATACTCCAAATTTATTACAGTACTTTTTAACAAAATATTAATCAAAGAATAAACAGAACATTTTATAGCGACAAAATCATTTTTTTCAAAAACAGAATAATCAACGCGATGTGATGCCACATTGCTTGGTACGGTACGCAGTAGGCCTAGCGAACATGTATTCCCATAAATGTCACTTTAGAACCAAACCTTATATGTTGCTATTTTCATGCGAAATTACTAAATGCAGAAATTCCCAAATTTGCTGCAATGCATTTGTGACTGCATATTTGCTGCAATGCATTTGTGACTGCATATTTGCTGCAATGCATTTGTGACTGCATATTTGCTGCAATGCATTTGTGACTGCATATTTGCTGCAATGCATTTGTGACTGCATATTTGCTGCAATGCATTTGTGACTGCATATTTGCTGCATTGGAAAGGAACAGTAGACTGAACAGATGACATAAACAAATTTCTTTTTTAGTCAGATATGCATCCCTTTTATACAGCGTAAAGATGATGTTTTAGGATAACGTTATGTCAGTTAAAGACCCATTTCGTCTGTGAATAGAGGTCAGTTATTTTTCCTTCTAGAAGTTAACATTTAAACCACGCTTGTATGTATACGAGGGATTATATATCTATGTTACAGATATATTTGATTTTATTTGTCTGTTTGTTGGTATCAATTTATATATTTTCTTTTGAAATTACATCCTAAAAGAGACTAGTTTCTCTTTTTCTATTTCAATTGTTCACACTATGTTTCCGACACGTTATTCGCAAGTTTATTAAATGTAATCGTTATTAAGTAAGAACGTATGCTACCATGTCTTCTGTTTACTATTACCAGCCTATAAAAGCTCGAGTCTCTTTGTAACATATATCGTGCCAAGGGGCTAGGTATTTTAACAGATTTGCTTCCGCTTTTGCATAATGTTTTTAATTTTTTAAAAATTCCAAGCTATAAATGTCAAGCAGAAGATTTTTTGATGGTGTTTAACTTGGGGTTTTTTTTCTCCCACGGCCATATACGCCAATCCCATATACAGAAACCGGAAATATATGCTCATCCCACCATTTTGTGGTGCGTATTCAAATATATGAAAAAACACATGAGATTTAAACCCTTTCAAAAACATAGGGAATTATTTTAAAAAAAGTAAAATTGTCTGAATTATTTTAGCCAAATCTCATAAATCCCCAGGACGAGCATCCCAATTTTACTGTTTTGAGTCAATGCTCTTACAAAAAGTAACGGAAAAACAGCGAAGACAACAAATTTTGTAAACTTTAACAAATAATTTATTTCCCTAGAATATCAAGTGAAAATCATATCAAATAACTGACATTTTTACGAATTCGAATCCCAAAGTGATCCAAGAATTAAAAAAGAGAAGTCCTATAATCATTCATCTTATCTTTCTTTCCTTGCATCCTGTCATATATTGTCTAATATTATCCCATGTCCTTATCAATAATAACATAAAAATTAAAACAAGTAAACACATAGCATGATTGCCACCTTTGTATCTTGGACACTTTCTCAATTTGTTTTCAAATAAATCATTGTTTGACACTTTCACTTCTAATTATATATAAAGCGTCCTAACGAAGCAAGTAATTTTGATCTATACTGTAATATAAACATATCTATCTTGACATCCTCATCAATGCGACAGACATGTTAGTTTCAAGCATCACGTTTGTTATCTCAGTCTGGTTGCCTCACATCTCCAAATTTCAAGATTGCTGTCCAAAATGTTATACAAAAGTTGACGTTGTGAACTGTCTATACATTCGACCTTGCCCATATAACCCACGGGGAAGCAGCTTGGCGAAATGAGCAATAGATTGGCTCAATAATGCTGAATACCTTAATAAAAAAGGTTACTGAATACCTTAAAAAAAACAGGTTGCTAAATGCCTAAATGAAAACAGAATGCTGAATACCTTAATGAAAAGAGATTGCTGAATACCTTAATGAAAACATGTTGCTGAATACCTTAATGAAAACATGTTGCTGAATACCTTAATGAAAGCAGGTTGCTGAATACCTTAAAGAAAACAGGTTGCTGAATACCTTAATGAAAACAGACTGCTGAATACATTAATGAAAAAAGATTCCTGAATACCTTAATCAAAACAGATTGCTAAATACCTTAATGAAAACAGATTGCTGACTACCTTAATGAAAACAGATTGCTGAATACCTTAATGAAAACAGGTTCCTGAATACCTTAGTGAAAACAGATTGCAGAATACCTTAATGAAAACAGATTGCTGAATACCTTAATTAAAACAGGTTGCTGAATACCTTAATGAAAACAGGTTCCTGAATACCTTAATTAAAACAGATTGCTGAATACCTTAATTAAAACAGGTTGCTGAATACCTTAATGAAAACAGGTTCCTGAATACCTTAATGAAAACAGGTTGCTAAATACCTTAAAGAAAACAGGTTGCTGAATACCTTAATGAAAATAGGTTCATTAATACCTTAATGAAAACTTGTTGCTGAATACCTTAATGAAAACAGGTTGCTGAATACCTTAATGAAAACAGATTCCTGAATACCTTAATGAAAACATGTTGCTGAATACCTTAATGAAAACATGTTGCTGAATACCTCAATTAAAACTTGTTGATCAATACCTTAATGAAAACAGGTTACTGAATACCTTAATGAAAACAGGTTCATTAATACCTTAATGAAAACTTGTTGCTGAATACCTTAATTAAAACAGGTTGCTGAATACCTTAATGAAAACAGATTCCTGAATACCTTAATGAAAACATGTTGCTGAATACCTTAATGAAAACAGGTTCATTAATACCTTAATGAAAACTTGTTGCTGAATACCTTAATTAAGACAAGTTGTTGAATACCTTAATGAATCCTGAATACCTTAATGAAAACATGTTGCTGAATACCTTAATGAAAACAGATTGCTGAATACCTTAATGAAAACATGTTGCTGAATACCTTAATGAAAACAGATTCCTGAATACTTTAATGAGAACAGGATACTGAATACCTTAATTAAAACAGGTTGCTAAATACCTTAATGAAAACAGGTTGGTAAATAATTTAATGAAAACAGATTGCTAAATACCTTAATAAAAACAGATTGCTGAATACCTTAATGAAAACAGGTTCCTGAATACCTTAATTAAAACAGGTTGCTGAATACCTTAGTGAAAACAGATTGCTGACTACCTTAATGAAAAAACAGATTCTTGAATACCTTAAGGAAAACTTGTTGCTGAATATCTTAATTAAGACAGGTTGTTGAATACCTTAATGAAAACATGTTCCTGAATACCTTAATGAAAACATGTTGCTGAATACCTTAATGAAAACAGATTCCTGAATACCTTAATGAAAACAGGACGCTGAATACCTTAATGAAAACTTGTTGCTAAATACCTTAATGAAAACAGATTGCTGAATACCTTAATGAAAACAGGTTGCTAAAAAATTTAATGAAAACAGATTGCTAAATACCTTAATGAAAACAGATTGCTGAATACCTTAATGAAAACAGGTTCCTGAATACCTTAATGAAAACAGATTGCTGAATACCTTAATGAAAGCAGATTCCTGAATACCTTAATGAAAACAGATTGCTGAATACCTTAATGAAAACAGGTTCCTGAATACCTTAATGAAAACAGATTGCTGAATACCTTAATGAAAACAGGTTCCTGAATACCTTAATGAAAACAGATTGCTGAATACCTTAATGAAAGCAGATTCCTGAATACCTTAATGAAAACAGATTGCTGAATACCTTAGTGAAAACAGATTGCTGACTACCTTAATGAAAACAGATTGCTGAATACCTTAAGGAAAACTTGTTGCTGAATACCTTAATGAAAATAGGTTCCTGAATACCTTAATGAAAACAGATTGCTGAATACCTTAATGAAAGCAGATTCCTGAATACCTTAATGAAAACAGATTGCTGAATACCTTAATGAAAGCAGATTCCTGAATACCTTAATGAAAACAGATTGCTGAATACCTTAATGAAAGCAGATTCCTGAATACCTTAATGAAAACAGATTGCTGAATACCTTAATGAAAACTGGTTTCTGAATACCTTATTGAAAACATGTTGCTGAATCCCTTAATGAAAACATGTTGCTGAATACCTTAATGAAAACTTGTTGCTCTATACCTTAATGAAAACATGTAGCTGAATACCTTAATTAAGACAGGATGCTGAATACCTTAATGAAAACAGGTTCCTGAATACCTTAATGAAAACATGTTGCTGACTACCTTAATGAAAACAGATTGCTGAATACCTTAATGAAAACAGGTTGCTAAAAAATTTAATGAAAACAGATTGCTGAATACCTTAATGAAAACAGATTGCTGACTACCTTAATGAAAATAGATTGCTGAATACCTTAAGGAAAACTTGTTGCTGAATACCTTAATTAAGACAGGTTGTTGAATACCTTAATGAAAACATGTTCCTGAATACCTTAATGAAAACAGGTTGCTGAATACCTTAATGAAAACCTGTTGCTGAATACCTTAATGAAAACAGATTCCTGAATACCTTAATGAAAACAGGATGCTAAATAGCTTAATTAAAACAGGTTGCTAAATACCTTAATGAAAACAGATTTCTGAATACCTTAATGAAAACAGGTTTCTGAATACCTTAATGAAAACAGGTTTCTGAATACCTTAATGAAAACTTGTTGCTGAATACCTTAATGAAAACCTGTTGCTGAATACCTTAATGAAAACATGTTGCTGAATACCTTAATGAAAACCTGTTGCTGAATACCTTAATGAAAACAGATTCCTGAATACCTTAATGAAAACAGGTTTCTGAATACCTTAATGAAAACTTGTTGCTGAATACCTTAATGAAAACATGTAGCTGAATACCTTAATTAAGACAGGATGCTGAATACCTTAATGAAAACAGGTTCCTGAATACCTTAATGAAAACATGTTGCTGAATACCTTAATGAAAACAGATTGCTGAATACCTTAATGAAAACAGGTTGCTAAAAAATTTAATGAAAACAGATTCCTGAATACCTTAATGAAAACAGGTTTCTGAATACCTTAATGAAAACTTGTTGCTGAATACCTTAATGAAAACATGTAGCTGAATACCTTAATTAAGACAGGATGCTGAATACCTTAATGAAAACAGGTTTCTGAATACCTTAATGAAAACTTGTTGCTGAATACCTTAATGAAAACATGTAGCTGAATACCTTAATTAAGACAGGATGCTGAATACCTTAATGAAAACAGGTTTCTGAATACCTTAATGAAAACTTGTTGCTGAATACCTTAATGAAAACATGTAGCTGAATACCTTAATTAAGACAGGATGCTGAATACCTTAATGAAAACAGGTTCCTGAATACCTTAATTAAAACAGGTTGCTGAATACCTTAATGAAAACAGATTGCTGACTACCTTAATGAAAATAGATTGCTGAATACCTTAAGGAAAACTTGTTGCTGAATACCTTAATTAAGACAGGTTGTTGAATACCTTAATGAAAACATGTTCCTGAATACCTTAATGAAAACATGTTGCTGAATACCTTAATGAAAACCTGTTGCTGAATACCCTAATGAAAACAGGACGCTGAATACCTTAATGAAAACTTGTTGCTGAATACCTTAATGAAAACCTGTTGCTGAATACCTTAATGAAAACCTGTTGCTGAATACCTTAATGAAAACATGATGCTGAATACCTTAATGAAAACTTGTTGCAGAATACCTTAATGAAAACAGATTGCAGAAAACCTTAATGAAAGCAGATTTCTGAATACCTTAATGAAAGCAGATTTCTGAATACCTTAATGAAAACAGGTTTCTGAATACCTTAATGAAAACAGGTTTCTGAATACCTTAATGAAAACTTTTTGCTGAATACCTTAATGAAAACCTGTTGCTGAATACCTTAATGAAAACATGATGCTGAATACCTTAATGTAAACAGATTGCTGAATACCTTAATGAAAACAGGTTGCTGAATACCTTAATGAAAGCATGTTGCTGAATACCTTAATGAAAACAGATTGCTGAATACATTAATGAAAACAGATTCCTGAATACCTTAATTAAGACAAGTTGCTGACTACCTTAATGAAAACTTGTTGCTGAATACCTTGATGAAAACATGTTCCTGAATACCTTAATGAAAACAGGTTCTTGAATACCTTAATGAAAACATGTTGCTGAATACCTTAATGAAAACAGATTGCTGAATACCTTTATGAAAACAGATTGCTGAATACCTTAATGAAAACATGTTGCTGAATACCTTAATGAAAACATGTTGCTGAATACATTAATGAAAACAGATTCCTGAATACCTTAATTAAGACAAGTTGCTGACTACCTTAATGAAAACTTGTTGCTGAATACCTTGATGAAAACATGTTCCTGAATACCTTAATGAAAACAGGTTCTTGAATACCTTAATGAAAACATGTTGCTGAATACCTTAATGAAAACAGATTGCTGAATACCTTAATGAAAATAGATTGCTGAATACTTTAATTAAGACAGGTTGCTGAATACCTTAATGAAAACAAGTTGCTGAATACCTTAATGAAAACAGATTGCTGAATACCTTAATGAAAACATGTAGCTGAATACCCTAATTAAGACAGGTTGCTGAATACCTTAATGAAAACAGGTTGCTGAATACCTTAATGAAAACAGATTGCTGAATACCTTAATGAAAACTGGTTGCTGAATAACTTAATTAAAACAGGTTGCTGAATACCTTAATTAAAACAAGATGCTGAATACCTTAATGAAAAGAAGTTCTTGAATACCTTAATGAAAACAGATTGCTGAATACCTTAATGAAAACTGGTTGCTGAATACCTTAATTAAAACAGGATGCTGAATACCTTAATGAAAACTGATTGCTGAATAACTTAATTAAAACAGGTTGTTGAATATCTTAATTAAAACAGGTTGCTGAATACCTTAATGAAAACAGATTGCTGAATACCTTAATGAAAACTGGTTGCTGAATAACTTAATTTAAACAGGTTGCTGAATACCTTAATTAAAACAGGTTGGTGAATACCTTAATGAAAACAGGATGCTGAATACCTTAATGAAAACAGATTGCTGAATACCTTAATGAAAACAGGTTGCTACATACCTTAATGAAAACAGGATGCTGAATACCTTAATGAAAACAGATTCCTGAATACCTTAATGAAAACAGGTTTCTAAATACATTAATGAAAACAGGTTGCTAAATACCTTCATAAAAACAGATTGCTGACTACCTTAATGAAAACAGGATGCTGAATACCTTAATGAAAAAAGATTGCTGAATACCTTAATCGAAAGTGGTTTTCAAAAATAAACTTGCCAAAGCTGACTTCTAATTATGACCCTTACAGACACATCCTGACTAACCTCTGAATTCTGAACACCAAAGTGACAGATGATAATATCATATAACCTCAATCTTGAGAACATATTATGCAAGAATTAAAAAGCTCTCTTTCGGAAAAATGCTATACACATAAGATAATCCAAAGCAGATCCTTGTGGGGAGACATATATTGTAATCCCTTGACTTTAAAGTCCCTATGTCAGTGGAAACTCCACCGTTGATCCTATATTTTCTCCTCTGAGATAAGGTAAACTGTTTTTAACGATTTTGGTTTGTTTTACAAATAAGAAATAAAATGAAAGGTATTACAATAACATTATAACAGTTGCTAATTATCGACAATATTAATTTATTCGACGAATCCTCTTCTCAAATCAAAACGAAATTAAATTCCTGTAACGTCTAATAGAATTATTTAGTCATCCGAGTTGCCCTAGCTGTATAAAATAAGAATGGTGGATCCAAAGTAATTTTCATTTATTTCAGTTATTTGAGCAGCTTGTAGGGCCTTAAAAGGTTCCGAAGGGTACGAGGGATGTCTTTACGCATGTATTGTCATTTTCTCAAAAGTCTCATGTTTCTTCTAGAATACATTCCAACGGTTTAGTTTAGTCAATATTCTATAATTCTTTAGGTCATCCTCTTGCACAGTGCGCATTACAAAAAAAAATTGTTGACATTTAAAGTTAATCAGCCAAATTTTCTATCACGATTATTCTATGTCTATGATAATGATTCCTAACATTCAAGAAAGAAAGTTGTTTAAACATTCACGTAAGTGAAAACACGTTATTATTCAAAGTGTATATACAAACCTGTGCATACGTAAATCTGCCATTTGATTACATTGAATCCAAACTGGATCAATGGAAAAATGGGACGAACGCAGCAGACAAGACGAAAACTCATAAAAATCCAGAAATGTTTCTTCCAAATGTTTTTTCGTTATTGATATGTCGGTTAGAAGTAAATACATGTATAAAGATAAAGAAAAGCAAAGACTTGATGTTTCGAATAGTCTCTACCTTATTTTACCTGACAGGTATCTTATATTTCTCAACATACTTAGCTCTACCTTGTTTTACCTGACATATATCCTATATTTCATAACATACTTAGCAATACCTTGTTTTACCTGACAAGTATCCTATATTTTAAGAGATATTTAGCTATACCTTGCTTTACCTGACAGGTATCCATATATTTCCTGAACATACCTAGCTCTAACGTATTTAAACTGACATATATCCTACATTTCCTGGATCTAATTAGCTCTACCTTGTTTTACCCGACAAATATTCAATATTTACTGAACTTAATTAGCTCGGGTCTGTATCTTCTACATTTCTAATAATATGTGCAGACTATGCGACTGTGTGTCAGATGGAATGACAATTTCAGTAAATTGCGAAAACCGTCGACTGATGAACGTTCCGATCATTATTCACAGTAATGCGACAAGTCTGGACCTCAGAACAAACTGTATCAGAAAACTGTAGAATAATTCTTTCACTGGATTGCATCATTTCAAGATATTGGATCTATCCAACAACTGCATCGATCACGTAGAGATTGCTACCTTCTGGCCTTTAATGGCTCTGAATGAACTTAGGTTAGAGAAATCAAATCTGGGTTTACTTCAAAGGGCTTTGAGACCAGGAATATTTCGAGGTCTTACTAATTTCAAAAGCTTAAACCTACAAAACAAGACCCATCAATCAATTGTCAATGCCACTCGTCTGCCAGATGAGACATTCTCCGATTTGGTTGGTCTGGAAAATGTACATATTGATGGGGCTTACAGTTACGCGTTTGGACCTGGATTTGGAAACCTTACAAACTTCAAGAGCCTAACTATGTCTGGTTGGGATGGATACTGTGAAATGGTAAGATTACAATCTCAAATATTTATGTACGTTTCATATCTGCAAAATATTAATATCATTAATTGCAAGCTGAATTATATTGATCCTGGTGCATTTAGACCGCTAAATAATCTACAAACGTTGAACCTCTCAGAGAACAGAGATCTTGGGTTTCATAATTTTCGAAGACTTCTTTACGGCCTAAAGCATACATCCACACGGGTTCTCAATATTACCTCCATAGTCTCCCTACGGGGTTGGGTCCCAATTGTCTCTAGACAACGTACAAGATCTGTTCAAGACATAGTTGGAAGAAGTGTACATGAATAAAAATGCAATCGAGATAATTGACTATGGAGTGTTGTCTAAATTTCCATCTACTTTGAGAAAATGTTATCTCCGGCAAAATCGACTGTTTTTTTTTTACATTATTTATGTATGAAATATTCAATCTAGGTAACTTTAATATGTTTGAGGCAGGAAATCAAGAACAAAGCAAAAATAACGAAGAAAGGCAGAAAAGAAAGCAGAGGTTTGTTGACATCATAGGCAAATCGTTTCCATCTTTTGAAAACAGTGAGTCTTTAAGCATGATCTTCATGGAAGCACGTAATGAAGGAAAATATACTAGGTACGAAACATCTGAATATTATAAAACAAATAAAACAATCTCCAAGACAGACTATATCTGTAAAGTTTTAAAACATCGCAGATTTCAAAGAAATTATGTCGAAGGAACTCGTCATTTTGAAACTCTTTCATATACAAATTCATTACAGAAATACATGCCAAGTGAAGAACATGGAGCCATATAGAAGTGCGAGATTTACGCAACCCGATCCGTGCAAGAAAGGAAACTCTCAAAGATAACAGTAATTCATTCAGTCAGAGGAGAAAACGATTTGTTATCATCATATTGCAAATGAATATACAGTGACCTCAGAAATTAAAATGACCACTTCAGAATCTTCGGTCCCGATAAAAGCTGCTCCCAAAACAGTTTTAATGACAACAGAAGTTCAAGTGACCACGACAGAATCTGAAATCACTACTATAGCATAGACTGCCTGCATCTGCAGCGGAATCAAGTCTTGTTTTGCATTGCTTGATTTCATCGGAGTCGAGAACAATATTACATACATGAATATTTCTGGTAATGAAATACCTAATCTCCACAACTAGAGTTTTGCAGGATTATCTACACTGGAGTTTCTGAACTTGTCCAGTAATAAAATTGCTAGTGTATAATCTGGAACATTTGCACCACTTCAGCCATTGATATATCTTGACCTGTCGAATAATCAGCTTCAAAATTCAGTCAATAAAACATTAACATATAATTGGTTTGAGACAGTGTTTAATTTACAAGTGTTAAATATTTAAAAAAATTAATTGCTTACCTACCACCGACAATATTTCAGACATTGCACCATGTAAAGGTGTTGTATTTAAGTATTAATGATTTAAAAGATTTCAGTGTAATTTAGCAAACCTAACATAACTCGGATATTAGATTATCCGATAACCATTTATCGTTTTTCGAATTAGATATTATGAAGCATGTGGTCAATATGGCAAACAACCATAGCATATCACTGAACCTTAGTGGAAACAAAATGTTTTGTACATGCAAGACACTTCCATTTCTGCACTAGATGAAAGAGACTACGGTAATCCTGGTCAACAAAGATCAGTATTACTGTACATAAGAAAATGATTTCGTAAAGCATCTCAATGACACTGAATTTCTGGAACGGTTAGAAGAAAACTGCAAATCATATTTAATGATTTACCTCGGTACTACCATTGCAGTTACATTCATTATCGAAACAGGTAAGTCTTAAGAGCACTCTTAAAAGGGATCACTGTGTCTTTGTGTCTAATTTCAATGGGCAATTCGTTCCACGTCGCCGGGCCCTGGTGTGAAAACGAACATTGTCCATATGAATTTATTTTCACCTTGGGAACAATGAGTATACGATTATCACAAGAAGAGCGTAAGGATCTAGCTGGTGTATACACATGGGTGAGGCTGGATAGGTATGTTGGACTGGAGTCTGTCACTGAAACATAGCACAGAGAACAAATTTTGTGTTTGATTCTGTATCGAATTGATAGCCAATTAGGGTACAGAGCAGTGGTGAGGTGTGCTCTGTTCGAGGTACTCTAAAGATGATCCGTGCAGCTGGTAGCATCAGCTTCAGTTGGGTGGCTAGACTTGTATATTTGGGTGTCATCAGCATACAATTGGTACGACACTGGGTGATGGTCTATGACACTTGAGAGCGGCTGAGTATACAGAATGAAGAGAACAGGTCCAAGAACAAATCCATTGGAGTGTATTCCATTTGCAGATATAATTTGTGTCATTTTAACTAAGTAGGACTTGAACCACTGTAAGGCTATATTCTGAATGCCAAATACATGCTGGAGACGGTAAAGTAATATATCATTGTCTATTATGTCAAATGCTGCAGATAAATCCAGTAAAGTGAGGGCTGTAATCTTTCCACTATCCAAAGCAGAGAGAATGTCACTAAATACTTTCAGAAGATTAGTTTCCGTACTGTGGTAAGGGCGATATGCAGACTGTACATTGCAAAAAAGACTGTTTGAATTCAAATGAGATACAAGTTGAGTTAGAACAACCGTTTCTAAGATTTTTTATATGAATGGGAGATTAGAAACTGGGCGGTAGTCCTTTAAATCGTTATGGTCCAGTGTTGGTTTCTTCAGCAGTGGCTTTACGATGGCAGTTTTGAAAAATGATGCGAATTCCCCTGATGAGAGAGAGATATTAATAACATCAGTTAGTGAAGGCAATATTGGGTCTAAGCACTCAAGCAGCAGTGATGTCGGAATTGTATCAAGTTCACAAGACTTTGGTGCACTTTTCATCATGATTGTCCGTACCAAATCAATAGAAACAGGTTCAAATGTTCCTAACGGTTGTCGCTGAAATTCTGCATCATAACTGTATGGTGACGAATCAGTTGAAATTGTGCTATTAAAATTAACGGCAGAATTTTTAAGTTGTTTATCCGTTACGGGAGAAAGGGAGATAACTGGAATTCTTCCTGTTCTGCGCCGGCCAGCTTTGAAAGAACGTTTCTATTTTCGCTTTCGTTTACATTTAAGAAATGATGAATTTATTCCCAGTTCGTTTAGTCTTGAGCACAATGTAGTATCTAGAACCAAGGTGTGGTCATTTAATCCAGTTAATGAGGGTCCGTCGTATTGTAAGCGGTCACGTGACGGCGGTTTATTCAAAAACAAATTACGTCTTAACATTGGGACAAAACAGCTGAGAAAAATTCTAATTGTTCTCGTTTCCAAAACAAGGAGGTGAATTAACACATACGAACAGAACAGCCAATGCATGATGAAAAATGTAGACGATGGTAGAGAACATATATCATAAAAATAGCACAAAATCGGAAGAGCCTATCTCGAGCAGTTACGCGATGGCGGCCATCTTTCCCGAAGTTCCCCTTAAATATACTAAAGGTACCGTTCATGTACATCAGTGTATTGTATACATCAGTTGCTAGAAAGGTTGGGATGACTTGGTTGATCGTAAGCATTTCATTGACAAGAAAACTCTCTCTCTCTCTCTCTCTCTCTCTCTCTCTCTCTCTCTCTCACACACACACACACACATACACACGGGATAAAACAAAGTTACTTTCAAATTTTTCGTTGTGATATACTGCAGAAGAATGCAAACAATATAAAGGAATGTTTTGTCCAGCGTAGAATTCATTGTAACGGAATAGTCATGATGAAAGAAATTTAAATATTTGTATTTGTTAAAGTTCATACTTACCGGTATTATGAGTTTCTCAGGAGGTGACTAGGCTTATAATTAACCCGTATAGACAACATATTTAAAATCTGTCCCACTGTAGCTTCTTGTCTTTATTTTCATCGCCCGTTACGATGTCAAATGGGTTGGGGTTTTTTGTTGTTTCAGTTATTAAATCTCATTCAATCAATAAACAACTATTCTTTCATCCTCCTGTCCCTCTGTCTGAGCAACAGGCCCTCCCCCAGAGCAAGGATAAAAAGGCAACCGCATTGGGCTCTGTGTTTTCAGGGGCCCCGCGCTGCTAGCTATACATTTGTTTTACTGTGGAGAGATTGAATGCTACAACGCTTAACAACAATACTGGCAGTTAATTTACCGCCTGAATGTGATACAGCAACGGGTTGCACGCTGCATACACTAAGTTTACAACCAAAGGCTCGTCACTAACAAACTTTCAAATAGAACGATGTTAAAATAGTTTAATTATTAACATCCTTTTTGAATTGTCAGATCTTCAAAAAAATAAAACACAATTATTGATTTCAGAGTAAATTGCTAGTATTAAGAGCCTCATTTGTGTTTTACATATCTTCTGTCCTGGGCCTCGAGTGGACGAGTGATCTAAAGCACTCTCCGTTACAGATCACTAGCATCTCACCTCTGGCTGCGTGGGTTCGAGTCTCAGATTCAGGCCAATGTGGGTATGTGCGAAAGCTTGCCAGTAGCGTCTTGTGGGTTCTATCTGGGGGGTTTCCCGGGTTATTAATCCACCATTAATACTGTCTGCCATGTATATCGTTGTTAGTCTAGCGGGTCATGAGCGTTATTCGTATAATATTGTACAAGCTCCACTTGTCAAAGGGTAAGCGTTACGTTCTACTTTGTCAAAGGGTATTGCACAACATATAATAACAACACTCTAACCCACTCCCCTCTGATACTCGCTATCTAGGAGATGACCGCCCACGGTATAATTGCCCGGTTCGAGTATAGAATGTATATGGTAAACTGAGCTTATATAGATTGAACAAAGAACTACGATCCCCATTAAAGATAAACAATTTAATCAAATACATACACAATGCAATTTCCTTTCATTCGGAATACACGTGGTTTTATAATTAAACTTTCACCAAATAACAAATAGATTGAAAATAGAATTAAACAAATTTAGCCGTTCTATGACTGATAGTTAACTTCATCACAGAATCAAGAGTTCAATCAAATTCATCCGCTTGTTCGATTTTCATAACCTGTTATCGTCGAACTGCGTTCTCTGCTCGATCCAATGTTGATCCAGAAGTTCCTGTCTCTCGAGATACTTTTCCCTCGTGGATGTTCCGTTTGGACTCAGACTTGTCCTCTGTATCAATGTATACACCTCGCAATTTCTCCTTCACAATTCCTTTTTCCCGTACGTGTACGTCCTCTATTTCGATACTGCACGTCTTCCCAAATAAAAAAAAAAACTATTTTCTTCCTTCCTTCCAAAAGAAAAGTAAAACAACCTAAGTCTCTTGTTACACGGAAATAGCTGAGACTGTCCGTTTTCCTGGTTCGAACAATCAGATATTACTATCAGTGATAACATTTTTACGGCTAGTAATTAACTACACATGTCCTCAAATCAATACCGTTAAACCATCGGTTAATTCGGTCTGCCTTGATCTAATACATTATGAACTGTCGCTAAAGTATCTACGACATCAAAATTCGGTGAATTCACATGTATTCTTGTAAATCATTAATTAAATCAATAATTAAAGTAAGACATTAAATCTTAGAACACAATCAATATTCAAACAATTTGATAAATTCAAGAATTAACGTAACACTTTCCTATCATAACTCCACATAGTGTTTTTACGACATCAATTTACACTACGGCATTCTTAACTACGAATTAAGGTAAGAATTCTAATTCATAATTCAAAAGCACATTACTAAATTAATGTAACAAATGAAACTAATTATACAAATGTATCAACAAATCATGCAGATCTGTAACGAAGAAACATTATATCAATTACATCACAATAAACGTGGATTTTGAGACAAATACCTCGTGTTTTTGATGCGTCTCTCAACCGTTGGTTTTAGGCGGTTTTTCGATCATGCTTCCTTGACGAATGGATTTCACTCAAATCACATCCGGAGCCTCTTTTCCAAAATAATTCTGCACTAACTTTCTTGCAAAGCACCTTTCTGAAGACTGAAGTAAATTTCGCTAGTAAGATACTATATTCTAAAGATTTCTTGTGTAAAACACACCCTTTATTCAACAGTGACCAATCAGAACAAATATATTTTCTTGCGCTTTCCTTTAAAAGTCGCTTACATCAGCGTGTCAAGATGACACGCTTTGTTTTAAGTAACGATTCTGTTTCAAATCAAACATGACACTTTCGTGATCAAATGAACCTTTCCCCAGGTCACGGCTTTCAGTTTTGCTCCTTTATAAATAAGGCTAATTAGCACGACAGCCATATTCTACTATACTGGTACCTCTCCTTGCAGAATGTGTCTCATAACTTTAACAAATGGCTGGCTGGGCTAAAACTAATAGTTATTTAATAGATTCGTCCGAAAATTTGGCACTTCACAATCGTGTGCTGAATAATGGTATTAATCCATACAACAACAAAAACACACCTTCTGGCTACATGTTAGTGGGTGGTGGAACAGATTTAAATGTTTGGTTGGGGATTGAAGCGATTTAGGCAAATGATTAGATGTAACATGCACTGAATTCTTACATAATACACTGCACATATTTTGTAATCATTCTTTATAATCAGTCTTCTTTTGGTTCTTTTGTTAGTTTGCCTTTCTGCCATACATGCTTCATGTACAGAGAAATCGCAAATGTTTTGGTGGCTTATTTTTTGTCGACGTCGTAATTGTCATTTGAAACCTTCTAATTTGATATCAACAAATATAGATTTTATAATAGGGATTTTTGGTATAATACAGAAATCATTAATTTGTATCCTTACTAAAAATTATTGTGACCATGTATCTATGTTTATTTCACTGATCGTTACGTTTTGCTAACAAAAAAAAAAAAAATTCAGTCATGATGATTTTAATTTGCAAGACTGGATTTGCTCCAAGTGTTGTCATATGCTCCGATTTCGATCATTTTTTTTCAATAAGTGTATTTTGTATATTTAATCTGCATTGTTAGCCTTTTCATTATATACTGATAAATAATATATCAAAAAACTTTCATTTGTTTTTGTGTTTTTTTATTGTGTGAACAACTCATAGCTAATATTTTCTCTATGTGAGTTTAATATTAGGCTCAGTATCAGTAGAAGTAAACATATTTATTTGGTCAGAGTCAATGACATTATGTCTACCATGTTCTTTATTATAATTTTAGCAACAGTCCTTGTCCAATTAAAGCTTGGATTGTTCTGGAAATTAACTTTTGTCCTACATCCGGGCTCTTCTATTTTGTCTTATTGTTATATGTATATCAAGAACGTATTCACTCTTGCTATAAGACCTTCAGGCAGAACCATTTACTGTGTTCCGTGGCTGACATTATTTGGGTTATTATTAAATTTATTCTTCTTTTGAAATTCAAATTATTCTTCTCTAGAAATACAGCGCGTTCTTTAATATTCATGGAAAGAGACATTAACTGGGAATTATATTAAATTCAAACAAGAAAAAATTGCATTATGTCACTGATATTCAACAAAAAGACTGTTGGCACATCATTACCAGATAGGCCCTGGTACAATAATGGCCACTACAGGCAGATCAACACCCTCATTGTTGTAAATTATTTGGAATAAAATTTATTCACAACTTTCCAGAACAATCCAAGCTTATTTAATTGGACAAGGACTGTTACTAAAATTATAATAAAGAACATGGTAGACATAATGTCACTGACTGACCAAATAAATATGTTTACTTCTACTGATACTGAGCTTAATATTAAACTCACATAGAGAAAATATTAGCTATGAGTTGTTCACACAATAAAAAAAACAAAAACAAATGAAAGTCCTATATATTAGGACTTCTGTTAGTAATTCTAGGATTATTTTGGATTTAATCTGTGATAATGGAAATTCTTTTTACATTTTCACTTTCTATTTTAGGGAAATAAATTTGTTGAATTTTACCAAGCTTATTGCTTCTCACTTTTTTGTATTACTTATTTAAGACCAATGATTCATATTAAATCTTTGGTAAATAAATATTACATGATTTAGCAGAAGAAAAAAAAACATTATGCTCATGGAAATGATGTCGCATTATTTATGCCTACCTTTTATAATTTCTTGCAAGATAAATATAGTCCGTGTCTAATGTCTTATTGTATGCATTGTTTCAGCATGATTAATATAAAAAAGAGAAAGATAACATGTCTAAAATTAACATATTAAAGAATTTTTAAAAATGGGAGAAAATCAGGGAATACCCCCAATGTACTTTAGCATTAGCATCAATAATGATGGACTAACATGTATTCACATCTTCCAGCTCCTACTTCTAGTCTTTCATTATAGATGGACTAGCAGTAACATGTATTCACATCTTCCAGCTCCTACTTCTAGTCTTTCATTATAGATGGACTAGCAGTAACATGTATTCACATCTTCCAGCTCCTACTTCTAGTCTTTCATTATAGATGGACTAGCAGTAACATGTATTCACATCTTCCAGCTCCTACTTCTAGTCTTTCATTATAGATGGACTAGCAGTAACATGTATTCACATCTTCTAGCTCCTACTTCTAGTCTTTCATTATAGATGGACTAGCAGTAACATGTATTCACATCTTCCAGCTCCTACTTCTAGTCTTTCATTATAGATGGACTAGCAGTAACATGTATTCACATCTTCCAGCTCCTACTTCTAGTCTTTCATTATAGATGGACTAGCAGTAACATGTATTCACATCTTCCAGCTCCTACTTCTAGTCTTTCATTATAGATGGACTAGCAGTAACATGTATTCACATCTTCCAGCTCCTACTTCTAGTCTTTCATTATAGATGGACTAGCAGTAACATGTATTCACATCTTCCAGCTCCTACTTCTAGTCTTTCATTATAGATGGACTAGCAGTAACATGTATTCACATCTTCCAGCTCCTACTTCTAGTCTTTCATTATAGATGGACTAGCAGTAACATGTATTCACATCTTCCAGCTCCTACTTCTAGTCTTTCATTATAGATGGACTAGCAGTAACATGTATTCACATCTTCCAGCTCCTACTTCTAGTCTTTCATTATAGATGGACTAGCAGTAACATGTATTCACATCTTCCAGCTCCTACTTCTAGTCTTTCATTATAGATGGACTAGCAGTAACATGTATTCACATCTTCCAGCTCCTACTTCTAGTCTTTCATTATAGATGGACTAGCAGTAACATGTATTCACATCTTCCAGCTCCTACTTCTAGTCTTTCATTATAGATGGACTAGCAGTAACATGTATTCACATCTTCCAGCTCCTACTTCTAGTCTTTCATTATAGATGGACTAGCAGTAACATGTATTCACATCTTCCAGCTCCTACTTCTAGTCTTTCATTATAGATGGACTAGCAGTAACATGTATTCACATCTTCCAGCTCCTACTTCTAGTCTTTCATTATAGATGGACTAGCAGTAACATGTATTCACATCTTCCAGCTCCTACTTCTAGTCTTTCATTATAGATGGACTAGCAGTAACATGTATTCACATCTTCCAGCTCCTACTTCTAGTCTTTCATTATAGATGGACTAGCAGTAACATGTATTCACATCTTCCAGCTCCTACTTCTAGTCTTTCATTATAGATGGACTAGCAGTAACATGTATTCACATCTTCCAGCTCCTACTTCTAGTCTTTCATTATAGATGGACTAGCAGTAACATGTATTCACATCTTCCAGCTCCTACTTCTAGTCTTTCATTATAGATGGACTAGCAGTAACATGTATTCACATCTTCCAGCTCCTACTTCTAGTCTTTCATTATAGATGGACTAGCAGTAACATGTATTCACATCTTCCAGCTCCTACTTCTAGTCTTTCATTATAGATGGACTAGCAGTAACATGTATTCACATCTTCCAGCTCCTACTTCTAGTCTTTCATTATAGATGGACTAGCAGTAACATGTATTCACATCTTCCAGCTCCTACTTCTAGTCTTTCATTATAGATGGACTAGCAGTAACATGTATTCACATCTTCCAGCTCCTACTTCTAGTCTTTCATTATAGATGGACTAGCAGTAACATGTATTCACATCTTCCAGCTCCTACTTCTAGTCTTTCATTATAGATGGACTAGCAGTAACATGTATTCACATCTTCCAGCTCCTACTTCTAGTCTTTCATTATAGATGGACTAGCAGTAACATGTATTCACATCTTCCAGCTCCTACTTCTAGTCTTTCATTATAGATGGACTAGCAGTAACATGTATTCACATCTTCCAGCTCCTACTTCTAGTCTTTCATTATAGATGGACTAGCAGTAACATGTATTCACATCTTCCAGCTCCTACTTCTAGTCTTTCATTATAGATGGACTAGCAGTAACATGAAGTCACAGCTTCCATCTCAAAACTTCTAGAGTCTTGTACCCAAGGTGTGAGAGATCCTTGGCAATGTGGTGGAAGATGCTGCTCAAATCCAATTCCTACATGAAAATATTCCCAGTTACTTATATTAGTAAACTGGTTCTACCCAGGTGGTCTTTAGTGACTGAAAAGTAATTGTGGTTTTCTTCAACAGTAAACCAGATTCTCTAGAAAATAGTGCAAAACCCACAATGATCTACCAGCAACCCCAGGTCTCATATCTAAATGACCTCAGGGTGCTGGAGAAACCTAAAACACCAAATCAACCCAGGGCTCAATTGGTCTGAGTTTACCTTTACAAATCACTTAAACATCTCACAAGCACGAGTCCAACTAATGGTTCAAACAACATTAATCTATGGGTCAACAATTTTTCTTGGGGTCTTAATACACCAAACCAAATATACCCACCACCATATAAAGTCTATCATGTACTAAAATGACTTTGAACCAATCAAAACCAAACCCAGTAACACAAGAAGTATTTGCTACAGCTGTACAAGTGGATCAACTTTAACCAGAGTAATTGCCCTTAAACTAATGAATATCGTCAATAATGTGTTTCCGACATTTCTCAAAGAATTAGGTCATCATCATCATCGGGTTTACATGATAGTAGGTTTTATTAGTAAACGAAGAGCATACAAGATAAAACATTCGGTAAACTTGCATTACATGCTGTAAAAAATATTTTAAGCTCAAAGTTATATTTTCTCTCAGTGTTTATAGTTCTAACTAGACATACCAATTATAGCTATACTTAGTATTGTCGGGAGATGTGCATAGTTAGATAAATATGTTTAAGAAACAAAATCTGAAAATACATCCTCGTTTTTCAAACATATATCTGAATTTAGTAACTACTACAATCAATAAAGGAATCAACAGACTTTCTGTTCTATAAATTTTCAAACAAATTTTTTTTTTTAACCATACTATTTCAGTGGACAGAATCACAGGAACAAGATAAAACAGATGTCACCACCAGAACGAATAATTAAAATTGATTTAATTAATCTTTCAATTACTTCATTTATTTTTTAGTAAACTGCACACCATTTATTATCCTACCTTTCTTCTTATTCAATCAGAGAAAACAATGTCACACATTTTAAAATAGAGGCACATCTATGTTTATTATTGTCATTTTTATACACTTCAGAAACACTTATATAAAATTAACATAGTCGATGCAGGTTAAGCAAAATTATTCATCAGTTCATACTTTTGTAAAATTGTGCCTGCATTCACATGATTGCAAGTTTGTTAAGATGGGTACCTCTGTTCTAGTCCAATCTGGTGATACTGTTTGTCTTGTTTTAGGTACATGTCCAACTTTGTCATTCGACCACCATATTAATTGTCCGTCAACCTGAGAATGTGTACACCAATGTGAAATGTATGAATTCCAAGATAGCAAACCTCAATATTTCTGGATGTATTCCACCCAGGTTCCATTTTCTGTATAAATGCTGCCAGGATTTTTATCCAAAAGAGGGCATCTCCCTATGCTGCCAAGATTTTTATCCAAAACAGGCATCTCCCTTGTCATACAGATGCTGCCAGGATTTTTATCCAAAGTGGGCATCTCCCTCATCATCCAGATGCTGCATGGATTTTTATCCGAAACGGGCATCTCCCTAGTCATCCAGATGCTGCCAGGATTTTTATCTAAAAGAGGGCATCTCCCTAGTCATCCAGATGCTGCCAGGATTTTTATCTAAAAGAGGGCATCTCCCTAGTCATCCAGATGCTGCCAGGATTTTTATCTAAAAGAGGGCATCTCCCTAGTCATCCAGATGCTGCTTGGGTTTTAATCCAAATGGGGGCATCTCCCTGGTCATACAGATGCTGCCAGGAATTTTATCCAAAAGGGGGGCATCTCTGTCATCGTACAGATAAGGAAGGAGCAGTCAACAAAAAATAAGGGAAATGGGGGAGAAGAAACATCCAAAGTTCAATATTTACCTAACATTTAAATATCCATCTTTTTTTAATTATTCCACTCCATGCTCAACTGAAACCAAAATACTCAAATGTTGTGCCCTCTAGCGTTATAGCAATCAACTCCTTAATGTCACTTCCTATGGTCATGTTGGGGGTTTCCTGGTTAGGATGGCAGAAAGTCCACAGACCGATGCCATATTTGATAAAAGAATTACCTTTTATAAGTATCATTCAGCTTGACTTAGATTATATACTTGGTATAAAGTTGATAAAACTTGACGATATTATTTGGAGTCATTTTTGTTCCTCCATCAGTATCAAGGTTATCTATATATAGTAAATATGAAATTTAAGTTTACATCCTAAATTAAAACCATGGCAACTTCAAATAAATGTGTTTTTAATGCAAAACTTTAATGCCAGAACTATTTTTGAATAAAGCTGAATTCCTTCTCAAACAATTCAATTTGGTGCCGATTTCATAAAGTTTTCAATGAAATAATGAACATTCTCAAATGCATAAACTGCATGTGAAACAAGTAACATTAGATCAAGAAATTAATAATTTAAAAATTAATTAAACTGTGAAAATACTGATAGTAAAATGTAGAAATAATATTTTTATTATATTTTGTTTGTTCGTTTGATTAGGATTTTTAATGTAGCTTTAACAATTTGTCAGTCATATCGCTAAGATGTCTGCAGTGAGGCAGTTTATAGTGATGTCTAGCACTGGGGCATCATGCCGCAGACATGTTGCAAGATGTCCTACTCAATCACATTATCCTGACACCAGGCAGACCAGTCCTAACACTAACCTCTTAATGCTGAGCATCAAATGAGGCAGCTATTAGTACCATTTTTGTAAGTCTTTGGTATGACTTGGCCGGGGATCGAACCCAGGACCTTCTGCTTCCACGGCGAGCTATCTAACCACTAGGCCACTGGAGCGTTTTTTTTTATTATATTAAATGGAATATTTTGGGATGATACAAGTACTGGTTCTAAAACTTTCTGCAATTATTCTGTCTTTAACTATCCTGTTGTTTCTAGCAATACTCTGCAATGTGACAATAATTTACACAAAACTAAACAAATTCTACCTTTTTGACAATAAAACATTATCACAAAACATGAAGATGGCAAGAAAACCATGGGGACAAATTTTTATTTAAAATATTGGTACCAGTAAAGACTCCGGATGCACATGATCCATGTACATCTGAAAAACATTTTATATTCAACAATGTTATCCTTATTTAACAACACTTCAAAATCTTTGAAATTAATACTATCAATCAAATCTGAAAGAAAAGCAACAAAGCATGGATTGCAACTCAATGCTATAAGGCCTGTAGAAAATATCACCATACGAGAATTATATGTAACAATAACCAAACACAAAGAGGACAAATAATAACCAGCTTGATTTGAGTTTCTACAGATCGGTCAGTCCCTTGTTATGTCTAATGCCATAATGCATATAGTAAATAAGTGGTAATGTCTAATGCCATAATGCATATAGTAAAAAAGTGGTAATGTCTAATGCCATAATGCATATAGTAAATAAGTGGTAATGTCTAATGCCATAATGCATATAGTAAATAAGTGGTAATGTCTAATGCCATAATGCATATAGTAAATAAGTGGTAATGTCTAATGCCATAATGCATATAGTAAATAAGTGGTAATGTCTAATGCCATAATGCATATAGTAAATCAGTGGTAATACATAGGAATAAGATGAGAGCTAGTCTTGTTGTTTGCCACTGTAGTCTGCTTGTTCAAATGCTGGTATTTTAATGAAATACATAACACAATTTATTTTAACATCCAGTGCTGAATTTGTTGAGAAAAGAGATGAAAAGTGCATCCCACTTAAATTGCCTGTATTTTAACTAGGTTTTGGTTTTTAAATTTCGAAATACTGCAGACAGTTGCTTAACAAGCATGCTGCCTACATGTACATCCAACATGTACATTGGACAAATGTTCATAATCATTTTTGGACTCGAAACCACTGCCAGTAACACTTTCCCACCTCCGACAGACTGACATACTTCCAAACTTTCAAAGCCAATGCCTTCGTACCTGAATGAACTCGTCATTTAAAGATTAACTATGTTGGATTCAACATAGCCCATATTTGAAACGCACATTTGTAAAACGTTCTTCATAAACACAAGGTTAAAACTATGACATAATGCTTGTTGGCAAATGTGATCTCAAATTTAGTACAACATCTTAACTATCCAGATAAGGAAACAGTTGTCTACCGAAGCACACCGTATGCTGCAAGAAGCACTTAACGGGTTACAAGTTAAAAAAACATTGCATAGCAGAACACATATTTATATACATGGCTTTGAGCTATCCTGGCATGATCTGCACAACCTGGAGGCTTTAATGTCACCTGTATGTTAATTTGCTGTGACGAGTAAAACTGCTACAAGGGGGTTAGATGTCGGGGACCCTGGGATTAGATGTAATTTATCAATCTAATTTACATGATTAAGAGTACAAGTGTGAAATGGATAATCATGCAGGTCAAAATAAACGTCAGTATGCCTGTACTGTATAAAACATACAAGTCACTGACCACAATAACAGGTAAAATTAAAATAAAGGGAATGAAACTACAGTGACAAAATTCTGTCAATGATAAAGATAAAATGTAAGTAGAAAATTATTAACTTTATCATTAATAATATGCTAAGTGATGTGAAATAATGCAGTCTGAACATAAGTTGCTTTATATTTTTGTAAATTTCCGGATTAGGTAGCATGTTAGTGCTTTACTACATTTAAAAGTATTATTATTATAAAAGACCAAACTATGTATATATGCATAAGAAAGGCAGATCTAAAGTAAAATTAATTCATTAAAGTATTCAGATGAAATTATTTTACAAATCAACAAAGAACACAAAATTTAGCATAATAATACTTTTGTAATCATTAGAGAGATACGTCCCACACATTGTAGATGTACAGACTTATTTTTTAACCTGTAGGAATGTAAACAACATAATCATGCATGTTGTGATGAACATAAGTTTACCCTGTAGACTAAAACTAGCATTGTGCTAACAATGCAGCCACCGCTGACAACTTGCAAAAGTCTGCACTGATAGAGCAAAATTTGATTTTGAAATATGTAAATATGACGATACTAAATAAAAGCCAGCTAGATTGTATTTATGCCAGGTAAAGAATTTAGAAGACAGGTGGTTGGAGGTGATTCGTAAAAGATTATGGCAAATTCCTGGGGTATTCTGTTCTGAAAAGATAGAATAAATCTCAAAAGAATGAAACAGGACTCTTTTGAATCATTTTGTTGTATTTTCTTCAACAGTGTACAAGTATATGCTTTAAGTGTTAAAGTCTGTAATGTACACAAATTTTAGTAATTGCTTCAACAGGGTACAAGTCTACCATGTACATGTGTATTTTCTTTACAAGTGTTCAAGTCTGTAATGTACACAAATTTTAATAATTGCTTCAACAGTGTACATGTCTATCATGTACATGTATTGTATTTTCTTTAAAAGTGTTAAAGTCTGCAATGTACACAAATTTTAATAATTGCTTCAACAGTGTACATGTCTACCATGTACATATATTGTATTTTCTTTAAAAGTGTTAAAGTCTGCAATGTACACAAATTTTAATAATTGCTTCAACAGCGTAGTCTACCATGTACATGTATTGTATTTTCTTTACAAGTGTTCAAGTCTGCAATGTACACAAATTTTAATAATTGCTTCAACAGTGTACAAGTCTACCATGTACATGTATTGTATTTTCTTTAAAAGTGTTAAAAGTCTGCAATGTACATAAATTTTAGTAATTGCTTCAACAGTGTACATGTCTACCATGTACAATAAATTTTGAAATTAGGTTCATGTTAGAAGTCTACCATGTACACAAATTGTTACAATACAAGATATTGGTTGTTCCGTTACAATATTATCAGGCCAACAACCCCACTCCCAAACCGCCTGATAAATTTAAAGTAGCACTCTCCAGATTTAATCATGGACTATAATGGTTTTCTCTTTGAGATTGGAATTATTTTCTTGAACAGAATGATTCTGTCTGTCTGTCTGAATTCTTACTTAGCATGACATATGTCTGCATGTTACACACTTTCATCATAGCAAAAAAAACACCACGACATAATTAATGTTAAATGGCTGATATAAACAGAAATCCTACAAATGCAGGGCCCCATCTTAATAATTTACTCAGTCCCATTGTAATCTTGTATCATGTCTGTAACCAAACATTTTGAAAAGTTTGATTATATATCAATATTTAAATACAAGTCATAGGATTATTTCTCAGTATTGAGAGCGGTTTCTAATGGCAAGAATAACCAACTAAAATTAATCCTGTCATGGTCTAGTAACATGGTACCAAACAAGATTTACTTCATAAAATACAAGGTTAACATTTATGAACATGGTAACAACCAATATTTACATTTTAAAAATGAGGTTAACATTTATCAACATGAATGTCATGAATTGTTTTCAACGTAGTCAATTCCAAAAACATTTTCTTATAAATTTAATAATCAGGCTGAATGTAGCTTAAAAAAAATTCATGAGATTTTCATGCAGACGTTCTGTTTAAAAATTATCACTGAAACTTATTTTTTAAAATTATCTGTGTAGTCAAGGTAAAGCTATATTCCATAGACTGGTATTATGTTTTTATATCCGGAGCCAAGGTTAAGCTGCATTCCACAGACAGGTATAATGTCAATCTCCATGTAACTTCATGAGATTGTAGCCTGAATCCAGGCTGGTGTTGCAAATAACTACGAAAGTCCAATTCATTATCACACCTTCTTGTCTAGTTTTCCATGTTCAAAAAGAGTCTGCATTTCTTCCTTGTTTAGAGTCTCATATTTCATTAAAGCTTTGGCTAGAAGTTTGTGTTCCCTGGAATGAGTCTTGAGCAACTGTTTTGCTCTCTCATACGATTCCTACAAGATAAAAAAACAGAACAAAATTATGGGATAGAAAGTACATATGAAATGAAGTGCATGCAAACACTCCAAAAAAAATTTGCTTTCTTGACAAATATTCTGTATCAATTATGCATTAACAAAATCAAGTTTTAACAGAAAATAGTGGTACCACGATCTAACTTCTTTCTTTGCCAAATTATTTTAAGTAACAAACTACTAAAATGTGGTCTAAAGTTTTGAAATGTTACAAATAATTTTAATTTGATGCAATAATTAGTTGGCACTAAAACTAACCTACTTGGTTTAACTCACTGTCAATAAACACAAAATTTTCATAAAATCTTCACTAACCTACTCAAATGAATTCACTGTCAATAAACACAAAAATTTCATAAAATCTTTACTAACCTACTCGGACAAACTCACTGTCAATAAACACAAAATTTTCATAAAATCTTCACTAACCTACTTGGATGAACTCACTGTCAATAAGCACAAAATGTTCCTAAAATCTTCACTAACCTACTCGGATGAACTCACTGTCAATAAACAGAAAATGTTCATAAAATCTTCACTAACCTACTTGGACAAACTAACTGTCAATAAACACAAAATGTTCCTAAAATCTTCACTAACCGACTTGGATGAACTCACTGTCAATAAACACATATAAAAAGTTCATACCATCTACACTAATTTCAAAAACATCATGTATACTTATTATCAACATTTTACAGTAAACATTTAAAATGACCACTGTACTAACATATCCCATTCTTAAACTGACCACTGTATTAACAGATTATCTTACCATTCTAAAAATGATCACTACTAAAAATATACATCAAATTCTTAAACTGACCACTGTATTAACAGATTATCTTACCATTCTAAAAATGATCACTACTAAAAATATACATCAAATTCTTAAACCGACCATTGTATTAACAGATTATCTTACCATTCTAAAAATGATCACTACTAAAAATATACATCAAATTCTTAAACTGACCACTGTATTAACAGATTATCTTACCATTCTAAAAATGATCACTTTACCAGCATATCCAATTCTTATTCTGACAACTGTACAATAAAATCATCCAACTATAAATGTGACAATTGTACTAACTAATCATCATACCATTCTTAAACTGACCACTGTACTAACAAATCATGATCCCATTTTTAAATTGACCACTGTACTAACTAATCACCACCTCATTCTTAAACTGATCACTGTACTAACAAATTATCATCTTGTTCTTAAACTGACCACTCTACTAATATATCATCCAATTTTTCAACTGACCACTGTACTAACTAATCATCATCCCATTCTTAAACTGACTAATGTACTAACAAATCATGATCCCATTCTTAAACTGACCATGGTACTAACAAATCATCCCATTCTTAAAATGACCACTGTACTACCAAATCATGATCCCATTTTAAAACTGACCACTGTACTAACAAATCATCATCCCATCCTTAAACTGATAACTGTACTAACAAATCAATATTCTTAAACTGACCACTATACTAACAAATCATCCCATTCTGAAATTGACCACTGTACTAACTAATCATCATCTTGTTCTTAAACTGACAACTGTACTACCAAATCAATATTCTTAAACTGACCACTGTACAAACAAATCATCATCCCGTTCTTAAACTGACCACTGTACTAACAAATCATCTTAAACTGACCACTGTACTACCAAATCAATATTCCATTCTTAAACTGACCACTGTACTAAAAAAAATCATCCCGTTCTTAAACTGACCACTGTACTACCAAATCAATATTCTTTAAACTGACCACTGTACAAATCATCATCCAGTTCTTAAACTGACCACTGTACTAACAAATCATCTTAAACTGACCACTGTACTACCAAAATCAATATTCCATTCTTAAACTGACCATTGTACTAAAAAATCATCATCCCGTTCTTAAACTGACCACTGTACTAACTAATCATCTTGTTCTTAAACTGACCACTGTACTACCAAATCATGATCCCATTTTTAAACTGACCACTGTACTAACTAATCATGATCCCATTTTTAAGCTGACCACTGTACTAGCTAATCATGATCCCATTTTTAAATTGACCACTGTACTAACAAATCATCATCCCATTCTTAAACTGACCACTGTACAGTAGTCCCCCTCTTATACGGCCACCCCTGCTGCACCGGGAAAGTGGCCTTATAAGGCGGTTGGCCGTTCCAGAGGGGGGCTAAATTTATTATGAGAAGTACATGTATATGTAATGTACGTAGTAAGAAAGCTACATACTTCAAAACATTAAATATCTTCGTCTAAATGAAACATTAATCAATAAAAGTTGGGGTTTTTTTTGTTATAATAACAAATTTATTTCAACTGAATATACGTTACTATTTTTGCTTTCTTTGCGTAAGTTTGATATGCGAACTGGTATTGTTCTCGTGCACATTGCAAATGGATTCAAAAACGTCATTTACATCTTGGTACATACATAATTATCTTTCCATTTGCTCCATTTTCCCACTACTGCTGAATAACCTTCTTATCAGTTATTACTTTGTTTATTCAAATTATTTCAACATAAACTTGTTTTTACGAGTCTTTTGACGTTTTGTACAAACAATTGTTTGGCATCCCCCCCCCCCCCCCCGGATGTCGTCGAGTAGAATAACCGACTCTCTTCGAAAATAATGTATCCGTTAACGTGATGACATTTTAATGTTTGGTAATGATTTATTCGGTTATTGCTGAATGTATGCGATTTAATTATGCAGACAAAACTTGTGTCGAGTCTACGAAATACAGCCTTCGTAAAGGATGCCATTTTGTGTGGTCACGTGATTTTTCCGTCTTTGTCTGGTACCCTATCGTCTTTGTTAAGGTTGTCTGTGTGTGCCAATGTACAAAATCTATTTTTAGCCTATGCTGACCTTGTTATGATTATAACAATTATGTCTGGTTATAATCATCAACGAGAAGAACACAACATAGGTGTTAAACCCCAAACTCTATCATAACATTATTGAGCCCATTTCCTGTAAACATCGACTTTCATAGATAACGATATACTATAAAACTTTAGTCGCCACTTTTAACGGCAACTTGGCACTCGGAGACGTGTATCTACGATAGAGATAATCAAAATTGCTTACCTTACGTCAAGATTTGAATTAATTATTGGTTCTGGATATATTAAAAAATAAAATGAGGCCGCTCGTGAGAGGTAAATTTTATATTATTGCACAAAAATGCTGGCCGCTGGTCGCGTTAGCTGGGTGGCCTTTCGTGAGGGGTACTTTTGAATAGAAACTCGTCGATGCCAACAAATTCTGGCCGTTAGGAGCGGGTGGCCGCTGGTCAGGGGGGCCGTACAAGAGGGAAACTACTGTACTACCAAATCAATATTCCATTCTTAAACTGACCACTGTACTAACAAATCATCATCCTGTTCTTAAACTGACCACTGTACTAACATATCATCCAATTCTTTAACAAATGTATTGAGATATTGCAATGCAATTCTTAAAATGACTGATGAAATGTTTACCATCCAATGACCATATGTAATGCGTCATCTTAAAAGACCATTGCAATGAAAGTGTAATCTTAAATGACCACTGTAATAACAGTCATCTTAAATGACGAGTGTAATACCCGTCATCTTAAATGACCATTTCGACTGCAGTACATCTCAACTCTGTACATATCAGGCCTGTACAGAATATTCACTTCATATCTGCTTTGGCCCTGAATAGTTTATTAAATGAGGTATTCATATTCGGCCAAATAATATAATGCAACCGAATACAAATAAGTCAACCTTCCAGAACAGCAGACTCACTGCAATCAGAAAAAAGAACCTTAATTGTTATCGAAAACCAATTGAATACATTTCTTAATAAGCCTTGTATCCCATGGGATATTGGTCCAGTGTCATGGAGGCAGACTACTGCCGACAGGTTTCCCTTACTCCATTCTTGCACCCAACATTATCTAGCGGTGCCTCCAACAAGTGTCCCAAGTGAACATATTTTTAGTGTTACCTGCAACACCATTACAGACAATAGATGTTGTCAACTAGCAGACAAAATCAAGAGACTTGGTATTTTAAAGCTTATGTATTCTCCATGCAGCAGAAACTGTTGGACTGCTTTTGAAAATGAATTTTGCTAATTATTAGTTAATGTATAAAGCATTAACAATATCAGCATTTGAATCTTGCTAATAATTAGTTAATGTATAAAGCATTAACAAGATCAGCATTTGAATCTTGCTAATTATTAGTTAATGTATAAAGCGTTAACAAGATCAGCATTTGAATCTTGCTATTCATTAGTTAATGTATAAAGCATTAACAAGATCAGAATTTGAATCTTACTAATTATTAGTTAATGTATAAAGCATTAATAAGATCAATATTTGAATCTTACTATTCATTAGTTAATGTATAAAGCATTAAAAAGATCAGAAATTGAATCATGATATTCATTAGTTAATGTATAAAGCATTAACAAAATCAGAATTTGAATCTTACTAATTATTAGTTAATGTATAAAGCATTAACAAGATCAAAATTTGAATCTTGATATTCATTAGTTAATGTATAAAGCATTAACAAGATCAGAATTTGAATCTTGCTATTCATTAGTTAATGTATAAAGCATTAACAAGATCAGCATTTGAATCTTGCTAATTATTAGTTAATGTATAATGCATTAACAAGATCAGCATTTGAATCTTGCTATTCATTAGTTAATGTATAAAGCATTAATAAGATCAGCATTTGAATCTTGCTATTCATTAGTTAATGTATAAAGCATTAACAAGATCAGAATTTGAATCTTACTAATTATTAGTTAATGTATAAAGCATTAACAAGATCAATATTTGAATCTTACTATTCATTAGTTAATGTATAAAGTATTAAAAAGATCAGAAATTGAATCATGATATTCATTAGTTAATGTATAAAGCATTAACAAAATCAGCATTTGAATCTTGCTAATAATTAGTTAATGTATAAAGCATTAACAAGATCAGAATTTGAATCTTGCTATTCATTAGTTAATGTATAAAGCATTAACAAGATCAGCATTTGAATCTTGCTAATTATTAGTTAATGTATAAAGCATTAACAATATCAGCATTTGAATCTTGCTAATAATTAGTTAATGTATAAAGTATTAAAAAGATCAGAATTTGAATCTTGCTATTCATTAGTTAATGTATAAAGCATTAACAAGATCAGAATTTGAATCTTGCTATTCATTAGTTAATGTATAAAGCATTAACAAGATCAGAATTTGAATCTTGATATTCATTAGTTAATGTATAAAGCATTAACAAGATCAGAATTTGAATCTTGATATTCATTAGTTAATGTATAAAGCATTAACAAGATCAGAATTTGAATCTTACTAATTATTAGTTAATGTATAAAGCATTAACAAGATCAAAATTTGAATCTTGATATTCATTAGTTAATGTATAAAGCATTAACAAGATCAGAATTTGAATCTTGATATTCATTAGTTAATGTATAAAGCATTAACAAGATCAGAATTTGAATCTTACTAATTATTAGTTAATGTATAAAGCATTAACAAGATCAAAATTTGAATCTTGATATTCATTAGTTAATGTATAAAGCATTAACAAGATCAGAATTTGAATCTTGCTAATTATTAGTTAATGTATAAAGCATTAACAAGATCAAAATTTGAATCTTGATATTCATTAGTTAATGTATAAAGCATTAACAAGATCAGAATTTGAATCTTGATATTCATTAGTTAATGTATAAAGCATTAACAAGATCAGAATTTGAATCTTGCTAATTATTAGTTAATGTATAAAGCATTAAAAAGATCAAAATTTGAATCTTGATATTCATTAGTTAATGTATAAAGCATTAACAAGATCAGAATTTGAATCTTGATATTCATTAGTTAATGTATAAAGCATTAACAAGATCAGAATTTGAATCTTACTAATTATTAGTTAATGTATAAAGCATTAACAAGATCAAAATTTGAATCTTGATATTAATTAGTTAATGTATAAAGCATTAACAAGATCAGAATTTGAATCTTGATATTCATTAGTTAATGTATAAAGCATTAACAAGATCAGAATTTGAATCTTGCTAATTATTAGTTAATGTATAAAGCATTAACAAGATCAGAATTTGAATCTTGATATTCATTAGTTAATGTATAAAGCATTAACAAGATCAGAATTTGAATCTTGATATTCATTAGTTAATGTATAAAGCATTAACAAGATCAAAATTTGAATCTTGATATTCATTAGTTAATGTATAAAGCATTAACAAGATCAGAATTTGAATCTTGATATTCATTAGTTAATGTATAAAGCATTAACAAGATCAGAATTTGAATCTTGCTATTCATTAGTTAATGTATAAAGCATTAACAAGATCAGAATTTGAATCTTGATATTCATTAGTTAATGTATAATGCATTAACAAGATCAGAATTTGAATCTTGATATTCATTAGTTAATGTATAATGCATTAACAAGATCAGAATTTGAATCTTGATATTCATTAGTTAATGTATAATGCATTAACAAGATCAAAATTTGAATCTTACTATTCATTAGTTAATGTATAAAGTATTAAAAAGATCAGAAATTGAATCATGATATTCATTAGTTAATGTATAAAGCATTAACAAAATCAGAATTTGAATCTTACTAATTATTAGTTAATGTATAAAGCATTAACAAGATCAGCATTTGAATCTTGCTAATTATTAGTTAATGTATAAAGCATTAACAAGATCAGAATTTGAATCTTGATATTCATTAGTTAATGTATAAAGCATTAACAAGATCAGAATTTGAATCTTACTAATTATTAGTTAATGTATAAAGCATTAACAAGATCAAAATTTGAATCTTGATATTCATTAGTTAATGTATAAAGCATTAACAAGATCAGAATTTGAATCTTGCTAATTATTAGTTAATGTATAAAGCATTAACAAGATCAAAATTTGAATCTTGATATTCATTAGTTAATGTATAAAGCATTAACAAGATCAGAAATTGAATCTTGATATTCATTAGTTAATGTATAAAGCATTAACAAGATCAGAATTTGAATCTTGCTAATTATTAGTTAATGTATAAAGCATTAACAAGATCAAAATTTGAATCTTGATATTCATTAGTTAATGTATAAAGCATTAACAAGATCAGAATTTGAATCTTGATATTCATTAGTTAATGTATAAAGCATTAACAAGAACAGAATTTGAATCTTACTAATTATTAGTTAATGTATAAAGCATTAACAAGATCAAAATTTGAATCTTGATATTCATTAGTTAATGTATAAAGCATTAACAAGATCAGAATTTGAATCTTGATATTCATTAGTTAATGTATAAAGCATTAACAAGATCAGAATTTGAATCTTGATATTCATTAGTTAATGTATAAAGCATTAACAAGATCAGAATTTGAATCTTGATATTCATTAGTTAATGTATAAAGCATTAACAAGATCAGAATTTGAATCTTGCTATTCATTAGTTAATGTATAAAGCATTAACAAGATCAGAATTTGAATCTTGCTAATTATTAGTTAATGTATAATGCATTAACAAGATCAGAATTTGAATCTTGCTATTCATTAGTTAATGTATAAAGCATTAACAAGATCAGCATTTGAATCTTGCTAATTATTAGTTAATGTATAATGCATTAACAAGATCAGAATTTGAATCTTGCTAATTATAAGTTAATGTATAAAGCATTAACAAGATCAGAATTTGAATCTTGCTAATAATCAGTTAATGTATAAAGCATTAACAAGATCAGCATTTGAATCTTGCTAATTATTAGTTAGTGTATAATGCATTAACAAGATCAGAATTTGAATCTTGCTAATTATTAGTTAATGTATAAAGCATTAACAAGATCAGAATTTGAATCTTGCTAATAATTAGTTAATGTATAAAGCATTAACAAGATCAGCATTTGAATCTTGCTATTCATTAGTTAATGTATAAAGCATTAACAAGATCAGAATTTGAATCTTAGTATTCATTAGTTAATGTATAAAGCATTAACAAGATCAGCATTTGAATCTTGCTAATTATTAGTTAATGTATAATGCATTAACAAGATCAGAATTTGAATCTTGCTAATTATTAGTTAATGTATAAAGCATTAACAAGATCAGAATTTGAATCTTGATATTCATTAGTTAATGTATAAAGCATTAACAAGATCAGAATTTGAATCTTGCTATTCATTAGTTAATGTATAAAGCATTAACAAGATCAGAATTTGAATCTTGCTATTCATTAGTTAATGTATAAAGCATTAACAAGATCAGAATTTGAATCTTGCTATTCATTAGTTAATGTATAAAGCATTAACAAGATCAGAATTTGAATCTTGCTATTCATTAGTTAATGTATAAAGCATTAACAAGATCAGAATTTGAATCTTGCTATTCATTAGTTAATGTATAAAGCATTAACAAGATCAGAATTTGAATCTTGCTATTCATTAGTTAATGTATAAAGCATTAACAAGATCAGAATTTGAATCTTGCTATTCATTAGTTAATGTATAAAGCATTAACAAGATCAGAATTTGAATCTTGCTATTCATTAGTTAATGTATAAAGCATTAACAAGATCAGAATTTGAATCTTGATATTCATTAGTTAATGTATAAAGCATTAACAAGATCAGAATTTGAATCTTGATATTCATTAGTTAATATATAAAGCATTAACAAGATAAGCACTTTTAAGTTTTGTTACTTTGAACCCAGAAAAGGAACCTTTTATGTAGGTATATAATTGGCAATTTTGAGTTTACAATAAAATAATTTGTGTAAATTCAACTTTATCTGTTCTTTTTGTTGACATCTGAAGAATATTTGCATTTACTAGTTGTCTCCATTCATGCAACTATGCCAATGACGCATAACTTCAGTCTCTGATCACTATTTTCTTTTAAGAAATGACAGAAAAATAATGATATGCCTTGGTATGAGGTAGAAGAATAATGGGTCAGAATTTGATGTTAGGAATTGGCATAGCTACATTCTTATTCACCTTTTCTGACTCTCATGAGTGATTTCACTATCATACATGGATGCAGGAGGGATTACCCAATCATACATGGCTGCACAAGGGAATTCCCTAACACAAATTGATATAAAGGGATTTCCACATCATACACTGATGCAGGTGGGATTTCCATATCATACATTGATGAAAGAGGGATTTTCCAATTGTAATCTGAAACAGGAGAATTTCCCTATCACACATTGATGCAGGTAAGATTTCCCTTTTACACACTGATTCAAGAGAGATTCCCCTATCACACTGATATAGGTGGGATTTCCCAATAATACAATGATGCAAGAGGATTATCCTATCATACACAGAAACAGGTAGGATTTCCTTATCACACAATGATGCAAGAGGAATTTCCCTATTATACATTCAAACAGGTGGGATTTCCATATCACACATTGATGCAGGAGGGATTTCCCTATAAACATTGATGCAGAGATTCTGTATTACATGTTGATGTAGAAGATTTCCTTATTTTCATAGCTGCCAACCCTCAGTTAGTGAAAATAGAGACAAAAGTGATTGAATTCTGACATGAATTTGTGAAGCGATCTTAAGAGTCTGGGAATATTTGCTGGAACAAACGTTTAGTATGGTCTCCAGCTGAGAAAGGTAGATTGTGTTCAACAAGAAAATTCAAACAATGCTGCAGCGTTGGCAGCTTAAAGGTCTTCAGTCGTTCGCTTAAAATATTCCAGAACTGAAATCTGCTGCGAGTTCTTAATTTTGCCAATAATGCTGGTCTGATCTTTGTAATGTCCTTCTTTTCTATCTCCAATATCCTTATATCATCCTTGATGGACGTGAGCGGAATGATATCCAGTTTAGCATTTACAACCTTCACTTTCAGCGTTTTTTGGAAGCATTTAATAGTAGCTTCTAAGGAGATCTCCATGACAATATCCCACAGATGTAGTTCTATTGTCTTTTTTTAAAAATCTTTCGTTGTACTGGTTCTGGGTCTTTTGTGACCACCTTCTCTCCTCCTATTACCATTTCTCCAAATGAGAGTATGGGTTTATTTCTTTTGGGTCGTAGTTCCAATCCGCTGAAACATTTTCTATTTAAAGAGTACGTTACATCTACAAAATCTCTGTTTAACAGCTGGAGTGCAACCATGTCATGCTGGGTCTATTTTCCATGGGAATTTCCGATACATCTCCTGCGTACCTTCCTTATGTTTACACTAAAAATCTCCTTTCTCTGTCACAATCTACTGTATAATATAAAAAAATTCAAGGTTTGGGATTAGTTTGTTAGATGCCATCTTTCCTCATGCAGTTCACTAATGCAGTTCTGTTGAACTATTTATAGTCTTTGCAGTTTTTTGATAGTCTCTCGTTTTTGTATAGTTATTCTTCAGATTTCAACATTTCATCCTGTTTCTGTTCTGGTCTGTTATTTCACTTCACTGGCCCTGTGGACATTCTGGCAATCTGTTTTGGGATAGCAAGGGTTTTGGAAAAATCATAAAACTTTCCTTCTCAAGAATCAGTGTCATCACTTTTTTGTGCAATACATTTCATTTTCCTTGGTGGTTAGGACATTTTCATGATGTGATGCCGAATAGTAATTCAAATCAGTGTTGACTGTGCATACGCGGAGCAAAATTCCGGTTAGGCCTCACTTTCTCAGAGACACTTTTAAAACTACTTTTATACATATAGATTAAAATACGCTAAAATTCTTGCTACTGAACCAATTGCATCAATCACCTACAGATCCACTAATATCGCGACCAGCAGTAATGGACCGTTTTGGTAACTGACGATATGACTATCGCTTAACAGGAAATCAGTTATTTTATTAACCATTTAAAATAATTGAGAATTAGGGAATTCATGATTTTTTTGCATCTGTCGTGAAATTCAAGCCAAAATCGTGAGGATTGGTAGCTATGTATTATATACTAATGCAGATGGGATTTCCTTACCACACATCAATGCAGGAGGGGATTCCCTATCACACATTGATGCAGGTTGGATTTCCCTACATTAATGCAAGTGGGATTTTCCAATTATACATTGATACTGGAGATGCTGTCAGGATTTTTTCTTAAGTCGGGAGCTCCATCCTTGTCATAAATATAAGAGTAATACAACAAAGGAGGGGGAAATGGCCATAGTTCAATATTTACCTAATACTTGAATATTCATCTCTCTTTCTTGTTGAAATCAAAAACTAGTTGAAGAAAGCTGTTCATTGTTTCTAAGCTTAATATGTTAATTATCTGTGTATAAATATTGTTCTGTGATGCTGTCTCATGGGGGCCTATACATAGCTAGCTTAGTAATTCTGTGATTCTGTCTCAGGGGGGCCTATACATAGCTAGCTTATTAATTCTGTGATGCTCTCTGAGGGGTGCCTATACATAGCTAGCTTAGTAATTCTGTGATTCTGTCTCAGGGGGGGGGGGGGCCTATACATAGCTAGCTTAGAAATTCTGTGATTCTGTCTCAGGGGGCCTATACATAGCTAGCTTAGTAATTCTGTGATGCTGTCTCAGGAGGGCCTATACAAAGCAAGCTTAGTAATTCTGTGATTCTGTCTCAGGGGGCCTATACATAGCTAGCTTAGTAATTCTGTGATTCTGTCTCAGGGGGGCCTATACATAGCTAGCTTAGTAATTCTGTGATTCTGTCTCAGGGGGGCCTATACATAGCTAGCTTATTAATTCTGTGATGCTCTCTGAAGGGTGCCTATACATAGCTAGCTTAGTAATTCTGTGATTCTGTCTCAGGGGGTGGGGGGGCCTATACATAGCTAGCTTAGAAATTCTGTGATTCTGTCTCAGGGGGCCTATACATAGCTAGCTTAGTAATTCTGTGATGCTGTCTCAGGAGGGCCTATACAAAGCAAGCTTAGTAATTCTGTGATTCTGTCTCAGGGGGCCTATACATAGCTAGCTTAGTAATTCTGTGATTCTGTCTCAGGGGGGCCTATACATAGCTAGCTTAGTAATTCTGTGATTCTGTCTCAGGGGGGCCTATACATAGCTAGCTTATTAATTCTGTGATGCTCTCTGAGGGGTGCCTATACATAGCTAGCTTAGTAATTCTGTGATTCTGTCTCGGGGGGGGGGGGGGGCCTATACATAGCTAGCTTAGAAATTCTGTGATTCTGTCTCAGGGGGGCCTATACATAGCTAGCTTAGTAATTCTGTGATTCTGTCTCAGGGGGGCCTATACATAGCTAGCTTAGTAATTCTGTGATGCTGTCTCGGGGGGGCCTATACATAGCTAGCTTAGTAATTCTGTGATTCTGTCTCAGGGGGCCTATACATAGCTAGCTTAGTAATTCTGTGATTCTGTCTCAGGGGGCCTATACATAGCTAGCTTAGTAATTCTGTGATTCTGTCTCAGGGGGGCCTATACATAGCAAGTTTAGTAATTCTGTGATGCTGTCTCAGGGGGGACTATACATAGCTAGCTTAGTAATTCTGTGATTCTGTCTCAGGGGGGCCTATACATAGCTAGCTTAGTAATTCTGTGATTCTGTCTCAGGGGGGCCTATACATAGCTAGCTTAGTAATTCTGTGATGCTGTCTCGGGGGGGCCTATACATAGCTAGCTTAGTAATTCTGTGATTCTGTCTCAGGGGGCCTATACATAGCTAGCTTAGTAATTCTGTGATTCTGTCTCAGGGGGGCCTATACACAGCTAGCTTACTAATTCTGTGATTCTGTCTCAGGGGGGCCTATACATAGCTAGCTTAGTAATTCTGTGATTCTGTCTCATGGGGCCTATACATAGCTAGCTATTATCTGTGTATAAATATTGTTCTATGATGCTGTCTCAGGAGGCCTATATATAGCTAGCTTAGTAACTAACTGTGTTTAAATACTGTTCTGTGATACTGTCTCCGGGGGCATTTACATAGCTAGCTTTGTCAGCTGGAACACAGATTTACTATCTATTCCATATAAAAATATTTAAATTGATTAATCTGATAATTTGCTTGTTCAGACAGAGATACTTTGATTCATATTTATGAATTTTATCTTCACCCTCAAAGGGGTTTTGTAGCACAAGATTCCAATGGGCAAAAAACTGGTTTAAAAAAAGAAATGAAAATTGGTCTATTTTTAAATCATCTATTTTAATTTGGCTGATCATTCTACCTTTTCTGCATTTATTTTTGAAAGGGGGCTGGACTGTCCATCAAACATTTCCATTTCAAACATTGATGTAGGAAGGATTTTCCCGATCACACATTGATGCTGGTTGGATGTCCTCGTCATTTACTGAAGCATGTGGAACTTCCATATCATACACTCATGCAAGTTGTATTCCATCATCATACATTAATGTAGAAATTTCCTCTATCACAAATTGATGCAGGTGGAATTTTGCTATCATACACTGGTGCAGGAGTGATTTCCATATCTCACATTGATGCAAGTTGGATGTTCCCAGCATACACTAATGCAGGTTGGCTGTCCCATCATATATTGGTGCAGGTGGAATTTCTCTATCATAACTGATACAGGTGAGATTTCCCCTATCATAAATCGATACAGGCTGGATTTTCCCTATCATAAGTTGATACAGGTGAGATTTCCTCTATCATAAATTGATACAGGTGGGATCAAAAATTGATACAGGTGGGATTTCCCCTATCATACACTGACAGGTAGGATTTCCCTTTCATACACAACACAGGTAAGATTTTCATGCACTGGTGAAGCTGGAATTTCCTAATCATAATTTGGTGTAGTTGGAGTTTCCCTATCATGCATTGGTGCAGTTGGTATTTCCCTATCATACACTAGTGTAGTTGGTATTCCCCTATCATACACTGGTGCAGTTGGTATTCCCCTATCATACACTGGTACAGTTGGGATTTCCGTATCATACACTGGTGCAGTTGGGATTTCCCTATCATGTATTGGTAGAGTTGGGATTTCCCTATCATACACTGGTACAGTTGGGATTTCCATATCATACACTGGTGCAGTTGGGATTTCCCTATCATGTATTGGTGGAGTTGGGATTTCCCTATCATGCATTGGCACAATTGGGATTTCCCTATCACACACTGGTGCAGTTGGGATTTCCTATCATGCATTTGTGCAGCTGGGATTTCCCTATAATGCATTGGTGCAGTTGGTATTTCCCATCATATACTGGTGCAGTTGGGATTTCCCTATCATACATTGGTTCAGTTGGAATTTCCCAATCATACACTGGTGCAGTTGGGATTTCCCTATCATACACTGGTGCAGTTGGGATTTTCCTATCATACATTGGTTCAGTTGGAATTTCCCAATCATACACTGGTGCAGTTGGGATTTCCCTATCATACACTGGTGCATATGACATAGTCAGTTATCATAATATTCTATACCTGCAATAATCTTTTAATTTCCGAGTCAACAATCTCCTGGGCAGCCGGACTTATATCCTGGGCAAAATTAATCCCATTTCCCAGATCTCGACTAGTATAAAAACGCACTCCAGCCTAAAAAATAATAATATTAATTATAATAGGGTAGCATCAAATAAAATTTCAACAAACTAAATTCAAGAGAGACAAATTTTCAGATTACTATCCTGTAGCATGTATTTCATATTATCACACCTCAAAATTGCTGTCCTGCAGTAAGAATTTCAAATTCTAACATAACAATCTGCTCTCTGGTAGCAGAATTTCAGTCAAATGCCTCAAATTGCTGTTCTGTTGTATATATATATATATATATATATATATATATATATATATATATATATATATATATATATATATATATATAATATAAAACCTGTTATGAGAAACTGCCCCTTCTGCCAACAAAATGCAGTCCAGTTAGTTTCAGATCAATATTATGAAAAAACCAACAATCACTGTACATATATATATTCCATTATTATTATTATTTCTTGCTAAAATATTGTATGCATTCATCTAAAAACAAAATTATATAGCAATAAAGATATACTTCTATCATTAAACATGAAATCACATTTACATTTGAAGATCACATATTTTAGCATGTGAAATCGTTTCTGGTTTACTTCTTTTCTTTTATAACAAACTAAATTTATTTTACCAATGTTTAAACTGCTTTTTTGTGAGTGGTCTGCTTTTTTTCACTTCTTTCATTTACAAGAATTATTTCTTCAGCCTTTAAATTTGTGTCTTTTCAGTTGGAGGTTCATCCATTGTTATTCAGGTTCTAGGTATTAAAAGTATTAGTCCTCATTTGTAATAACAAACGTAAAGGCGGTTTTGAATGGGCTGTGGGAAAATATGAAAAATGTAAACATGTTTATTGCGTATGTAACAATTAATGAAAAAAAAAAGAAACAATTATCTCATCCAGAAACAGAACTATATACTCAGAGACAAAATTCAACAGCTTCATTCAAAGATGACATACAGGGATTAACTCTAAAGGCAAAGTGTGTAATCTGGTCACACCAACTTAAATAGATGACAGCTTTGTGATTGGGATGTAATCACTTAACATCAGGGGAAAATACAACAAACATAAGTCTTAAATACTATCATTCGAATCCTGCAAATGATTCTCTGTTGCTGGTTTAATAGACAATGACCTTATTTACCCCAAACCAGAAATATCGATTATTACCCCAAACCGGAAATATTGATTATTACCCCAAACCGGAAATATCGATTAACTCTAAAGACAAACAATATGCACAACCATCATGTCAACTTTGACACTACAATGGTAATTTGTGACAGGTACATTAACCTTGTTTATCTATCACTGGTAGCAACAATACTTCTTCAATATTCCTTTTATGATTTTATCAGCACAATCATTATTAATCAATCAATCGCTATAACAATTGATTGCATATAGGTTAATGGTGTCTGTCTTTTCTTGTAATATGGTCGTTGATAGGGATGCCGCATATTATAAGGCAGGGAAGCAGGCTAAGTGCAGGAATAATTAGTCTGGTTCCCTGTTTTTTTATACTCCCTGCTTTGCTCACCCCCACACAAATAGTGGAGAACAATGCTGGGAGCATACGAAGCAGGGAACCAGACAAATAAATAATCTTCATATACTTTAGTCTGGTTTACGACAGTAGCAATAAAACACTATAAGCATAGCTTTAAAAAAATCAACATTGGTACCCAGTCTAATTTTTTAATTTTTGTTTTAAAATTTAGAATAGTATGAGCAGTCATTTTTTTTTTTACAGGGATTAAATAAAGGTCAGTGGAGATTATCCTCAGTTTTGCAATGCAGTCAGTCATTCATAGCAGTGTCAAAATGTATATTTTTCCAAGACATCGCTGTCACTGGTCACGTTGAGCATGTAGTCTCTCATAACAGAACATTTATATAAAGCATTTATATAATAAAATTGATCCGTGCATTACGATTGTGGTCAGAAATGACAGGTGGTCGCTCATAGCAGTCTTTACTATATATATATTTCAAATTCTAACATATCTCAAACTGCTGTCTTGTAACCCGTATTACATATTCTAAAACATCTAAAATTTCTGTCCGATGTCATGGATATTACATATTATAACACATCTCAAATTTCTGTCCTGTACCCTCTATTACATATTCTAACACATTTTAAATTGCTGTCCTGTACCCTGTATCACATATTCTATCACATCCCAAAAACAAATCTGTACCCTGTATAACATATTCTATCGCATCTCAAATTTCTGTCCTAAACCCTGTATTACATATCCTAGCACATCTCAAATTTCTATCCTGTACCCTGTATTATATATTATAACACATCTCAAATTTCTGTTCTGTACCCTGCTGTCATGAAGCATGTATTACAGATTCTAACACATCTCATACTGCTGTCATGTATTACATATTCTAGCACACAACTCATAATGCTGTCATGTATTACATATTCTAGCACACAACTCATAATGCTGTCATGTATTACATATTCTAGCACACAACTCATAATGCTGTCATGTATTACATATTCTAGCACACAACTCATAATGCTGTCATGTATTACATATTCTAGCACACAACTCATAATGCTGTCATGTATTACATATTCTAGCACACAACTCATAATGCTGTCATGTATTACATATTTTAGCACACAACTCATAATGCTGTCATGTATTACATATTCTAGCACAACTCATAATGCTGTCATGTGTTACATATTCTAGCACACAACTCATAATGCTGTCATGTGTTACATATTCTAGCACACAACTCATAATGCTGTCATGTGTTACATATTCTAGCACACAACTCATAATGCTGTCATGTGTTACATATTCTAGCACACAACTCATAATGCTGTCATGTGTTACATATTCTAGCACACAACTCATAATGCTGTCATGACATGAAGCATATATTACATATTCTAAGACATCTCATATACTGCTGTCATGAAGCGTGTATTACATATTTTAACACAACTCACACTGCTGTCCCGAAGCATGTATTACATATTCTTACACAACTCACACTGCTGTCCCGAAGCATGTTTTACATATTCTAACACAATTCACACTGCTGTCATGAAGCATGTATTATATATTTTAACACAACTCAAACTGCTGTCTGATAGCATATTTTTGTTACATTCAAACAAATTTCAAGTTACTGACTTGTTCAAATTTTTCAAAAAATTAAAACACATCTGCTAATGTAATGCAATTTCCAACTGATCCAATATCAACATCTTCAGTGTAAAATCCAAGATAAATGGCCAGAAACTATGGCATCATCATTACACTCCTTGTTTTCTGTACTACTGAGATTTATATTGCTGGCTATTTTATAACAATGTTCTCTATACAATGTGTTTGAGAATTTGTGGATGCTAAAAGATTCTACCATTGTAAATTGGGTCAAACCTTGGCCATTTTATATGCCACTCTTGTTTTGAGGACTTGTACATATTTAGCCAGTTAACATTGCAATAAATGAGTACTAACATCAGCTGGAACCATAATACTGCATGGAATGACATCAAATCCATAAGCAAACATACATTATCAACCACTTCATGCCTTGGAAACATGAATACAGGCCTGCTAGAACTGTTCCTGCATTGACTGGAATCTATCCAGACATTATGTTCAACTTCATGTCATGTAAACATGAATACAACAGGTTTGCTGGAACTGTAACTCTGCACTGACTGGAATCATATTCACACACATTAAAAGCAATTCTTGTGTTGGAAACATGAATACAGGTTTGCTGGAAATAAATTCCTGCACTGACTGGAATCCCATCCACACACATTATGAGCCACTTTAAGTCTAAAAAACATGAATATAGGCCTGCTGGAACTGTAACCTTGCACTGACTGAAATTCCATCCACACACATTATGAGCCACTTCATGTCTAGGAAACATGAATACAAGTTTGCTAGAACTGTAATCCTGCACTGACTGGAATCCCATCCACACACATAAACCACTTCAAGCCTTGGAAACATGAATACAGACTTGCTGGAACTATAATCCCATCCACACACATTATGAGCCACTTCACGTCTAGTTTGTTTTTTGTTTTTTACTTTTTAATGCCATTTTTCAGCAAAATATTGGCTTTACATGGTGACCAGTATTAATGGTGGAGGAAGAACCCAGAAAACCCCCGGAAAGAACCACCGTCCCACAAGAAGCTACTGGCAAGCTTTCTCAAATACCCACATTGGCTGAATCTGAGACTCGAACCCACGCAGACATAGATGAGATGGCAGTGATCCGTAATGGACAGCGCTTAAGACCACTCAGCCACTTGGGGCCCCCTACACTTCATGTCTAAGAAACATGAATACAGGTTTGCTGGAACTGTAATCCTGCATTGACTGGAATCCCATCCACACACATTATGAGCCACTTCATGTCTAGGAAACATAAATATAGGCTTTAGCCAGGTTTTATGGTATACTGCTTAATAACATGGGCATGCCCTTGTAATTATCAACAGGAGACTAAGGTTACAAAAAATTGTAAACCAAATATTTAACAGTTATGTACAAGACAGATTATATGTATTCTGTGTACGCCTTATCAGTCTGAGTGGTTTAAACACACAAAACTGAGAAATGATGTCTTGTCTTGGGTTAGAACATGTCAGACCAACTATCCTATTTCTCGAAAAGTCTGTTTTCTCTTGACATACATACTTACATATTTGCATGACTTCTATGTGTCGTCTGATCAATCTTCACTTGTAGTCAAAAAGTCATTACAAGTTTCTCAATGCCATCATCTACAAATTTCTCCATTTCTTTTTTGTTTTTGTTTCTTCTTATGTTGTATTATTTACACATAACTTACCTTTTCTGACATTCCATATAATTTTACCATGGCTGTTGCAATGTCTGTTGCATTACCAAAATCACTTGCTGCACCTGAAACGAATCATTTCAGTTTTCAAATATCAAATGATGACCCGACAATAAAGCATACTTCATATATCAGGCTCCCAATTTTTTTTTTTTCAAGATGGGCAGCAATGTAAGAATTCAAACTCTTTACTATAAACTTAAAACATCATGCACGATATTTAACACGCAAATTTTAAAATGGTCCCTAGTCCAGAGAGACAGACAATCAAGTGGACAGACACTGATACTGGCTTGTGATACTTCTGGTAGTTGTTATCAAAATGAATAAGGGAAAGATTTCCATATTCAATGGTATAGGCCTAAATATGCTAATGATGGCATGATAGCAAACACCATAATGCCAAGACCTAAAATAACTATTGCTGTCATGATAGTCAACACTGTGCCAAGGCTTAAATATGCTAATACTGGCAAGATAATAAACAGTGTGTTGCCATGGTTGAAATATGCTAATGCTGGCTTGATAGTAACACTGCAGGCCAAGTCCTAAATATGTGAATGCTGGCATGATAGTAAACACTGTGCCAAGGTCTAACAAAGCTAATGCTGGTATGATAGTAAACACCGTGCCAATATGCTAATGCAGGCATGATAGTAAACACCGTGCCAAGGCTTAACAAAGCTAATGCTGGCATGATAGTAAACACTGTGCCAAGGTCTAACAAAGCTAATGCTGGTATGATAGTAAACACCGTGCCAATATGCTAATGCAGGCATGATAGTAAACACCGTGCCAATATGCTAATGCAGGCATGATAGTAAACACTGTGCCAAGGCTTAACAAAGCTAATGCTGGCATGATAGTAAACACCGTGCCAAGGCTTAACAAAGCTAATGCTGGCATGATAGTAAACACTGTGCCAATATGCTAATGCAGGCATGATAGTAAACACCGTGCCAAGGCTTAACAAAGCTAATGCAGGCATGATAGTAAACACCGTGCCAAGGTTTAACAAAGCTAATGCTGGCATGATAGTAAACACCGTGCCAAGGTTTAACAAAGCTAATGCTGGCATGATAGTAAACACCGTACCAATATGCTAATGCAGGCATGATAGTAAACACCGTGCCAAGGCTTAACAAAGCTAATGCTGGTATGATAGTAAACACCGTGCCAATATGCTAATGCAGGCATGATAGTAAACACCGTGCCAAGGCTTAACAAAGCTAATGCTGGCATGATAGTAAACACTGTTGGCCAAGGCCTAAATATGCTAAACAAGGCATGATAGCAAACACTGTTGGCCATGACCTAAACATGTTAAACCAGGCATGATGATAAACAATGTGGGCCAAGGCCTAAATATGCTAAACCAGGCATGATGGTAAACAATGTGGGCCAAGGCCTAAATATGCTAAAGCAGGCATGATATCTAACATAATGATCATAATTAAAGTTACATGGCACAAGAAAGAAAAAAGTATATGAAGTTACATGTTACAAGACTGAAGCCCAGTATATATAGTTATATCGTACAAGATAAAAGCCCACGCATGCCACAAGATGGTACATCGGGAGGTCGTGTGGCATACAAAGGGCAGCCAAAAATCTCAATTTTAACAGTGTTGCTCTCTTACTGGTGGCACAAGCTTGATCACTTGTTGTATCTATGTCACACTTTTAAGTTGTATCTATATTACATTTTAAAATTGTATCTATGTGAAATTTTTAAGTTGTATCTATATGACATTTTTAAGTTATATCGATGTGGCACTATTTGCTGTATTAATGCATGTAAGATATTAAAACAGACCAGAAATATTCATGAAACAAGAATTCCCCAGAAGTGTCTGAAAACTTTACAAATGCTGCGTTGAAAAGTGCAATGTGTCCAAATCACACCTGTGGTGGGAACCGCTCTGTTGGTCTAGTGGTTAGAGTGTCCACTGCAGAAGTGGGAGGTCATGGATTCGATCCCTGGCCGAGTCATACCAAAGACTTAAAAAAATGGTACTAACAGCTTCCTCAGCATTAAGAGGTTAGTGTTGGGACTGGTCGGCCTGGTGTCAGGATAATGTGTCTGAATGAGTGGGACATCATGCTACATGTCTGTGGCATGATGCCCCAGTGCTACACATCATTATAAACTGCCTCACTGCAGACATTTTAATGATATGACTGAAAAATTGTTAAAGCTACGTTACAAATCCCAATCAAACATACAAACAAACATACAAAACCTGTGGTGGGACATAAAACTGACCTGTTGTCACATTATCTGGACCATAGATAATCTCTTCAGCAGCTCTACCACCCATACTCACATCCATCTCTGCCAGCAGTTGTGCTTTTGATTTCCCATAAATCTCCTTGTCTGGTATGAACGAGGTCTAGCATCAAATAAAAATATAAACATGTGTTACACAAAACATGGTGTCGTATCCCACCAGTATCTAAGTTACTTGTATCTGTGCATTTATGCATACATACCTGATGAGAAAAAAGCATAATCCAAGTGGTCTTCATATTTGAATGATTCTGCTATTTATTGTTTTCATTTATTTTTTTCCTATTTCTAATCCATCTGTGAGATTATTTGAAAGGAGATATTTTTTCTCTCATATATGCATGGACTAAAATAAAATATACTTCTAAGCGCGAAATACCTTTAGACTGGTTCTCCAATAAAAATGAATAAGAACAAAGAATCTGCACATAAAGATTGAAAATAGAAAAACAATCTGTTCTCTCCTTACAAAGCCATACAGCTGCTATAAATAGAATATGAGGTCAAAAGTGGTTATAAATAGAACATGATACTGGTAGGAAAGTACACACAAGTCCATGGGCAAGTGTACTCTTATATTGTAGTTATGCTGAAGCAGTCTTTTTTAAAATACAGTCTGTGGAATTAACTGAATCCACAAAATCCATTAAACAGCTTTTTTCTTATCTGGAGACGAAATTACTCCTTTCTGTGGGTGGATGGTAAACACTGAAAGGCAGTCTGTCATCGACAGATCTTAAGTAATGTGATTTCATGGCGGTCTGTCATTGACAGATCTGAAGTAATGTGATTTCATGGCAGGCTATCATCAACAGATCTGAAGAAATGTGATTTCATGGCAGTCTGTCGTAAACAGATTCAAAGTAATGTGATTTCATGGCAGTCTGTCATCGACAGATCTGAAGAAATGTGATTTCATAGCAGTCTGTCATCAACAGATCTGAAGTAATGTGATTTCATGGCAGTCTGTCATCAACAGATCTGAAGTAATGTGATTTCTTTTTTCAAAGAGTGTCATGATCATGGCTTTGCAAAACAATGAAATGTTTGTTGGTAATTGAAAATCTGTCAATTTCGAAACAGGTCCAATGGCAGACATACTAACCCTATCAAGATCTTCTCAGTGTGATTTTACAAATATTGAGTTTCATTTTTGTAAAAACATTTGAACTGTACTGTCGTGTCGACTTGGATGCATTTGGAAAGCTCAAAACTATAACATGATGCAGTGAAGGCAAGTATTATTTTAACTTACAAGTTTGTAAAGTACACTTAGACCTCTGACCTTTTTGAAACCACAGTTCCAGACTAAATTGAATTTGAAGGCTTCTTCCTAGATCTTTCAACTTAATATACCTTTCGCTTTCTTTCTCAGTGTCTTGACACAATGGCAATCACCTCTCCTACCAGCAGACATACTCAAATTGATGTCTTGACACAATGGCAATCACCTCTCCTACCAGCAGACATACTCATATTGATGTCTTGACACAATGGCAATCACCTCTCCTACCAGCAGACATACTCATATTGATGTGTCTTGACACAATGGCAATCACCTCTCCTACCAGGAGACATACTCAATGGCAATCACCTCTCCTACCAAAAGACATACTCAAACTGATGTGTCTTGACACAATGGCAATCACCTCTCTTACCAGCAGACATACTCAAATTGATGTGTCTTGACACAATGGCAATCACCTCTCCTACCAACAGACATACTCAAACTGATGTCTTGACACAATGGCAATCACCTCTTTTACCAGCAGACATACTCAAATTGATGTGTCTTGACACAATGGCAATCACCTCTCCTACCAACAGACATACTCAAACTGATGTGTCTTAACACAATGTGTCTTGACACAATGGCAATCACCTCTCCTACCAGCAGACATACTCAAACTGATGTCTTGACACAATGGCAATCACCTCTCCTACCAGCAGACATACTCAAATTGATGTGTCTGAACAAAATGGCAATCACCTCTCCTACCAGCAGACATACTCAAAATGATGTGTCTTGACACAATGGCAATTACCTCTCCTACCAGCAGACATACTCAAACTGATGTATCTTGACACAATGGCAATCACCTCTCCTACCAACAGACATACTCAAACTGATGTGTCTTAACACAATGTGTCTTGACACAATGGCAATCACCTCTCCTACCAGCAGACATACTCAAACTGACGTGTCTTAACACAATGGTAATTACCTCTCTTACCAGCAGACATACTCAAATTGATGTGTCTTAACACAATGGCTATTACCTCTCCTACCAGCAGACATACTCAAATTGATGTGTCTTAACACAATGGCAATCACCTCTCCTACCAGCAGACATACTCAAATTGATGTGTCTTGACACAATGGCAATCACCCCTCCTACCAGCAGACATACTCGAATTGATGTGTCTTGACACAATGGCAATCAGCTCTCCTACCAGCAGACATACTCAAATTGATGTGTCCAATAAATATAATTCATACATGTCCAATAAATATAATTTGTACATGTCAAATAAATATAATTCATACATGCCAAATAAATAATTCATACATGTCAAATAAATAATTCATACATGTCAAATAAATATAATTCATACATATCAAATAAATAATTCATACATGTCAAATAAATTATTCATACATGCCCAATAAATATAATTCATACATGTCAAATAAATATAATTCATACATGCCAAATAAATAATTCATACATGTCAAATAAATAATTCATACATGTCAAATAAATATAATTCATACATTTCCTACTTTATTCTACAAACCTGAGAATTAATTTTTAATATTTCTGTTTTGCTATCACTGCTTGAACTTTTACAAGGGGCAGATATCAAAGCTCTAACTTTACAAGGGGCTGATATCAAAGCCTTAACTTTACATGGGGCTGATATCAAAACTGTAACTTTACAAGAGGCTGATAACAAAGCTGTTGTTGTTGTTACACATATTGGCCAGTATAAATGGTGGAGGAAGAACCCAGGAAAGTCTAGGAAATAACCGAATCATATGAGAAGCTACTGACCAGCTTTCTTTGCTTGCCAAACCCAAAACTCAAACCCACAAAGCCAGAGGTGAGATGGCATTGATCCGTAACAGTGAGCACTTTAGCGGATTTGACTTCCTTGGGCCCCGACATTAATCAAAGAACTTTACAAGGAGTTGATATCACTGCAAGAACTTTACAAGAGGCTCATATCACTACCTAAACTGTGTGGGGGTTGATATCATTGCTTGAACTTTACAAGGGGCTCATATTAATTCATGAACTTGACATTGGTCTGCTGTTATTGCTTGAACATTACATGGGTCTCATATCAATGCATGAACTTTACATGGGTCTCATACCAATGCATGCACTTTACATGGGTCTCATATCAATGCATGAACTTTTACAGAGGGTTGGGTCTGATATCATTGCTTGAACTTTACATGGGGCTCATATCAATGCTTGAACTTTACAAGGGGCTCATATCATTGCATGAACTTGACATGGGTCTGAGTCTGATGCCATTGCTTGAACTTGCTTGTATCACTCCTAGACTTTTACACAGGTCTGATATCACTATCTAAACTTTACATGGGTCTGATATCACTATCTAAACTTTATATGGGTCTGATATCACTATCTAAACTTTACATGGTTCTGATATCACTGACTGAAGTTTACATGGGTCTGATATCACTGACTGAAGTATACATGGGTCTGATATCACTAACTGAAGTATACATGGGTCTAATATCACTGACTGAAGTATACATGGGTCTGATATCACTGACTGAAGTATACATGGGTCTGATATCACTGACTTAAGTTTACAAGGGGCTCATATCACTACATGAACTTTACAAGGGGTTGATATCCCTGCTAGAACTTTACAAGGGAATGATCATCCATTTAGTCGTCAACATGTTTTTTGTTTGCTTGACAAAATATCTAGAAAATGCTATAGGCAACAAATGATCATACAGGTATTCTCAGTGAGAAGCATTTGAAGTATTCTCATCCAATGAACAACTCCATTAAATCTAATATGAAAATCCCGATCTGGACCAAACCCAGGCAAGCCAATATCCAAACCTGGACATAAACCAGGCAAGCCAATATCAAGAACTGGACATAAACCAGACAAGCCAATATCCAGACTTGGACATAAACCAGACAAGCCAATATCCAGAACTTGACATAAACCAGATAAGCCAATATTCAGACCTTGACATAAACCAGACAAGCCAATATCCAGACATGGACATAAACCAGTCAAGCCAACATCCATACTTGGACATAAACCAGGCAAGCCAATATCCAGACTTGGACATAAACCAGATAAGCCAATATCCAGACATGGACATAAACCAGACAAGCCAATATCCAGACATGGACATAAACCAGACAAGCCAATATCCAGACATGGACATAAACCAGGCAAGCCAATATCCATACTTGGACATAAACCAGGCAAGCCAATATCCATACTTAGACATAAACCAGGCAAGCCAATATCCAGACTTGGTCATAAAACAGACAAGCCAATATCCAGACCTGGACATAAACCAGACAAGCCAATATCCAGACATGGACATAAACCTGACAAGCCAATATCCAGACCTTGACATAAACCAGACAAGCCAATATCCAGACCTTGACATAAACCAGGCAAGCCAATATCCATACTTGGTCATAAAACAGACAAGCCAATATCCAAACTTGGTCATAAAACAGACAAGCCAATATCCAGACATGGACATAAACCAGACAAGCCAATATCCAGACCTTGACATAAACCAGACAAGCCAATATCCAGACCTTGACATAAACCAAGCAAGCCAATATCCAGACCTTGACATAAACCAGACAAGCCAATATCCAGACTTGGACATAAACCAGTCAAGCCAACATTCACATTTAACTGCATTGATTATATTTTTTGCTATTACTTCATATGTCTGTAATATAAGGTTATTTCAGTAAGATTTACAGCCAAGTTGTAAGGGCTGTAAAGTGTGCAATCTTTTCATGAGAAAAAACACTGTACAGAAACCATGAAATACACAGAAATAGGCAGCCAACAAAAACAGAAGAATTCACACTACCTAACAAAAAATATATATCACAGCTGTTGCCAAACTTTCAGTTCACAAAGTATATGATACTCCACATTTTCCACTATTAGGACCAAAATTTTTAAACTATATCTTTACCAATGCAAGGTCAAGTACAAATATTAATATTAATAAATATAAAAATGAATAGAATAGATTTACATACATGACCCAACGACATTCCTCTTGGTATGATCGTCACTTTGTGGATAGGTGTTGCCTCTTTGGTAAAGTAAGCCACAATGGCATGACCAGCTTCATGATATGCTGTGGTCCAATTAACTTTCTGATCGCTGATTTTTGACATTTTGGCAGGACCTGGAAAGTAACACTGTAGAATTGTACAACCTAGAATTATTTTTTGGGGAGGTATCATTTTTTTAAATAAATGTGATTGTGGCTACAAGTCTTGCATTAAAGATTCCAGAAACAATTTTGTGGATTTTAGTGTTGTTGTTAAAGCCATTTTTCAGTATACAATAGGCTATACATGGTGGCCAAGAGAAAGAATCCAGGAAAACCTCTGGTAAGAATAACCAACCCATGAGAAGCTACTGGTAAGCTTACCCACACACCCACATTGGCTGAGCCAGACACTCGAATCAATGTGGACAGAGATGTTAAGGCAGTGATCAGTAAAAACAAGCACTTGAGACCACAAAGCAACCTGGAGCACCCCCCCCCCCATATTTGAATGGAAATATCAATATCTTGTTAAAAATCAATATAATGAATTAGTACTGTGATATCTGAATCACTAGGTTCTTACCATGATGCACTGATATCCAATACTGTCATATCTGTATCACTAGATTGTTACCATGATGTACTGATATTCAATACTGTGATATCTGTATCACTAGATTCTTACCATGATGTACTGATATTCAATACTGTCATATCTATAACACTAGATTGTTACCATGATGTACTGATATTCAATACTGTCATATCTGTATCACTAGATTTTTACCATGATGTACTGATATTCAGTACTGTGATATCTGTATCACTAGATTGTTATCATGATGTACTGATATTCAGTACTGTGATATCTGTATCACTAGATTGTTATCATGATGTACTGATATTCAATACTGTCATATCTGTATCACTAGATTGTTACCATGATGTACTGTCATATTTTATCACTAGATTCTTACCATGATCTACTGATATTCCATAAATGTTTCCATAAAGGGATCATTTTTCATTGGGTCTTTAAATTCATGCTTTGTGGCAATTCAAGTTGATTTTGGGTGCAAATTATGTGATTAGATACAACTAATAATAATAATAATAATAATGGGGACATGGTATAGCGCCTAATGTTTAGAAGCTCTAAGCGCTTTACAACATTTATAATGATATGACTACACTGAAAACAATTTTTTTAAAAAAACATACAAAAATTAAAAACATAAAAAAATGACATTGGAAAACAAAAAAACATGCTGAAAACATATAAGGTACAAAACATTATTTGGTCTCTAAGTTTGTTCCTGCAGTCAAAAAAGGTGAGTTTTAAGAGCACTCTTAAAAGGGACCACTGTGTCTTTGTGTCTAATTTCAATGGGCAATTTGTTCCACATCACTGAGCCCTGGTATGCAAACAAACGTTGTCCATATGACTTCGTTTTCATAGTGGGAACAATGAGTATATGATTGTCAGAAGAAGAACGTAACTATCATACTGGTGTAAACACATGGGTGAGGCCGGATAGGTATGTTGGATTGGAGTCCGTCAGTGAAACATAGCACAGAGAACAAATTTTGTGTTTGAATCTGTATTGAATTGATAGCCAGTGTACGATACAAAGCAGTGGTGAGGTGTGCTCTGACTCTAAAGATGATCTGAGCAGCTGTGTTTTGAACGTTTTGAAGTTTCTGGAGTAAATATTGTGACGAACCAGACAGAACTGAGTTACAATAGTCCAGTCTTGAAAGTACTAATGAACACACAACTGCTTTGGTGGCATCAACTGAAAGATATTTACGAATGGAACTGATGTGTCTCAGTTCAAGATATGCAGCCTTGCATATGTTCATGACATGTTGGTGCAATGTGAGAGTAATGTCTAGAGTAACACCTAGGTTTTGTACTGACAGTGAGAATTTAATGTTGGTGTTGCTGATATTTATTGTCTGAGGTAAAGGATGTGAATGAGAAAGTCTTTGTGTTGTGATCAAAATAGCCTCAGTTTTATCATCATTCATCTTAAACCAGGCATCCCAATATCGAGAACTGGACAACTGCTACAACTGATTTGATTAATTCAGCTGAAATTTACAAGTAGCAAATATTAATAACATAGGTGAGTTAGTTCACAAGCAAACAAGTCAGTAAGGTTGTCTAGAGGTTAATAATTTGATAACATAATGGGACCATATGACTGCATGACACTATGGAATGGGACCATACGGCTGCATGACACCATGGATTGGGACCATACGGCTGAATGACACAAGGAATGAGACCATATGTCTGCATGACATTATGGAATGGGACCATACGACTGCATGACACTATGGAATGGGACCATACGGCTGAATGACACAAGGAATGAGACCATATGTCTGCATGACATTATGGAATGGGACCATATGGCTGTATGACACTATGGAATGGGACCATACGGCTGAATGACACAAGGAATGAGACCATATGTCTGCATGACATTATGGAATGGGACCATACGGCTGCATGACACTATGGAATGGGACCATATGGCTGTATGACACTATGGAATGGGACCATACGACTGCATGACACTATGGAATGGGACCATACGGCTGAATGACACAAGGAATGAGACCATATGTCTGCATGACATTATGGAATGGGACCATATGGCTGTATGACACTATGGAATGGGACCATACGGCTGAATAACACAAGGAATGAGACCATATGTCTGCATGACATTATGGAATGGGACCATACGGCTGCATGACACTATGGAATGGGACCATATGGCTGTATGACACTATGTGTCACGAAATTGTATACGACTATGTTCAATATGTATATGTGGTCAAAAATCTAGTCTCGATTTCGTTACTGCGTACAGCCTTACCGAGGGTAGTTTATTATTTTATGGGCTTTTTAGTTATTTCGGCATAATGAGTGAACGCTCAGCTCATGCTGCATGTGCGAAATTGCCTGCAGTTTAAAGTACCTAGCTGCGCATATCTGTCACAGCTAGGGGTATATAAGGACGAAATTATAAGACAGAAATCACATAACGATCCAGTCTTGTCGGAAAAGCTTCCATCCTAAACGGAGCAATCTATCAGCTAAAAGAGGTAACAATATATTTAACTTTGTTCTCATTGCTATTTGTATTATGATATAATTCATTGTTTTACATATTAGATGTTTAGTATTTATTATAAAATCTATAGAATAAATACGTAGGTTAGGCAGCGCCATTTTATCAGAAGTACTATATTTTGTTTCATTAGTTCTTTTGTATCTGAACATAATTGAGTTCAATTATACGCTGCATGCTTAACGTTAAATGTACATGGATAATTATTTCATGTGCGTGCATGCGCTACATATGTGAGAATACTTGACCGTGTCATATGTATTACACGGTTCGGTTGTTTTAATTTTAGCTGACGTGGTGTGGTAACTGAAGTGGTGTGGTGCTGAAGAAGTATGATGAAGTGGTGTGGTGCCGTTTTGTGCTGAAGTGGTGTGGTGCCGTATTGTGCTGAAGTGTTGTGACTTAGTGTGGTGACGTGTTGCGCTGAAGTGGTGCAGTGTTGTGGTAACTGCGTGTGTGGTGACGTGTTGTGCTGAAGTGGTGCCATGTTGTGGTGACTACGTGTGTGGGCTTGTCTATGCTGACCGTGTAATGCCCGTGTGTGGTGCCTGTGTATGGTGCTTACGTATGCTGCATATATCTCGTCATATGGACGACGTAATATTTATTTAAATATCTTCTTTGCAGTCTCGTTATATGAACGACACCTGCATAATTCCATTCTACTCAAATCTCGTCCCATGAACGAGAACTTCAGAATTTAGGGTTCACGATTGCATATATCTCGTCATATGGACGACGTATTATTTATTTAATATCTTCTTTGCAGTCTCGTTATATGAACGACACCTGCATAATTCCATTCTACTCAAATCTCGTCCCATGAACGAGAACTTCAGAATTTAGGGTTCACGATTGCATATATCTCGTCATATGGACGACGTATTAATTATTTAATATCTTCATTCTAGTCTCGTCATATTGACGACGCATTCTTTGCATATTTGCATCTATCTCGTTATACGAGCCTTTTATATATATTCATATTTGTAAATTCATTCATATACTTTTTTGTCATTACGTTACTAAAATTCATAGTTCCATGTTAGGAACATTTATTTAAAAAGATTTTTTCTTATATTTTGTAAAATATTGGTGTCAGAGTTGATTTTTTAAATTGCGTTTATAAAATAAACATCTTATTAACGCAGTTGCTTTCCGTGTCTTCACTAATCCAGTCCCGACTCGGTCTATCTTGTGACAAATGGTGTCAGAAGTGGGATCATAATTGGATTAGGCGAAGCACGGATTTTAAATTGCATAGGTCCTGATTGTGGTAAGTTTTGTTTTAAAGATATGTTTCAGATCAGAAGCTTCCTGACAAGACAAATCAGGCTGGTGAGTTAATACCTCACTCATATTCTGTTTTATATATATACATATATACATATTGAATACATTGGGAGGAGTAATATACGGTTCGTTCACGTAATCCCAAGAATTGTATGTGTTATATGATAGTGCATTTAGGATTGGTTATCTTATCAATAGCATTCACCATGTCGTCACTCAAAGATCTAGTTGAGTTGGGCAAACAGTTTGGGTATGGGGGGGAGACCCTTAGAAATTTTGTTCAGGAGGAGCAGGCCCGGGAAAGGGATCAAAGGGTAAAGGAAAGGGATATGGAGAGGGAAAAGGCCGAAATACAAATTTCCTTTGAAAGGGAAAAGCTAGTATTAGAAAGAGAGAAGATGGTATTTAAGGAAAAAAAGATAGAGTTAGAAAAACAGGCAGAGAAGGAAAGGATAGGATGGGAAAGGGATGCAGAAAGGGAAAGAATAGAACAAGTACGAGAACTTGAGGAAAGAAAGTCAGAGGGGGAGAAACGAGCAAGGTTAGAAGCTATTGAGTTAGAAGACAGGAATATGGAAAAGGAACACAAAAGGAAATTTGAATTATTAGAGGCTAAGAAGGATGGGCAACACGATTCTAAGTTAAAAGGCCCTAAATTACCCCCTTTTGATGATGACAAGGACAATTTAGATAGTTATCTGCATAGGTTCGAGCGATATGCCACCATCCAGAAATGGCAAAGGGAAAATTGGGCGCTCCATCTCAGCGCATTGCTTAAAGGTAAAGCGCTAGATGTGTATTCGCGTCTACCCGTAAATGACGCACTGAACTACGACACATTAAAAGAGGCACTCCTTAAAAGATATGAGCTGACGGAACAAGGGTTCCGTAAAAAGTTTAAATCAAGTAAGCCCGAAAAAGGTGAGACATTCGCCCAGTTTATATGTAGGACCGGAAATTATTTCCAACGGTGGATTGAATGTGGCAAGGTACAAAAAACATTCGAGGGTCTTACCGATTTTTTACTTAGGGACCAGTTGTTAGACATTTGTGGTAGGGAATTGTATTTATTCCTGAGGGAAAAGTCTTTAAGTAATGTATCCGATATGGCTACCCAAGCAGACTATTTTGCCGAAGCCCGAGGAGGAACCCAGAGTGTAATTTTAAGGGATAACAAGGGAGGTTATCAAGATCAGAGACTCAGAGAACCCGAGAAACTTGGAATCTATAAAGGTGGAAATTTTCAATCTGGGAAGGGTTCCTATCGTAGTGATAAACAATGTTTCACTTGTAAGGAATTCGGCCACATCACCCCCGATTGTCCGAAGAGGAAGAGTTTCGTCCCGAAAGTTGCGGTTGCTATTGAAAGCAGAGCGTGGTCAGGAGGCGGCAAGCGCGATGGTCATTCTCGCGAAAGGTCTGAATCTAATAACGCGAGTAAGGTCTACAATTCCAGATCGCGTGTGCAGGTCGGTCATGACGTTATCCAGTCCATCGGCACGTGCTTTTTCCCAGAGGCGAGGGTGCCGACTGCTACAGGTACCGCTAACGGACAAACAGTCACTGTCTTACGCGACACCGGGTGCACGGGTGTTGTGGTAAAGCGAAGTCTCGTTAGGGAAGACCAAATGCTTGGTTGGAAATCCCATTGTATGTTGTTAAATAGAACAATCGATCACGTCCCCGTTGCCAGAATAGAAATAGAGACGCCCTTTCTGAATGGGACTGTGGAAGCACTGTGCATGGAAAACCCTATATATGATTTAACCATAGGAAATGTCGAGGGATCCAGACTCCCAACCCTCTCTGATTTCCGGTTTCCCATCGTGCAAGCCGTCGAAACTAGAGCGCAGGCGGATAAAAAGCCGCTACTTAAATTGAAAGTTCCGGAAGCCGTAACCGATATCTCACGTGATGAGTTTACACGTGAGCAAAGTCAGGACGAGTCTTTATGCGCACTCGCAGAGAGAATCTTGTCGGGTACCGCGAAATGTTGTAAGGGCGGTGGGAGCTCTAAATTCGTACGTACCAAGGGTTTAATGTACAGAGAATTTAGCACGCGAGAGGGGGGAAAGTATCTTCAATTAGTTGTCCCTCAGAAATTCAGGTCACATGTATTGAGAGTAGCGCATGAGTCTAGTATGGCAGGTCATTTAGGCATGAGAAAAACAACAGACAGAGTTTTAAGAGAGTTTTATTGGCCTGGAGTAAACGGTGACGTAGCACGATTTTGTCGGTCGTGCGACGTTTGCCAAAAGACTGTGTCAAAGGGAAGAAATACCAGAGTACCTTTAGGTAAAATGCCTCTTATAGATACCCCATTTAAAAGGGTAGCCGTTGATATTGTGGGACCCATATTTCCTATTACAGATAGGAAAAACCGATATATCCTCACTCTAGTGGATTATGCTACTAGATACCCAGAAGCGATAGCATTACCATCAATTGAAACTGAACGCGTGGCTGAGGCACTTGTCGACATGTTCAGTAGGGTAGGGGTACCTGAGGAAATCCTAACAGATTGCGGAGCCCAGTTTACCTCCGAACTAATGTCAGAAATTAGTAGGTTGTTGTCAATTAAACAGTTGCGCACTACACCGTACCACCCCATGTGTAATGGATTGGTAGAGAGATTTAACGGCACATTAAAACAAATGCTCCGTCGAATGTGCGCGGAGAAACCGCGAGATTGGGACAGATATTTAAACGCGATTTTGTTCGCGTATCGCGAGGTACCGCACGAGAGTTTGGGATTCTCGCCGTTTGAATTGCTATACGGTAGGGCAATTCGGGGTCCTATGCGGATTCTGCGCGAACTATGGTCAGGTGATGTCGCAGACGGAGAGGTTAAAACCACCTACCAGTACGTCGTAGACTTGCGCGAGAGATTGGAAAGCACGTGTCGAATGGCACATGACGAGCTTGTGAAATCTGGTCGCAAGTACGTGAAATATTACAACCGGGGAACGCGAAGTAGGAAATTCGACGTGGGTGATCGTGTGTTGGTGCTACTCCCTACTAGTAGAAACAAATTATTGGTCCAATGGAAAGGGCCGTATGAGGTTAAACAGGTCATGGGTGAAATGGATTACCGAATTGACATTGGAGGTAGGATGAGAATATTTCATGCCAATATGTTAAAGAGTTATGTGGAGAGACCTAGTCAAATTACTGAAAAGGGTGTTTTGAACGTTGTGTGCATTGCGGTCGTTGAAGACGAATCAAGCGACGAACCGCAATTGGATTTTAACACAGACATTCCTCTTGAGTACCCTATGGTTGTAGGGAAAGAGGGAATAGATATGGTCACCGTATGTCCGGATTTACCTAACTGTAAGCGTCGCCAGATAGTAGAAATTTTGAATAAATACCCCGACGTATTTACAGATAGACCAGGAAATACTGGATTAATAACTCACGAGATAAGTTTGAACACCAGGGAGCCGATAAGAATTAAGGGATATCCGATACCCTTTAATACACGGGATAAAATCGATGAGGAAGTGGGTAAAATGTTAGACCTGGGAGTAATTGAACCCTCAAACTCCCCTTATTCTTCCCCCGTGGTATTGGTTAGTAAAAAAGATGGAACAACTAGATTCTGTATAGATTTTCGACAACTAAATAAAGTCACTGTGTTTGATGCTGAACCGATGCCAGACATGGAGGGCTTGTTTTCGAAATTAGCAGGGCACCAGTACATTTCTAAAATAGATTTAACAAAAGGATATTGGCAGGTGCCCATCGCTGAAAAATCCCGTGTATTAACTGCATTCGCGACCCCTAAAGGTCTTTACCAGTTTAAGGTGATGCCTTTTGGTCTAGTAAATGCTGGTGCGTCGTGCGTGCGTCTTATGCGGAAATTGTTGAAAGGCATGAATAACGTAGATAGTTTTGTCGATGATATTCTTGTGTATACACATACCTGGGAAGAACATGTTAGGATATTAGTTGTTCTGTTCGAAAGGCTCCGTAAGGCAAATCTCACCGCGAGACCCTCCAAGTGTAGTATAGCGTATTCTAACTTGGAATGCTTGGGACATTTAGTAAGTGGGTCAGGGCAGTTAAAACCTCACCCCGACAAAGTTGGGGCTATCAAAGATGCTCCTAGACCCGAAACCAAGAAACAAATACGATCGTTTCTTGGGTTGATAGGTTTTTATAGGAAATTTGTTCCGAATTTCGCCGCCATAGCTAGTCCATTGACGGATTTAACTAGGAAGGGGCAGCCAAATAAGATTTCTTGGGGTCCTTGCCAAGAAAGAGCTTTTAACGCTCTTAAGGAAAATTTGATCAGTGCACCAATCTTAAAGTTGCCGGAATTAAATAAGTCGTTCATTTTGAGGTCTGATGCGTCAGAGACCGGGTTAGGTGCAGTTTTGCTACAAGAGCAAGAGGGGGTAAAATTACCCATAGCCTATGCTAGTAGAAAATTGCTGCCTAGGGAGCAAAATTACTCTGTGATCGAAAAGGAGTGCTTGGCACTGGTGTGGGGTATAGTTAAATTCCACACGTACCTTTTCGGAAGGGAATTCGTCCTTGAAACGGACCATCAGCCTCTCATATATTTGAACAAGGCAAAAGTTGCCAACGCAAGATTGATGCGTTGGGCACTGACTCTACAGCCATATCATTTTCGGATTGAAGCAATCAGAGGGTCGGAAAATGTAGGGGCTGATTACTTAAGCAGACTGTGATTTGCAGTTTTTTTTTTAAATTTTATTCCTTCATAATATCACGTTATTACTGTAATGCAAATAACGTCTCATATCGCATTTTTGTTTCTGCCAATTTCGTGGGTTTTTCTAAAAGTGTTAACACTTTTTTTGGAAGGGGGGAGGTATGTCACGAAATTGTATACGACTATGTTCAATATGTATATGTGGTCAAAAATCTAGTCTCGATTTCGTTACTGCGTACAGCCTTACCGAGGGTAGTTTATTATTTTATGGGCTTTTTAGTTATTTCGGCATAATGAGTGAACGCTCAGCTCATGCTGCATGTGCGAAATTGCCTGCAGTTTAAAGTACCTAGCTGCGCATATCTGTCACAGCTAGGGGTATATAAGGACGAAATTATAAGACAGAAATCACATAACGATCCAGTCTTGTCGGAAAAGCTTCCATCCTAAACGGAGCAATCTATCAGCTAAAAGAGGTAACAATATATTTAACTTTGTTCTCATTGCTATTTGTATTATGATATAATTCATTGTTTTACATATTAGATGTTTAGTATTTATTATAAAATCTATAGAATAAATACGTAGGTTAGGCAGCGCCATTTTATCAGAAGTACTATATTTTGTTTCATTAGTTCTTTTGTATCTGAACATAATTGAGTTCAATTATACGCTGCATGCTTAACGTTAAATGTACATGGATAATTATTTCATGTGCATGCATGCGCTACATATGTGAGAATACTTGACCGTGTCATATGTATTACACGGTTCGGTTGTTTTAATTTTAGCTGACGTGGTGTGGTAACTGAAGTGGTGTGGTGCTGAAGAAGTATGATGAAGTGGTGTGGTGCCGTTTTGTGCTGAAGTGGTGTGGTGCCGTATTGTGCTGAAGTGTTGTGACTTAGTGTGGTGACGTGTTGCGCTGAAGTGGTGCAGTGTTGTGGTAACTGCGTGTGTGGTGACGTGTTGTGCTGAAGTGGTGCCATGTTGTGGTGACTACGTGTGTGGGCTTGTCTATGCTGACCGTGTAATGCCCGTGTGTGGTGCCTGTGTATGGTGCTTACGTATGCTGCATATATCTCGTCATATGGACGACGTAATATTTATTTAAATATCTTCTTTGCAGTCTCGTTATATGAACGACACCTGCATAATTCCATTCTACTCAAATCTCGTCCCATGAACGAGAACTTCAGAATTTAGGGTTCACGATTGCATATATCTCGTCATATGGACGACGTATTATTTATTTAATATCTTCTTTGCAGTCTCGTTATATGAACGACACCTGCATAATTCCATTCTACTCAAATCTCGTCCCATGAACGAGAACTTCAGAATTTAGGGTTCACGATTGCATATATCTCGTCATATGGACGACGTATTAATTATTTAATATCTTCATTCTAGTCTCGTCATATTGACGACGCATTCTTTGCATATTTGCATCTATCTCGTTATACGAGCCTTTTATATATATTCATATTTGTAAATTCATTCATATACTTTTTTGTCATTACGTTACTAAAATTCATAGTTCCATGTTAGGAACATTTATTTAAATAGATTTTTTCTTATATTTTGTAAAATATTGGTGTCAGAGTTGATTTTTTAAATTGCGTTTATAAAATAAACATCTTATTAACGCAGTTGCTTTCCGTGTCTTCACTAATCCAGTCCCGACTCGGTCTATCTTGTGACACTATGGAATGGGACCATACGGCTGAATGACACAAGGAATGAGACCATATGTCTGCATGACATTATGGAATGGGACCATACGACTGCATGACACTATGGAATGGGACCATACGGCTGAATGACACAAGGAATGAGACCATATGTCTGCATGACATTATGGAATGGGACCATACGGCTGCATGACACTATGGAATGGGACCATATGGCTGTATGACACTATGGAATGGGACCATACGACTGCATGACACTATGGAATGGGACCATATGGCTGAATGACACAAGGAATGAGACCATATGTCTGCATGACATTATGGAATGGGACCATACGACTGCATGACACTATGGAATGGGACCATATGGCTGCATGACACTATGGAATGGGACCATACGGCTGCATGACACTATGGAATGGGACCATACGGCTGCATGACACAAGGAATGGGACCATACGACTGCATGACATTATGGAATGGGACCATACGACTGCATGACATTATGGAATGGGACCATGCGACTGCATGACACTATGGAATGGGACCATACGACTGCATGACACTATGGAATGGGACCATACGGCTGAATGACACAAGGAATGAGACCATATGTCTGCATGACATTATGGAATGGGACCATACGACTGCATGACAATATGGAATGGGACCATACGGCTGCATGACACTATGGAATGGGACCATACGGCTGCATGACACAAGGAATGGGACCATACGACTGCATGACACTATGGAATGGGACCATATGGCTGCATGACACTATGGAATGGGACCATACGGCTGCATGACACTATGGAATGGGACCATACGGCTGCATGACACAAGGAATGGGACCATACGGCTGCATGACACAAGGAATGGGACCATACGACTGCATGACATTATGGAATGGGACCATACGGCTGCATGACACTATGGAATGGGACCATATGGCTGTATGACACTATGGAATGGGACCATACGACTGAATGACACTATGGAATGGGACCATACGGCTGCATGACACAAGGAATGGGACCATACGACTGCATGACATTATGGAATGGGACCATGCGACTGCATGACACTATGGAATGGGACCATACGACTGCATGACACTATGGAATGGGACCATACGACTGAATGACACAAGGAATGAGACCATATGTCTGCATGACATTATGGAATGGGACCATACGACTGCATGACAATATGGAATGGGACCATACGGCTGCATGACACTATGGAATGGGACCATACGGCTGCATGACACAAGGAATGGGACCATACGACTGCATGACACTATGGAATGGGACCATATGGCTGCATGACACTATGGAATGGGACCATACGGCTGCATGACACTATGGAATGGGACCATACGGCTGCATGACACAAGGAATGGGACCATACGGCTGCATGACACAAGGAATGGGACCATACGACTGCATGACATTATGGAATGGGACCATACGGCTGCATGACACTATGGAATGGGACCATATGGCTGTATGACACTATGGAATGGGACCATACGACTGAATGACACTATGGAATGGGACCATACGACTGCATGACATTATGGAATGGGACCATATGGCTGCATGACACTATGGAATGGGACCATACAGCTGCATGACACTATGGAATGGGACCATACGGCTGAATGACACAAGGAATGAGACCATATGTCTGCATGACATTATGGAATGGGACCATACGACTGCATGACATTATGGAATGGGACCATATGGCTGCATGACACTATGGAATGGGACCATACAGCTGCATGACACTATGGAATAGGACCATATGACTGCATGACACCACGGAATGGGACCATATGACTGCAATAGATGTAACATGAAATTTTAATCAGCAAGAAATGAAAACAATGACCACAAATGGCTAGAATGTTTAGAATTGCAAGGAAATTGCATGAGCAAAGAACAAAGAGCAAAGAACTTACCTGTTTACACTTTCTTTAAGGCAAACTCCATTTTTAAAATATTTACAAACTGGGCTAAATGCTTGCCCATTATGACTTTGTTTTGGGCAAACACCATGTGGTAATTATCTACTAATTAGGTACACACTTACCCATTATGACTTGATCTTGGGCAAACTCCAAATGGGAATTATGTACTAATTAGGTACACACTTACAAATTATGAATTGATCTTGGGCAAACTCCATGTGGTAATTATCTACTAATTAGGTACACACTTACCCATTATGACTTGATCTTGGGCAAACTCCAAATGGGAATTATGTACTAATTAGGTACACACTTACAAATTATGACTTGATCTTGGGCAAACACCAAGTGGTAATTATCTACTAATTAGGTACACACTTACCCATTATGACTTTGTCTCAGGCAAACACCAAGTGGGAATTATCTACTAATTAGGTACACACATACCCATTATGACTTTGTCTCAGGGCAAACACCAAGTGTAAATTATCTACTAATTATATACACACATACCCATTGTGACGATCTTGGGCAAACACCTAGTGGTAATTATCTACTAATTAGGTACACACTTACCCATTATGACTTGATTTTGGGCAAACTCCAAATGGGAATTATGTACTAATTAGGTACACACAAATTATGACTTGATCTTGGGCAAACTCCAAGTGGGAATTATCTTCTAATTAGGTACACACTTACCCATTATGACTTTGTCTCTGGCAAACTCCAAGTGGGAATTATGTACTAATTAGGTACACACTAACCCATTATGACTTTGTCTCAGGCAAACTCCAAGTGGGAATTATCTTCTAATTAGGTACACACTAACCCATTATGACTTTGTCTCAGGCAAACTCCAAGTGGGAATTTATCTACTAATTAGGTACACACTTACCCATTATGACTTTGTCTCAGGCAAACTCCAAGTGGGAATTATCTACTAATTAGGTACACACATACCCATTGTGATGATCTTGGGCAAACACCAAGTGGTAATTATCTACTAATTAGGTACACACTTACCCATTATGACTTGATTTTGGGCAAACACCAAGTGGGAATTATCTACTAATTAGGTACACACATACCCATTGTGATGATCTTGGGCAAACACCAAGTGGTAATTATCTACTAATTAGGTACACACATACCCATTGTGATGATCTTGGGCAAACACCAAGTGGTAATTATCTACTAATTAGGTACACACTTACCCATTATGACTTTGTCTCGGGCAAACTCCAAGTGGGAATCATCTACTAACTCGGCTCCATCTTTGGCTGCTTTTAAAGCTGCTTGGTTTACCAGATTTTCTATGTCTGCTCCTATTGATTTATAAAGAACATAAAATAATATCACAGTCATACTATATCCTAATTTATATTGTGCTGAGTAAGACATAAAATCTAAGTTTTTATCTACATTCATACTACCACTTATACTTGTTGTTGTTGTAGGATTTAATGCCATTTTTTCATCACACGATAGGCTATACATGGCGGCCAGTAATAATGGTGGAGGAAGAACCCGGGAAAGAACCACCGACCCATGAGAAGCTACTGGTAATCTTTCCCACATACCCACTTTGGCTGCATCTGAGACTTGAACCCACGCAGCTAGAGGTGAGATGGCAGTGATCTGTAACGGAGAGCACTTTAGACCACTCTGCCACTCGGGGCCCCTACTATTATTTGTACAATCTCTTATATTCATACTATCACTTATACTATCACTTATAAAAACATTACTGCAAAATAAAATGTCGCCGTATGACTTTGATAGAAATGCTTGGCATTCTGAAGTTACTATTTTTGAAGTATTCAACTATGTTGTTAACTAATAATGAATTTTAAAAATATTTGTGCAAAGAAAATTTTCTTTAGGGAAATTCTGTAATAGTGTTTCAAAATATTTTTTAAAATAATTAATAGTTTCTGATATATTTACAAGTTTGTTTTATTTATCTTTAATTCTTTGCCACAAATTGTTATATATCCTTTGAATGTTCTTATTTTTAAACTCACAAATACTAGTACCACAAACTCAGCAATGTATAACTAATAAGACTTGATACAAAATACTCATACCACAAACTCAGCAATGTATAAAAAATAAGACTTGATACAAAATACTCATACCACAACTCAGCAATGTATAACTAATAAGACTTGATACAAAATACTCATACCACAACTCAGCAATGTATAACAAATAAGAATTGATGCAAAATACTCATACCACAAACTCAGCAATGTATAACAAATAAGAATTGGTACAAAATACTCATACCACAAACTCAGCAATGTATAACTAATAAGACTTGATACAAAATACTCATACCACAACTCAGCAATGTATAACAAATAAGAATTGATGCAAAATACTCATACCACAAACTCAGCAATGTATAAAAAATAAGACTTGATACAAAATACTCATACCACAACTCAGCAATGTATAACTAATAAGACTTGATACAAAATACTCATACCACAAACTCAGTAATGTATAAAAAATAAGACTTGATACAAAATACTCATACCACAAACTCAGCAATGTATAACTAATAAGACTTGATACAAAATACTCATACCACAACTCAGCAATGTATAACAAATAAGACTTGATACAAAATACTCATACCGCAAACTCAGCAATGTATAAAAAATAAGACTTGATACAAAATACTCATACCACAACTCAGCAATGTATAACTAATAAGACTTGATACAAAATACTCATACCACAACTCAGCAATGTATAACTAATAAGAATTGATGCAAAATACTCATACCACAAACTCAGCAATGTATAACAAATAAGAATTGGTACAAAATACTCATACCACAAACTCAGCAATGTATAACTAATAAGACTTGATACAAAATACTCATACCACAACTCAGCAATGTATAACTAATAAGACTTGATACAAAATACTCATACCACAAACTCAGCAATGTATAACAAATAAGACTTGATACAAAATACTCATACCACAACTCAGCAATGTATAACAAATAAGACTTGATACAAAGTACTCCTACCACAAACTTGGCAATGTGTAGTTAATAAGAATTGATACAAAATACTCATACCACAAACTCAGCAATGTATAACTAATAAGACTTGATACAAAATACTCATACCACAAACTCAGCAATGTATAACAAATAAGACTTGATACAAAATACTCATACCACAACTCAGCAATGTATAACAAATAAGAATTGATGCAAAATACTCATACCACAAACTCAGCAATGTATAACAAATAAGAATTGATGCAAAATACTCATACCACAAACTCAGCAATGTATAACAAATAAGACTTGATACAAAGTACTCCTACCACAAACTTGGCAATGTGTAGTTAATAAGAATTGATACAAAATACTCATACCACAAACTCAGCAATGTATAACAAATAAGAATTGATACAAAATACTCATACCACAAACTCAGCAATGATAACTAATAAGACTTGATACAAAATACTCATACCGCAAACTCAGCAATGTATAACTAATAAGACTTGATACAAAATACTCATACCACAAACTCAGCAATGTATAACAAATAAGAATTGATACAAAATACTCATACCACAAACTCAGCAATGTATAACAAATAAGACTTGATACAAAATACTCATACCACAAACTCAGCAATGTATAACAAATAAGAATTGATACAAAATACTCATACCACAACTCAGCAATGTATAACAAATAAGACTTGATACAAAATACTCATACCACAAACTCAGCAATGTATAACTAATAAGACTTGATACAAAATACTCATACCGCAAACTCAGCAATGTATAACTAATAAGACTTGATACAAAATACTCATACCACAAACTCAGCAATGTATAACAAATAAGACTTGATACAAAATACTCATACCACAAACTCAGCAATGTATAACAAATAAGAATTGATACAAAATACTCATACCACAACTCAGCAATGTATAACAAATAAGACTTGATACAAAATACTCATACCACAAACTCAGCAATGTATAACAAATAAGACTTGATACAAAATACTCATACCGCAAACTCAGCAATGTATAACTAATAAGACTTGATACAAAATACTCATACCACAAACTCAGCAATGTATAACAAATAAGAATTGATACAAAATACTCATACCACAAACTCAGCAATGTATAACAAATAAGAATTGATACAAAATACTCATACCACAAACTTGGCAATGTGTAGTTAATAAGAATTGATACAAAATACTCATACCACAAACTCAGCAATGTATAACAAATAAGACTTAATAAAAAATACTCATACCACAAACTCAGCAATGTATAACAAATAAGAATTGATACAAAATACTCACAGCACACACTCAGCAATGTATAACTAATAAGACTTGATACAAAATACTCATACCACAAACTTGGCAATGTGTAGTTAATAAGACCTGAACAAGCGTAAAATATACTTGTACCACACACTTAGTTATGTATAAGTAATAGGACTTCAACAAGTTACAAAACTACTCAAAACACATACTCAGCTATGTATAAATGACAAGACTGGAACATGCTCAAAAGTACATTGCCAATGTATCATATTTCAACTGTGACATTACACATTTTTCACTTAACTGCATTCACCATATTGCCATTGTATCATATTTTATAGTGAAAAGGTACATCTTCATATTAAGTAACAATTTTAAATATGATGGAAACTTTAAAGGAAACAAATGTATAAGGAAATCTAAACACTTACCCGTAAATATTATAACTCATTTAATAAACTCAATTTTAGGCAATATCTAAAACTGATAAATTTAAAAATGTATATAAAGTAATGATTCTGGTAAGTAAAGTTAAAATAATAACAAACCATCACAAATTAGCTCCTACCTGTAAAACCGGTAGTTCCCTGTGCAAATTTCTCAATATCAATTTCTGAAATTAAAGAGACAAATAAAATAAGTAAATACATCTCAAAGTATAATGAAAAGGACAAACAAAATACATACATAATCATCAAAGTCAAACGATAAAGACAAAATAAGTAAATACACCTCAAAGCCAAATGAAAAACACAAAAAAAGTTAATAAACCTCAGTCAAAATAAGTCAAACATGCCAACCCCTGGTGAGGAAAAAACATAATTCAAATGGTCAAAAAGTGGAATCCAGGCAGAAAAAAACGTAATCCACATATATCATGCAAATTCTTTTAATGAACAATTATTTATTTGCCCCTCTCATCCTTTAATATAATTTACTGCTTAAAGTTTTCATATGTAGCACTTTTAGCTTTACACACTTACACACACATCGACTAGAATCCATCTGAAGACTTTTAGCTCCAAATATTAAAATTCTTTCCACATGGTCTGTAAAAGACGTCACATGATGCTGCCCTTGTGTCTTCATAATTGGAGGATTGTTATTATTTGTTTTGTTTATTTTTAGCCATTTTCTAATTCATCTGTTAAATATTTTGAAAGGAGTTATGCTTTGACTAAAATAAATTATACTTTTTAGGGCCAAATACCTTTAAATTGAAACAAGGTGTTATTTTCTCATAGACTTTCAATGACTTTTAATGACCTTGATAACCAGGTTCTAGTTAATGTGACCTTGACCTTTGACTGTAAAATGACATGGTACCTTCTTATCTTAAATACAATCCAATATCATAACTTTATCCAAAGTCAATCTAAAGTTCTATAAAATGTGTTTCTAATTCTTCATTTTTTCATTTGGGTGCTATACATGGTACCTACTGTTTTCTTATCACATATGGATGAGTATATATTGATGTGGAAACAACTCTGGTCATTTTGAGCTTTAATATTAATTATCTGATATTTGTAAGAGAATACAAAAAAATGGTTTTAAAGATGCAAGTCTCAGCATACAGTATAAAATAACTCAAATGTTGTTGTTGTTGTAGGGTTTAATGCCATTTTCAGTACATGATAGGCTATACATGGTGGCCAGCATTATTGGTGGAGGAAGAACCCCGGAAAACCCCAGGAAAGAACCATTTTATTATTGGTGGAGGAAGAATCCGCGAGAAGCTACTGGCAAGCTTTCTCACATAACAACATTAGCCGAATCTTAGACTCGAACTGACGCAGACAGAGGTGAGATGGCAGTGATCCGTAACGGAAAGCGCTTTAGACCACTCGGCCATTCTCGGGGCCCCTAACTCAAATGTAACTAAATCAATGTACTGTCCCATTGTTTCACAAACCTGGAGCTGCCGTAACTTTACTCAGGTAATAGGTTAAAATCTCCTTTCTTCCCTTCAAGTCTGGCATATACACCTGAACTTCAACATCAAATCTTCCTGGTCGTAACAAGGCCCTATGAGAAAAGAATACACACATTATAATATAATTCAACAGCTCATGGGCAAAACACACAAATGAGAAAATAAAGTTAGATGCAATGATGTAATGAAATAAGAAAACTGTCATACAAATGATCGAAATGAAAAAGAAGAGTAATGCAGGGCTCGAAATTAGCAGAAGTCCGCTAGCCCGAGGCTAGTAGATTTCCTGTCGGACTAGTAACCATCATAATGCTATTAATCCAATTTGCTAGCAAGTTTGGTTTATCAACAATTAGCATTTGTTTACTCAATACCCTAATAAAGATGTGACTTCAGCATATATTCTGTAGAATTAACACAGTAACCGTCGTAAACAGTCATAAAATATTAGCATGAGAAGATGAAGTCAATTACTGCCTTAGAAATGTGTATTTATATTGCAATAAGCCATCTGATTTTGTTCATTTCGCTTAACAGTGCTAATCATGGTCACGTCATTAACAATGAAAGTTTGGTAATTGATATACTAATTAATCTGACAGCGAATTAAATGAAAAATAACCTGGTATCACACTTTATTCACGTGACTGCAGTAACAAACTACAAAACTACGTAACAAAAGAACAAAAAAACATGGCATCAACATTCAAAGAAATTACTTTGCATGCTTGATTGTTTCCTTTTTATTTTTTGCTTGCTAGCATAAACGCATGAACAGTCACAAATAGGAAACTGCATAATTTACGTTTGCATCAAAATAATTATGAGAATTAGATCAATTTATTATCATCACATTAATGACATATCATTTCCATACAACTACTTTTTCTATGACAATAAAAATTGTTTTTATATTTTACCCATACAAGACTGAACAAATAATTGAATACACGTGGATATATCCAAGCAGAACACCGTACATTTGTTGGGAATTAAAATCTCTCAGCATGGGCATGTTAGATTGGAAAATTTTCCCCCTTATTATTAATTTCAACAATACATTGTGGTCCGATTAATTAGGAACACTTACTAAACTTACGCTATTAATGAAGAGACCATAATTGGAGCTGTTAAATACAACGTGCGGAGTCAGATGGCTTCGTTTGATGGGAACATACATTTTCCAAGGTGAAACCTACATTATATTTTGATGTTAATATTTTATAACAGTGTTTACAAAAGCCACTGCTTTGATAGTGCAGAACATCCACTGAAGTCAAGACTTTATTAGGGAGAGGTATTTTAATGGGGGGGGGGGGCAAAGGCACATGTTTTTGAAACATGTTTTTTGCTCGGACTTTCTTATATAAAGGACACTGTGCCATTCCTTTTCTTACTTTAATTGGAGTTAGCTATACTGTAACATCTCGTATTTCAAAATGATGCACAATTCCTGCTTTATAAGACAAGCAAAATGTGGGGTTTTATTGAAGGTGTTCTTATAAGACAAGCAATATGTGGGGTTTTATAGAAGGTGTTCTTATAAGACAAGCAAAATGTGGGGTTTTATAGGTGTTCTTATAAGACAAGCAAAATGTGGGGTTTTCTAGAAGGTGTTCTTATAAGACAAGCAAAATGTGGGGTTTTATAGAAGGTGTTCTTATAAGACAAGCAAAATGTGGGGTTTTATAGAAGGTGTTCTTATAAGACAAGCAAAATGTGGCGTTTTATAGAAGTACCTAAAGTTTAATGAAAATGACATAAAAGAGGAATAATTCTTATGATAGGGAAAAGCGTAATCGTACATTTCAGAAGACATGGACAAAGTACAGGGAATGGCTGAATTATGATGAGGACAAAAACGTTATGTGGTGTAAATGATGTATGGAATTTGCAAAAATAAACACACAAATGAACTTTAAAAATGAATCGGTAAATGTACATGAAAACTTGAGAAACAAGAAATGTCAATTGATTGATTCATGATTTGAAGCAGGATTTATACTTCTGTACCTCTGCATTTCATATGGTAATGATATTTATGAAATACAATTGTTGTTAATCTCAATAATCTCAATAGCATTGTGTGACATTGTTTTGTGGACAGGGCTAGTAAATGTTTGGCAGGACTAGTAAATTTCTCAGTTCACTAGTCCTTCAGGCTACAAAGAAATTTGTGTTAAATTCAAGCCCTGTATTGGTGAGAAATTTGCAAATATAAATATACCCTAATGTTTCCCACAATGATGGATACAAGTCTACACTCAAAATAAAGGCCTAAATCTTGTTAAAAAAGTGTGCAAATAAAACTAACATCGATTCAGAAAAATTACAGTACAAAGCATCCAGGTTTAAGTAAAAAATAGCAACAATTCATACCAATCAGGAAAGCACAAATTTTTTTAAATATATGCATTTATAAAAGCCAATCATGATGTGTACCCAATTTCAATGCATTCCATAAAACACCGCAAGACAAGTTGCATTCACAACTTTATGGCAATAATTATAGCATCAAGGTCATGATATTGCTCACCGTTTGAAGGCTCACCTGCGGCCAGGTAAGTTAAAAACTGAAACTAAGTGCATTAAAGAAATTGTCTTACACTGCTTCAGAGTATAATATAACAAGGGCAATGAATTTAACCAAATCTAGTGGAAGCAGAAATGATTTGTTGATAGTGCGCTGTTTCAGGCAAAAATACCATTATTTATTTACCAAATTTCCATGGAATTCATCCAAAACAAGGGGAACTAGATGCAGCTGTGCAGAAGTGAAGGATGGAAAAAAATACTGAACAATGAGAATTATTGGTTCTTAGAAGTTTTCTATGAGTATGAAAAAAAGGACAAAGAAATTATATTATTACAACTTTTTAAAAGAATGACGACAATGTGGCAAAATCAGATTGATTGGATAAATAAATTTTGATGACTAAAGACTTACTTGTCCAAGTTTCCTTTCTTGTTTGTAGCCCCTATAACAATAATGCCTTCATTCTGTGTAAACCTGGAAATAAACATATTAAACATAATATATAAACCTGATCATCAAGAAAAAATACCTGGAAGTAAATCTATTAACATAATACAGGCACCTGATCATCAAGAAAAATACCTGGAAGTAAACATATCAAACATAATAGAAACACCTGATCATCAAGAAAAATACCTTGTAATACACTTGCATTTGATCATACATATCACCTGACTTTCCACATTGAGGTACTCCCCAAGATATATAAACTGTGACATACATAAACTTGCAGACACATGATGAACTGTAAACAAATACTGCTTTTTGATGATCGAATCAAGTACACCTGCAGTATATAGTTCCATTTCTCCTCTCATGAACATGTGTAAATCATTTCTGTTTCATTTCATAATCTTAAGGGCTTTTATTGTGTTTCATTCAAGTTACCCTTCACCAAGATGTCAAATCCACATTTAGCCATGCAAAATTCAATTTATGTCAAAATCTTTGACACACATAAAGGTCCCAATAACGTAACCCTTGGGGAGTACCTGGCACACATCAAGGTCCCAATAATGTAACCCTTGGGGACTACCTGACACACATCAAGGTCCCAATAATGTAACCCTTGGGAGTACCTGACACACATCAAGGTCCCAATAATGTAACCCTTGGGGAGTACCTGACACACATCAAGGTCCCAATAATGAAACCCTTGGGGACTACCTGACACACATCAAGGGCCCAATAATGTAACCCTTGGGGAGTACCTGGCACACATCAAGGTCCCAATAATGTAACCCTTGGGGAGTACCTGTACCTCAATGTGGTCTCTAATGCACCTGCACATGATCAAACAGTCAAAAAATCACCTGATCTTCAAGAAAGACACCTGAATGTGGTCAGTAATACACCTACACATGATCAAAGAGTCAAAAATCACCTGACCTGCCTGAATGATGTCTGTAATCATGTGATCAAACAGTCAAAAATCACATGACCTTCAAGAAAGACACCTGAATGTGGTCTGTACTGCACCTACACATGATCAAAGAGTCAAAATTCACCTGACCTGCCTGAATGTTGTCTGTAATCATGTGATCAGTCAAAAATCACCTGACCTGCCTCAATGTTGTCTGTAATCATGTGATCATGTATAGTCTCAAATCACCTGACCTTCAAGAAAAACACCAGAATGTGGTCTGTAATACACCTGCAGTGACCATATATTAAATGGCTGCAGGTAGAAAAGTTTCATCAAGGCATCCAAAAGGGGTGAACAGTTGTAGTACTGACATAAAAAAATGAAAAACTCAGAAATGTATTCATGACACATGAATACCCTCTGAATGAAGTGTTTAAAACTGACTTGTAGCGGGTTATGTGATATGATTTGGATTTGCAACATAGCTTTAACAATGTGTCAGTCATATCGCTATGATGTCTGAAATGTGGCAGTATATAGTTATGTCTAGCTCTTGGGCATCATGTGGCAGACATGCAGCATTATGTCCCACCCAGTCACATTATCCTGACACCAAGCTAACCAGTCCTAACACTAACCTTAATATCTCAAACAGAATAAAGTTACAAATCAGAAACCAAATAGCAAACATATGCATACATGCCAACCCCAAGACATGTATCAGTGTAAATTTTGCTAATAAATAGCAACAAAGCATAAAAAAGTGTAATCTATATATTATTAATATCAATATTAATTGTTGATGTGATAGGGTTTAATGCCATTTTTCAGCACAAGATAGGCTATACATGGTGGCCTGTATTAATGATGGAGGAAGAACTCAGGTAAACGGTGGGGAAAAAACACCGACCCATAAGAGACTGCCGCAAGCTTTCCTTTTGACTCAATTATTGTTTGTTATGGGTTATTGCACTGGACATTATATATCATTTTTACTTTGCCTTGAAATTGTAAATACCTAAATCCTTTTAATGTGATCCCACTCAACACAATGAACAACAATATGGTCTGATTCAATGCTCATAATTAGGTTACGTAACATATTTACATAATGGCACCACCGCATGTACATTGTAGGTTTGAACACACTTTGAATGAAGTTCATTCTGCTAAATGAAGTACATCACTTGGAGTCAAATTATGGGCACCACTGCACTAAACTTTAATGATATCTCCAAATTACAATAATAAAGTTTCAGAAATAATGCTCAGAAAATTATGCTAATACTGTAAAGGTTGAGTTGTCATTTGCTTTAATGTAATTGACCTTACACCATACCTGTCAACTTTAATGCCAGGAGAGAAAGAAAAGAAAAAAAAAACTCCTGATTATTGGGGTCAATCCACATATACCTCCTGATTTCATAATATCTCCCAATTTTAGCAGAGAACTCATCGTTACTACATTATGTCTTCAATATTCATTTCTCCTAAAAAATTTTATACTTAATAAGATATATTGCATTCATCACAAAATAGTTGCATTGAGAAGAATTAACTTTCAATTTGCCGCGCTGGCTTTCTTGCTTGTTTATTAAAGAATAATTATTAGCTATTGTGCAGCATGGACATAGCATACCAGAATAGGAAAATAGGGCACATTCTAGGGAAAAATAAAGCATGTCACAGGGAGAAACGCCGCGTCCAATGCAAATTTCACATGGAAGATCAATCAATATTTTGTGAAACCAAGGCTTTAAAAATGCCACGCAAAGACTTCCGATTTAGGTCCCAATATCTCTATGTTTTTTATTCAGTCTCCTACTTGGCTTTTGACAAGATGACAGCTATGCCTTACTTACATGACATTTTACAAAACTATGGCAATCGTTCTAATATTATGGAATGAAAGACAATTACACATCAATTTAAAGGTATAGTTGCCAGTCAAAACCATGGTAATTATTCTAATATAATTATGGAATGAAAGGCAATTACACATCAAACCAGGGTAATCGTTCTAATATTATGGAATGAAAGACAATTACACATCAATTTAAAGGTATAGTTGCCAGTCAAAACCATGGTAATTATTCTAATAAAATTATGGAATGAAAGGCAATTACACATCAAACCAGGGTAATCATTCTAATATTATGGAATGAAAGACAATTACACATCAATGTAATGGTATAGTTGCCAGTCAAAACCATGGTAATTATTCTAATATAATTATGAAATGAAAGGCAATTACACATCAAACTAGGGTAATCGTTCTAATATTATGGAATGAAAGACAATTACACATCAAAATAATGGTATAGTTATAAAACTAGGGTAATCATTCCAATATTATGGAATGAAAGGCAATTATACATCAATGTAATGGTATAGTTGCCAATCAAAACTACAGTAATTATTCTAATATCTAATATTATGGAATGAAATATTATGGAATGAAAGGCAATTACACATCAAACTAGGGTAATCATTCCAATATTATGGAATGAAAGACAATTACACATCAATGTAATGGTATAGTTGCCAGTCAAAACTACGGTAATTGTTCTAACATTATGGAATGAAAGACAATTACACATCAAACTTGGGTAATCGTTCTAATATCTAATATTATGGAATGAAATATTATGGAATAAAAGGCAATTGTAGTGGAATCAATGGACCACTCAAACCTGATCCAAGCTACAAGAGTCCCAGATGTAGTGGACTTGCTCGACCTATTGATGGAAGGCCTGTGACAGAAGTAACTGTAGGTGAAGAAAAGCTTGATGTCATAGCCGACTTCTGTTATCTAGGAGACACCATATCAGCTGGAGGAGGATGTGAACTGGCATCAACAACGCGTTGCAAGTCTGCTTGGAAAAAGTTTAGAGAGCTTCTCCCAATCCTGACGAATAGGCATTTGACGCACATTACAAGGGGTCGTCTTTACTCAACTTACATCAGACCTGTGCTGTTATACGGCTCTGAAACCTGTGAACCCAATGTGAACAGCTGATGCAAAAGATCGAGTTTCTACCTGCGCCTTTTAGGCAGACGGCACATGCTTTCCTGTGCTTTTCAGTGTTTCCCTATTCAGGCCAGAAATCAATACCTTAGATTTACCCATGTTGACCCTAAGACCTTTTTCTTCCATGCCCTTCTTCCATTCTGTCACACGTTCAACCAGAGCCTCGAGTGTGGAGTCAACGACCACTAGATCATCAGCATACAGGAGCTCGTATGGGCAGCTTGTTCGAAAGTCAATTGACAGTGCTTCTAGAACAACAATAAACAATAACGGGCTCAATACCGATCCTTGATGAACACCAACATTGACATTGAACTCGTCACTATAGCCATCACCAACACGAACACGGCTTCTAGCATTAGAGTACATGGACTGTACAGTTTTAACAAGCCATTCTTCAACGCCTAATTTATGCATCGCCCACCATATGACATTCCTTGGAACTCGGTTGAACGCCTTCTCAAGGTCTATGAAGGCCATGTATAAGGGCTTGTTAACTGTGTTTTTCTTGCATCTGTCGCAAGATGTATATGGCATCAACAGTTCCTCTTCCTGGCATGAAACCGAACTGCATGTCACCGATGTGTGCTTGTTGTCTGATCAATTGCTCTATAACTCTCTCAAAGACTTTCATTATCTGGTCCATCATGTTTAGGCCTCTGTAGTTGCTCCTGTCCAGTGCGTCGCCTTTGCCCTTGTATAGACTGACTATGTAGCTTTCCTCCCACTGTGTTGGAATATGTCCATCACGAATGATAGCTTCAAAGAGATAGCTTTCATGTCTAAATTTAGCGGAGTGTTCATGAAGATTATAAACTCTGCAGTGAGCATGCAGATGTACTCAATCTAAGTACTGTATTGCATCACGCATATTCTTTTTTCCTAATTGTGAAGCAGTGTCGATTTATCCTGTTTTAGACTGAACATGTTTTCAATTATTTTATATATAAAAAACCTTGTTCCATGAATTTGTATCCACAAGTCAAACCATAAAAGCCAATTTTGCTAAATATCTGGTGCCATTTTCTTTACAAGTGCAGAATGGTCGTTAATTAACTAGATTATCAATATAATAAATCTGTGAGTTTGATATTAAAGAAACCTATCTGTTTTCTTGGAAAACGGTCATATACAATTACTATAAATAGAAAATTAGGGAAGTACATGTAGATCTATAAAGAACAAATTAGTTCTTATTCTTACACAGCATTCTTTTTTTTTTCTTCAAATTTTATGATGAGTGGAATTAAAGAGATGATAATCTAAATGGCAAACACAGCTTAACTGCATTGCTTTATTTTAAGTTTATTTTCTCAATGTACTGGAAAAGCAAGCTTAGCATAAAATTTTGATGAAAAAAGCATAATAATCATGCCAAAAGGGTGACATGTTGGCATATATGCATAAAGTTGCCATACAGCTGGATGGAGAGAAACAAACATTGTAACTCAAACTGAATGGGTTACACTACATGATAATGTTTACCCGTCCATTTCAGCCAGAAGCTGGTTGATGGTCTGATTAGCATAGGGATGAATCTGTGAGCTGGTTCTCTTGGCTCCAACACTGTCTATCTCGTCAATAAATATTACACAGGGAGATCTTGCCTTAGCTGCAGCTAGAAAAACCAAAATAATCATGTTTAGTAGAACCTGTTTAAGGGACCACAGGTTTACTACAGGTTTATGAGCATCTAAAGTCTCAAAAATACAAAAAAGCAGATCAGGTGGTATTTTAAGAGTTGGTATTTAATCAGGTGGTCTTTTAAGAGTTGGTATTTAATCAGGTGGTATTTAAAGAGTTGGTATTTAATCAGGTGGTCTTTTAAGAGCTGGTATTTAATCAGGTGGTATTTAATCAGGTGGTCTTTTAAGAGTTGGTATTTAATCAGGTGGTATTTAATCAGGTGGTCTTTTAAGAGTTGGTATTTAATCAGGCAGTCTTTTAAGAGTTGGTATTTAATCAGGTGGTATTTTAAGAACTGGTATTTAATCAGGTGGTCTTTTAAGAGTTGGTATTTAATCAGGTGGTCTTTTAAGAGTTGGTATTTAATCAGGTGGTATTTGATCAGGTGGTCTTTTAAGAGTTGGTATTTAATCAGGTCGTCTTTTAAGAGTTGGTATTTAATCAGGCGGTCTTTTAAGAGTTGGTATTTAATTAGATGGTCTTTTAAGAGTTGGTATTTAATCAGGTGATATTTAATCAGGTGGTCTTTTAAGAGTTGGTATTTAATCAGGCATTCTTTCAAGAGTTGGTATTTAATCAGATGGTCTTTTAAGAGTTGTTATTTAATCAGGTGGTCTTTTGAGAGTTGGTATTTAATCAGGTGGTCTTTTAAGAGTTGGTATTTAATCAGGTGGTCTTTTAAGAGTTGGTATTTAATCAGGTGGTACTTTAAGAGTTGGTATTTAATCAGATGGTCTTTTAAGAGTTGGTATTTAATCAGGTGGTCTTTTAAGAGTTGATTATTTAATCAGGTGGTCTTTTAAGAGTTGGTATTTAATCATGTGGTCTTTTAAGAGTTGGTATTTAATCAGGTGGTATTTTAAGAGCTGGTATTATTTAATCAGGTGGTCTTTTAAGAGTTGGTATTTAATCAGGCGGTCTTTTAAGAGCTGGTATTTAATCAGGTGGTCTTTTAAGAGTTGGTATTTAATCAGATGGTCTTTTAAGAGTTGGTATTTAATCAGGCGGTCTTTTAAGAGTTGGTATTCAATCAGGTGGTATTTTAAAAGTTGGTATTTAATCAGGAGGTATTTTAAGAGCTGGTATTTAATCAGGTGGTATTTTAAGAGTTGGTATTTAATCAGATGGTCTTTTAAGAGTTGGTATTTAATCAGGTGGTCTTTTAAGAGTTGGTATTTAATCAGATGGTCTTTTAAGAGTTGGTATTTAATCATGTGGTCTTTTAAGAGTTGGTATTTAATCAGGTGGTCTTTTAAGAGTTGGTATTTAATCAGGTGGTATTTTAAGAGCTGGTATTTAATCAGGTGGTCTTTTAAGAGTTGGTATTTAATCAGGCGCTCTTTTAAGAGCTGGTATTTAATCAGGTGGTCTTTTAAGAGTTGGTATTTAATCAGGCAGTCTTTTAAGAGCTGGTATTTAATCAGGTGGTCTTTTAAAAGAGTTGGTATTTAATCAGGAGGTCTTTTAAGAGTTGGTATTTAATCAGGTGGTCTTTTAAGAGTTGGTATTTAATCAGGCAGTCTTTTAAGAGCTGGTATTTAATCAGGTGGTCTTTTAAGAGCTGGTATTTAATCAGGTGGTCTTTTAAGAGTTGGTATTTAATCAGGCGGTCTTTTAAGAGCTGGTATTTAATCAGGTGGTCTTTTAAAAGAGTTGGTATTTAATCAGGCAGTCTTTTAAGAGTTGGTATTTAAACAGGTGGTCTTTTAAGAGTTAGTATTTAATCAGGAGGTCTTTTAAGAGCCGGTATTTAATCAGGTGGTCTTTTAAGAGTTGGTATTTAATCAGGCCGTCTTTTAAGAGCTGGTATTTAATCAGGTGGTCTTTTAAGAGCTGGTATTTAATCAGGTGGTCTTTTAAGAGTTGGTATTTAATCAGGCGGTCTTTTAAGAGCTGGTATTTAATCAGGTGGTCTTTTAAAAGAGTTGGCACTTATTAATCCTTAACATACATATACAAAGAAGTCTAGATATTTAAAACAGTTTTCATGAGAAAGTAAGCAGACAATACTGACATGCCCAAAAATCAGTCAGAATCTTAGTTTAAATGAGCTATAACTCTGGGAAAAAATGTTTCCAAATAATTTAACTTCTAAATTTTAGCTAACAAAAAATATTCCAAATTTTTCAAAATTGTGCACAAAATGAACAGTTTAGGATACTTGAAATGGCAGACAATGAAAGTAACAAAATACATGTTGGTACATTGATAAAAAATATCTGTTCAAATATCTGTGTATATCTGTCAGGCTGTCTGTCTACATCAATTCTTTTTTTAAATTCCACTGACATCAAATTAACTTCTACTGGTAGTACAGTAAAACCATTCTGGAAAGACCACTCTTCTCCCAACAATAAAAACTGGTCTCAAGACAGGTTGTCTCTCAAAATGATAGCCACACTTTATAAACAAGAATTGTTTACCCAGAATGCCTTGCCCCAGTCTGTGAAACTGATCATAACAAAGGTCAAAAATTTGCATGGATTGGTTGCTTCTTCGCATGGATGTCCATTTTTCTTACAGGCTTTCTCCTGCTTACAAATGCTGTTTTAAGCTTTTCCTACCACCAAACTACCATTTTCTCAATTTTAAATTTCCTTTTCTTTCCTTCTCTATTGTAAGAATAACAATAAAACATCATTAACAATAATAATTATAATATGCAAATAGAACAACAAGGTGACTTCCATGGCAATAAATATACATTTAAAGTACCATTTTGAGAGGGTTATCATGACTTAGTAAGATCTAGGAGAAAATTCTAACATACAGGCCGATGGACACATATCTGTCTATATACAGGGATGGTCATTTGTTGTAGTGGTGTTTCACATAAGGTTTCACGACATTTCTAGTTTTTAACAACAATACATTCTTCAACTCAAAGCAGACCCAATCAATTGACACCAAGACGCCTGTTAAATACCAACTCTTAAGCAGGTCATTCAAAAATCAAAGTAGATCTCAACTTAGATGTAAATAGGTCAAAGAAAATCCAACGTTAGTGTCCCTTAGATGTAAATGGGTCAACGAAAATCCAACTTTAGTGTCACTTAGATATAAATAGGTCAAAGAAAATCCAACTTTATTGTCACTTAGATGTAAATGGATCAAAGAAAATCCAACTTTAGTGTCACTTAGATGTAAATAGGTCAAAGAAAATCCAACTTTAGTGTCACTTAGATGTAAATAGGTCAAAGAAAATCCAACGTTAGTGTCACTTAGATGTACATAGGTCAAAGAAAATCCAACTTTAGTGTCACTTAGATGTAAATAGGTCAAAGAAAATCCAACTTTAGTGTCACTTAGATGTACATAGGTCAAAGAAATCCAATGTTAGTGTCACTTAGATGTAAATGGTTCAAAGAAAATCCAACTTTAGTGTCACTTAGATGTAAATAGGTCAAAGAAATCCAACGTTAGTGTCACTTAGATGTTTGTAGGTCAAAGAAAATCCAACGTTAGTGTCACTTAGTTGTAAATAGGTCAAAGAAAATCCAACTTTAGTGTCACTTAGATGTAAATGGGTCAAAGAAAATCCAACTTTAGTGTCACTTAGATGTAAATGGGTCAAAGAAAATCCAACTTTAGTGTCACTTAGATGTAACTAGGTTATCCTTTAATCTAATTGACTGATACTAAGATGAAAAAAGCCACCCTTTGATTAAACATTGAACATTTTAAAACAGATTATTCATCATCTTTCTTTTTAGCATGGTGTAAGTCCTGAAGACAAATCAGTGAAGAAATGGTGTGTGACCATCTCACCATGTCCCTATTAAATTTAAATAAGTATTCATCTGTTATGCTGATAATACTGTTGACAGGACCACCTCTGTGCAGGAAACAACTGTGTATGTGCCCATCTGTCACCATATCAATATAAAAATAAAACTATGCACTGTGCAGTAACAGAGACAGTGTATGTGACCATCCGTCACCATATTTCTATAAAATAAAACTATGCACTGTGCAGTAACAGAGACAGTGTATGTGACCATCCGTCACCATATTTCTATCAAAATAAAACTTTGCACTGTGCAGTAACAGAGACAGTGTACATGACCATCCGTCACCATATTTCTATCAAAATAAAACTATGCACTGTGCAGTAACAGAGACAGTGTATGTGACCATCTGTCTCCATATTTCTATCAAAATAAAACTATGCACTGTGCAGTAAAAGAGACAGTGTATGTGACCATCTGTCACCATATTTCTATCAAAATAAAACATTGCACTGTGCAGTAACAGAGACAGTGTACGTGACCATCTGTCACCATATTTCTATCAAAATAAAACTATGCACTGTGCAGTAAAAGAGACAGTGTATGTGACCATCTGTCACCATGTCCATCTAAACTGAAATAAGCACTCATCTGTCATGTTGATAAAAGGCAGGCAAGAAATATAAATAAATCATTCATAATTTTAACAGACAAGAACACATTTTTAATAAAATAAAACAAATTTCCAAATGTTTATATTGAATTCTTTCACACTTCTTACCAAACATCTGTCGCACTCTTTTGGCTCCAAGTCCAACAAAAAGTTCATCAAATTCTGAACCTGCTGCGTAGAAGAATGGCACCCCTGCCTCCCCTGCTACTGCCCTAGCAAGTAAGGTTTTACCTGTGCCAGGTGGACCAACTAATAACACACCTGTTAGAGAAAGGACAATAATACTGATCAATACTTTCTGATAACTATGAAAAAAATATGTACTTAGGATATTACGCAAAGAATTAAATGGCATAAAGTCTCTAAGCAACAGTTACTTATATAATAATATAGTAATATACCAATGAAAGATATTTCCTTCCTTAAATACATTGTGGTAAAGGATCTATTTTGTTTTAACACAAATGTCTATTGGAGGGGACATTCATATCTTACTTTGACTCTTAAAGAAAACCTATGCTTTCGGGATTTGAGAAAAACTGATATTAGAAATAAACTATTTCTTTACCTTGTTAGAATACATTAGGAGTACATTTAGTACCTCACAAATCCATCCCCCCTCCCTCCTTCTAAAAATAAGTTTTTCTTCTTTAACAGCAGAAATTCTAAATTATTATATGAAGATGGAAGTCAAACAAGTGTGATATCACTCGGACAAATAATATCAGCCATAATCAAAGGTATTCTAGGGCATTCATTTCCAGATGGCTGGTGTACATAAGTGCTGGGGCCCAACCCCACTCAGATGAATGGGGCTAAACCCCACTCACTTGAAATGGACCAATCCCACTCAGCTGAATGGAGCTAATAAACCCAACTCATTTGAAAGGGACCAAACTGTACTCACTTGAAAGAAGAAAAGGAAGAAGGCATTCCTGCCAAACAGACATCGTAATGCAATAAAATGAGTGTTTAACATGAACAAACTATAAGACCTAATAATGTTTCCTACCTCAAATATTTTCTTTCAGCATTTTTTGTTTTCTAATTTTTCATGGTGTTTTTTTTTTTTTTTTTTTTTTTTTTTTTAGTCATATCATTATATATGCTGTAAAGCGCTTAGAACTTCTAAAGATTAGGTGCAATTTTGAAAAGTTTAGTAGTATTGAGATTGGTCGGTAGTTTTAAGTATCATCCTTAGAACCAGATTTGTAAACAGGAGTTACTTTTGCAGTTTTCCAAATTTTGGAGACAGCTGCAATACTTAACTGGTTATGAATGTTATGCTATCTAAAATAGCAGAGGCAGACGATTTAATGAGTCGTGGATTAAGAAAGAATTATTGATGAATTATGCCTCCAAACAAGGTGAAAAAGTTCTAAAGGGCCACTTCTGATAAGGCATGAAGTGGACAGTATTTGCAAGGCCTCTTGTCAAAGTAAACAGTATATGCCAGGCCTCTTGCCAAAGTGGATAGTATTTAAAAGGCCTCTAGTCAAAGTGGACAACACTTGCAAGGCCTCTTGTCAAAGTGGACAGTATATGCATGACATCTTGTCAAAGTGGACAGTATATGAAAGGCCTCTTGTCAAAGTAGACAGAATTTGCAAGGCCTCTTGTCAAAGTGGACAATATTTGCAGGATTTCTTGTCAAAGTGGACAGCATTTGCAAGGCCTATTGTAAAAGTGGATAGTATTTGTGAGATTTCTTGTCAAAGTAGACAGCATTTTCAAGACCTCTTGTCAAAGTGGATTGTATTTACAAGGCCACTTGTCAAAGTGGACAGTAAGTGCAAGGCCTCTTGTCAAAGTGGACAGTATATGCAAGGCCTCTTGTCAAAGTAGACAGTATTTGAAAGGCATCTTGTCAATGTGGACAGTATATGCAAGGCCACTTGTCAAAGTGGACAGTATATGCAAGGATTCTTGAAAAAGTGGTCAGTATATGCAAGGCCTCTTGTCAAAGTGGACAGTATATGCAAGGCCTCTTGTCAATGTGGACAGTACATGCAAGGCCTCTTGTCAAAGTAGACAGTATTTGAAAGGCATCTTGTCAAAGTGGACAGTATATGCAAGGCCTCTTGTCAATGTGAACAGTATATGCAAGGCCTCTTGTCAAAGTAGACAGTATTTGAAAGGCATCTTGTCAAAGTGGACAGTATATGCAAGGCCACTTGTCAAAGTGGACAGTATATGCAAGGCCACTTGTCAAAGTAGACTATTTGAAAGGCCTCTTGTCAAAGTGGACAGTATATGTAAGGCCTCTTGTCAAAGTAGACAGTATTTGAAAGGTCTCTTGTCAAAGTGGACAGTATATGCAAGGCCCCTTGTGAAAGTAGACAGTATATGCAAGGCCTCTTGTCAAAGTAAACAATATATGCAAGGCCTCTTGTCAATGTGGACTGTATATGCAAGGCCTCTTGTCAAAGTAGACAGTATTTGAAAGGCATCTTGTCAAAGTGGACAGTATATGCAAGGCCACTTGTCTAAGTGGTCAGTATATGCAAGGCCTCTTGTCAAAGTGGACAGTATATGCAAGGCCTCTTATCAAAGTAGACTATTTGAAAGGCCTCTTGTCAAAGTGGACAGTATATGTAAGGCCTCTTGTCAAAGTAGACAGTATTTGAAAGGTCTCTTGTCAAAGTGGACAGTATATGCAATGCCCCTTGTGAAAGTAGACAGTATATATAAGGCCTCTTGTCAAAGTAGACAGTATTTGAAAGGCATCTTGTCAAAGTGGACAGTATATGCAAGGCCCCTTGTGAAAGTAGACAGTATATGCAAGGCCTCTTGTCAAAGTAAACAATATATGCAAGGCCTCTTGTCAATGTGGACTGTATATGCAAGGCCTCTTGTCAAAGTAGACAGTATTTGAAAGGCATCTTGTCAAAGTGGACAGTATATGCAAGGCCACTTGTCAAAGTGGTCAGTATATGCAAGGCCTCTTGTCAAAGTGGACAGTATATGCAAGGCCACTTGTCAAAGTAGACTATTTGAAAGGCCTCTTGTCAAAGTGGACAGTATATGTAAGGCCTCTTGTCAAAGTAGACAGTATTTGAAAGGTCTCTTGTCAAAGTGGACAGTATATGCAAGGCCCCTTGTGAAAGTAGACAGTATATGCAAGGCCTCTTGTCAAAGTAAACAATATATGCAAGGCCTCTTGTCAATGTGGACTGTATATGCAAGGCCTCTTGTCAAAGTAGACAGTATTTGAAAGGCATCTTGTCAAAGTGGACAGTATATGCAAGGCCACTTGTCTAAGTGGTCAGTATATGCAAGGCCTCTTGTCAAAGTGGACAGTATATGCAAGGCCTCTTATCAAAGTAGACTATTTGAAAGGCCTCTTGTCAAAGTGGACAGTATATGTAAGGCCTCTTGTCAAAGTAGACAGTATTTGAAAGGTCTCTTGTCAAAGTGGACAGTATATGCAATGCCCCTTGTGAAAGTAGACAGTATATATAAGGCCTCTTGTCAAAGTAGACAGTATTTGAAAGGCATCTTGTCAAAGTGGACAGTATATGCAAGGCCACTTGTCAAAGTGGACAGTATATGCAAGGCCACTTGTCAAAGTAGACTATTTGAAAGGCCTCTTGTCAAAGTGGACAGTATATGTAAGGCCTCTTGTCAAAGTAGACAGTATTTGAAAGGTCTCTTGTCAAAGTGGACAGTATATGCAAGGCCCCTTGTGAAAGTAGACAGTATATGCAAGGCCTCTTGTCAAAGTAAACAATATATGCAAGGCCTCTTGTCAATGTGGACTGTATATGCAAGGCCTCTTGTCAAAGTAGACAGTATTTGAAAGGCATCTTGTCAAAGTGGACAGTATATGCAAGGCCACTTGTCTAAGTGGTCAGTATATGCAAGGCCTCTTGTCAAAGTGGACAGTATATGCAAGGCCTCTTATCAAAGTAGACTATTTGAAAGGCCTCTTGTCAAAGTGGACAGTATATGTAAGGCCTCTTGTCAAAGTAGACAGTATTTGAAAGGTCTCTTGTCAAAGTGGACAGTATATGCAATGCCCCTTGTGAAAGTAGACAGTATATATAAGGCCTCTTGTCAAAGTAGACAGTATTTGAAAGGCATCTTGTCAAAGTGGACAGTATATGCAAGGCCCCTTGTGAAAGTAGACAGTATATGCAAGGCCTCTTGTCAAAGTAAACAATATATGCAAGGCCTCTTGGCAATGTGGACTGTATATGCAAGGCCTCTTGTCAAAGTAGACAGTATTTGAAAGGCATCTTGTCAAAGTGGACAGTATATGCAAGGCCACTTGTCAAAGTGGTCAGTATGTGCAAGGCCTCTTGTCAAAGTGGACAGTATATGCAAGGCCTCTTATCAAAGTAAACTATTTGAAAGGCCTCTTGTCAAAGTGGACAGTATATGTAAGGCCTCTTGTCAAAGTAGACAGTATTTGAAAGGTCTCTTGTCAAAGTGGACAGTATATGCAAGGCCCCTTGTGAAAGTAGACAGTATATATAAGGCCTCTTGTCAAAGTAGACAGTATTTGAAAGGCATCTTGTCAAAGTGGACAGTATATGCAAGGCCCCTTGTGAAAGTAGACAGTATATGCAAGGCCTCTTGTCAAAGTGGACAGTATATGCAAGGCCTCTTGTCAATGTGGACAGTATATGCAAGGACTCTTGTCAAAGTAGACAGTATCTGAAAGGCATCTGGTCAAAGTGGACAGTATATGCAAGGCCTCTTGTCAATGTGGACAGTATATGCAAGGCCTCTTGTCAAAGTGAATAGTATATGCATGACATCTTTTCAAAGTGGACAGTATATGCATGACATCTTGTCAAAGTGGACAGTATATTCAAGGCCTCTTGTCAAAGTGGACAGTATATGTAAGGCCTCTTGTCAAAGTGGACAGTATCTGCAATCAAGCATGAGCTAAGCAGTAAATGGTGATGGATAGATGAACTGGAGCTAAATCCCTTCAAAGGGAAGACCACTCTTGCCTGACTTCTATCTTAATAAACAGACTACTACTAAGTTGGCTATTATACCAAGCTATAAGATATGTGAACATCTTTGTTATCTTAAGACAAGCAACTAAATGGAGATAACAAAGCATGCCAACATGTAATAGTTAAAGAGTACAGATAGACAAAAAAGCAAAATTATATTGAAGAATATGGAGAAATTCCATGGTTTTTCTACTTTGGGCTACTTTCAATAATTATTCACCAAGATTTTCCATGACTGGGAACCTTGTTGATTCTTTAAAAAAAATCAACCATGAAGATCTTAAATGGTTAACAAGTCAAATGGCTTTGAGACAATAATCAACAACAAAAATGACGAATACTTTTATTGTTCATTTCACCAAATGAAAAACATTGAATAATAATAATGGTGATTTTTTTGCTCTTCCAGTGTCATTATATCCATTCACATATACATGGATATATCTTTACCTTATTTTAAATACAGAAAAACATGCTATCAAAAGCCTCCGGATCTTGCTCAAGCTTCACATGCTAAAACCCCCAAGTGTAATGAACATTTGCCATTAAAAGCGTTTAATACAAGGCTAAAGTAATGAACATTTGCCATTAAAAGCGTTTAATACAAGGCTAAAGTAATGAACATTTGCCATTAAAAGTGTTTAATACAAGGCAAAAGTAATTCCTTCAGCAAGGAACAGCTGTAATGTTTTGGTCTATAATGGTGTTCTCCAAAGCAGAATACAAGAACCAACCATTATTCTCCTTCTACTCCCAAGTTCATCACACCATATGAAGAAAAAAAAACGCTTAATCAATGTAGGCTCTGAAATAAATTTAAATGATTACCTTTTGGAAGCTTAGCACCCAATGTCTTGAACCTCTTTGGATCTCTCAAATACTGCACAACTTCTTCTAGCTCCTGTTTTGGTTCATCAACCTAAAAAACGAAAATGAAATTAATGAAAGCTGCTGATTACTTAGTCACCAGCTTTTCCCATTTACCAAGTTTCATTACAATTATATTAATGTGATGAATCTCTTCTCTGATTATGCCTTTAATATGGAGAGCTAATTCACTTGTTCTGTCTTGTCAAACCTATGCATACGTGTTAAATTGAAGAGGTTGGAGTCCTCATCAGGTACCAAATAGATGGAAAACTATTCAATCTCAGGAGGCTTCAAGCAAAAACCAAGGTCATGACAGACACCATCAGGGATTTGTTATTTGCTGATGACTGTAACCCTCAATGCTGGCTAAGAAGCCGATCTGCAATGCAATGTTGAATAGTTCTTCAGCTACTGCACAAGCTTTGGTTTCACAACCTGTACAAAGAAGACTGAAGTCCTGCATCAGCCATTCCCTGGAAAGCCATATGTTGAGCCCAACATCACCATCAACTGCCAAAACTCAAAGCAGTGAACAGTTTCACCTACCTTTGCAGCACACAGTCACAGAGCATCACTATTGACGATGAGGTGAATCTTCGCTTTGCTAGAGCAAGAGTAACTTTCGGCAGATTGTATACCAATGTCTGGAATAGAAGAGGCATCAGCATCCAGACCAAACTAAAGGTCTACAGGGCAGTTTTTCTCCCCACACTAAGTATGCAAAACTTGGACAGTGTACCAATGCCATGCCAGGAAGCTGAACTACTTTCACACACAAGTCTCAGGAAAATCCTCAACATCAAGTGGCAGGATAAGGTTCCACACTATCTTGGGTGGGACATGTTGCACACATGCCAGACCACTAGCTGCCTAAGAGACTCTTCTATGGTGAGCTGCAGCAAGGACACTGATCCCACAGAGGTCAGAAGAAATGCTTCCAAGACAATCTGAAAACTGCATTGAAAGCATTCAACATAAACCCTGATTCCTGGGAGAAAACAACAAGCGATCAAGTCACTTGGCATTCCTCCGTACACAAAGGCTCCAAGTTGTGTAAATCTAGCAGGACAGTAGATGCAGAGCTTAAGAGGCAAGCCAGAAAAGCATGTTCTGTCAACACTCCTAGAGATGTCTAACTCATCCCCAGTCTCTTATGCAAACAAACATTCTGTGCAAGAGTTGGCCTCATCAGCTACCTGAGCATGCACAGAACAGAAGCAGTGCCTCCAACCCTCGGATGACTAGAGAGGTCCTTGTCAAATCGACAAATGAACAACAACAATTGGTACTGACAGAGCTTGATCAATTGAACTGGAGCACCCCTGAAAAATGTTATTAGGACAGAAATACTCTAGGAAAGGGGATGCCTAATGGATGGTGGAACTGGGCTGCAGTGCAAAATTGTGTGTGTGTGTGTGTGTGTGTGTGTGTGTGTGTGTGTCAAATTTACCAAAAAAAGCAACTGTTCCCATCATTTTCCACAAAGTATGATTACTCTTATATTTTTCTGCCAAAATGTAAATGCTCCAATATGGCAAATTTTATTAGGGTTATGCTCCAATATGGTGAATGTTATTTTGATGAGAGAAAGAATGAGAGACAGATAATGTAACGTTACCATGGATAGCATGCTCATCTCACCAATAACAACATTTTCACAGAATTATGTCCTGCCTGATCTGCTTTGATAAAATCCAGCAATAAAAGTAGGTTAATGCAACTTACATTTCATGACTGTAGTGAGTAGTACCTTCCAACATGAGTATACCTAGTGTTTCATGACTTTATTGAGTAGTTTCCTCCAACATGAGTATAATAATAATAATAATAATAATAATAATAATAATAATAATAATAATAATAATGACTTTATTTAAAGAGGGTAACACAATTAGCTAAGAACTAATCTACCTTGAGGCCCTCATACAAGGAATTTATTTAATTCAGCATTATCTCAGAAGCCACTGGATATATTGGGTTTGGAAGATGGAAATAGAGTGGGCATTTCTAATCTCAACTGGAATACTATTCCAGAGCAAAGTTCCAGAGAATTGGAAACTTTTCTTGAATAATTCCTTATTTGGTTTGGGAATTTTATACTGTTTTGTAGATATTGATCGCAGGTGGTGTGTATTACCAGGTAGCCTATACTGGAATAGGGATTGTAAATATTCAGGAGCACTATTACTGGATATCCTGTACATTAATTTGGCTTTTCTTAAACATATTCGGTCTTTAATAGGTAATATTTTTAACTTACCAGCTAAATTTTCCTTGCTTTCTTTCTGGTTTGATATTAGCCTAAATGCTCTTTTCTGAAGATTCTCCAACTTGGATATGTTTTTATCATTTGAATTACCCCATACTGTATTACAGTAGTCTAAATTCGGTTGTATGTAACTGTTATAAAATAATTTTCTGTGCCTTTCAGGGAGAAAATGTCTTAATTTTTTTTTTTTTTTTTTTTGAGGGGTCTTCTTTCCGCTGATCTTCACAGACCATTTTAAGGAAAGGCCCTCCTGGTTTTTAGCTTAAGTGTGTGCTATAGAAGTGTTTGTTTTTATTTCAAATTTTTCTATTTTCTTTTTGTATATTTTTTTTTATACTACAATTTTTTTTGTTGTTTTAATTATATAATTTTTAGCATATTTCATCTGAATGCAAGTCATATTGTCTTTCTTTTCCTTTCTTTCTGCTCTTATTCTTCTCCTTATTTCTTCTCTTCTTTCTTCTAGGACTATTTCTCTCTCCATATATTTTGGTATTTGTTCTGATGTTCGTATTATTCATTGTATTTCTTCTTGTTTCTTTATTTCTTTGGACTATTCTCTTTTAGTCTCCTCTTCTTTTCCGGTTGTCTTCCTGTTGTTTGTTTTTGTTCTTCCCTTTGTTGTTGTTGTTGTTGTGGTTCTTTGGCTTGGATTTTCTGAGCCACTGGTTTATTTTGACTCTCCTGATTTTTTGAATTCTCTTTGGTTTTGATTTGTTGGCCCTGGATTAGTTGAGCCTGATCTTTTGGGTTCTCATTGGTTTTTATTGTTTGGACTTGTTTCTGTGCTATTATCGCTGACGCTGATGCTGATGCACGTTTCTTTTTCTTCTTCGTTTTTTTTTCTGCTTCTTGTTGTTGTTGTTCTTTTTCTTTTCCCTTGGATGTCACTTGTAGGTTAATTCTTTCTTCTTGTTCCTTTGTTTGTGTTTCTCCTTCTCTTAGATGCAGAGGGCTAGTTTGTATTGCTTCTGTATTCTCTGTCGTATATTCTTCTGTTGTTGCTTCTGTTTCCGGTCTTGCCCATTCTTCTTGTGTTGTCTCATTAATTGTTCTAATTTCTTCTCCTGTACACTTTCTTGGTGTGTGTCCAACTTTCCTGCATTTATTGCATTTTCTATCATAAATGCATCCTTTATACCATGTTGTAATAAGAAATCCGTGCATAAAACATGCCCGTTTTATTGTCTTTAATTTGGATCTTTCCATCTCTAAAATTCTAGTCTCGTTAAAAATCTCAAGTCCTGGTACCTTCCCTAGGCGATAGTTTTCGATCTTAATGCCAAATTTCTCTTCAGCCCATTCAACCACAATTTCTATCGGTATTTCCATTGGTATTCCATGTATGTGGAGTTCTCCAGTTTGTTTTCTTCTTTTCCTCATTATTGGTTCTGGTTTTTGTACTATTGCTCTATTTCCAAGTATGCTGATTTCTCCATAAGCCAAAGCAGGAGTATTTCCTCTGTACCTAATGTTGTAACCATTTTTTGTATAGCTTATTGAGTACAGTTTTTTAAAAATATCTCCATCCATTATTTGCAGACACGCTAATACCGATGTTGATCCTGGTAAGCCTTGTCCTTATCTATCTGGAACAAGTATTTGTTGAGTCCCTTTTTTGTATTTACATTCTATATAGTCACCATCTGGTCTTTCCACTCGTTTCGTCCTGAAATATTTTTGAAGGCCTATCATTGTTCTCCTGGCTGCCGCCATTTTTTCACGTGCTTTTTGTGTTTTGCTTTCTTCTCACTTGTATTTATCGTTTTTTCCTTCTCCAAATGTTTTTCATCTATTTGTTTTCTATGTTTCTCGCATAACTTTTTTTGTCTAGTATTTCCCAATTATTTGCGTCGGACACGCCATCCTTACATCTTTTCTTTTTAATTCATTGTAGTAATCATTGTAATAGTCATCTATTTTGTTTTGTTCTGTTCCAAAGCAAAACGAGCTCCGAAAAACCACGTCTGCTCTGTTCTGTAGGTGCTGCAGGTATTCAGCTCCTACTGAGAAGCCATAAACTTGAATTGACCTTTTTACAGGGAGAAAATGTCTTATCCTACTGAGAAGCCATAAACTTGAATTGACCTTTTTACAGGGAGAAAATGTCTTATCTTACTGAGAAGCCATAAACTTGAATTGACCTTTTTACAGGGAGAAAATGTCTTATCTTACTTAGAAGCCATAAACTTGAATTGACCTTTTTACAGGGAGAAAATGTCTTATCTTACTGAGAAGCCATAAACTTGAATTGAACTTTTTACAGGGAGAAAATGTCTTATCCTACTAAGAAGCCATAAACTTGAATTGACCTTTTACAGGGAGAAAATGTCTTATCTTACTGAGAAGCCATAAACTTGAATTGACCTTTTTACTGGTATGTTTGTAAACCATATATTCAATATAACCATAGTTTCATGACTGTAGTGATAGTGCTCTTTAACAAAAATATACAGTGTTTCATGACTATGTACAACAGTGCCAAAAAGAATATACCCATAGTGTATCACTACTCAAAGTACATCAATACCCAAACAACTTTGAATATACTCATGGTGTATCACATCTCTAAGTACATCAATACCCAAACAACTTTGAATATACCCATAGTGTATCACAACTCCAAGTACATCAATACCCATACAACTTTGAATATACCCATAGTGTATCATTACTCCAAGTACATCAATACCCAAACAACTTTGAATATACTCATGGTGTATCACAACTCCAAGTACATCAATACCCAAACAACTTTGAATATACCCATAGTGTATCATTACTCCAAGTACATCAATACCCAAACAACTTTGAATATACCCATAGTGTATCACTACTCAAAGTACATTAATACCCATACAACTTTGAATATACTCATGGTGTATCACAACTCTAAGTACATCAATACCCAAACAACTTTGAATATACCCATAGTGTATCACAACTCCAAGTACATCAATACCCATACAACTTTGAATATACCCATAGTGTATCATTACTCCAAGTACATCAATACCCAAACAACTTTGAATATACCCATAGTGTATCATTACTCCAAGTACATCAATACCCAAACAACTTTGAATATACCCATAGTGTATCACAACTCCAAGTACATCAATACCCAAACAACTCTGAATATACTCATGGTGTATCACAACTCCAAGTACATCAATACCCAAACAACTTTGAATATACCCATAGTGTATCACTACTCAAAGTACATCAATACCCAAACAACTTTGAATATACCCATAGTGTATCATTACTCCAAGTACATCAATACCCATACAACTTTGAATATACTCATAGTGTATCACAACTCCAAGTACATCAATACCCAAACAACTTTGAATATATACCCATAGCGTATCACTACTCCAAGTACATCAATACCCAAACAACTTTGAATATACCCATAGTGTATCACTACTCTAAGTACATCAATACCCAAACAACTTTGAATATACTCATGGTGTATCACAACTCCAAGTACAACAATACCCATACAACTTTGAATATACCCATACTGTATTAGTACTCCATGTACAACAATACCCATACAACTTTGAATAAACCCATAGTGTATCACTACTCCAAGTACAAAAATATCCATACAACTTTGAATATACCCATAGTGTATCACTACTCAAAGTACAAAAATACCCATACAACTTTGAATATACCCACAGTGTATTAGTACTCCATGTACAACAATACCCTAACTTTTGAATATATACCCATTGTGTATCACTACTACAATGTCCAACAATACCCATACAACCTTGAATATATACCCATAGTGTTTTACAGGCTGGGAAAATTTTGATACAAAATGGCAACCTTACAATGTCCATATTGCAGGGGTGGGGTCGGTTGCTCTTAATGCACAAACATGAAAGCAAAAGTTTTCATTTTGATATATTCTTATAATGACCATCTGTATGTACATCTGGGGGGTATTTCTGCTACTGAATTCATTCACTCTAAGTATCAGCACAGTTAAAATCAATCAACACATTTTTCCACTCAGCTGCTGGTTTAATTCAGACTGGTAAGTCTTTCCATGTGCCACCAAGCTACTGAGTCACCTTTTAACACTACATGTGTGCTTGTGGTTATAGTAATTTATACACTGATATATACATTGTAACAGTGTGATTGTGGTTATAGTAATTTATACACTGATATATACATTGTAACTGTGATTGTGGTTATAGTAATTTATACACTGATATATACATTGTAACTGTGATTGTGGTTATAGTAATTTATACAGTGATATAATAATAATAATAATAATAATGAGGACTTTGTATAGCACCTAATCTTTTGAAGCTCTAAGCGCTTTACACCATCTATAATGATATGACTACACTACAGAACAACAAATGACAAAAACAATGAAATTGGAAAACATAAAAACATGCTGAAAACATACAAGATACAAAACATGATTAGGTCTCTATGTTTGTCCCTGCAGTCGAAACAGGTGAGTTTTAAGAGCACTCTTAAAGGGACCACTGTGTCTTTATGTCTAGTTTCATTGGGCAATTCGTTCCACATCGCCGGGCCCTGATATGCAAAAGAACGTTGTCCATATGATTTTGTTTTCACCGTGGGAACAATGAGTATACGATTGTCAGAAGAAAAGCACAAGGATCTAGCTGGTGTATACACATGGGTGAGGCTAGATAGGTAAATTGGACTGGAGTCTGTCAGTGAAACATAGGACAGAGAACAAATTTTGTGTTTGATTTTGTATCGAATTGATAGCCAGTGTAGGGTACAGAGCAGTGGTGAGGTGTGCCCTGATCGAGGTACTCTAAAGATGATCCGTGCAGATGTGTTTTGAACTTTTTGAAGTTTCTGGAGTAAATATTGTGATGAACCAGACAGAATTGAGTTACAATAGCCCAGTCTTCAAAGTACTAATGAACACACAAGTGTTTTAGTGGCATCAACTGAAAGATATTTACGAATGGAACTGATGCGTCTCAGTTCAAGATATGCAGCCTTGCATATGTTCATGACATGTTGGTGCAATATGAGAGTACTGTCTAGAGTAATGCCTAGGTTTAGTATTGACTGTGAGAATTTAATGATGGTGTTGCTGATATTTATTGTCTGAGGTAAAGGATGTGAATGAGAAAGTATTTGTGTTGTGATCAGAATAGCCTCAGTTTTATCATCATTCATCTGCAGCTTGTTACATGTCATCCATGATTTCACATCAGAAATGCACCTCTCTACTCCATGGATGGTAGCATCAACTTCAGTTGGGTGGCTAGACTTGTATATTTGGGTGTCATCAGCGTACAATTGGTGCGACACTGGGTGATGATCTACGACACTTGAGAGCGGCTGAGTGTATAGAATGAAGATAACAGGTCCAAGATCAGATCCCTGCCACAGCATATGTCAACTCGGCTGGAATGTATTTCATTTGCAGATATAATTTGTGTATTGTTCACTAAGTAGGACTTGAACCACTGTAAGGCTATATTCTGAATGACAAATACATGCTGGAGAAAAAGAAGTAATATATCATTGTCTATTGTGTCAAATACTGCAGATAAATCCAGGAGAGTAAGGACTGTAATCTTTTGACTATCCAAAGCAGAGAGAATCGTAACAGTGTGCTTGTGGTTATAGTAATTTATAGTGATATATACATTGCAACTGTGATTGTGGTTATAGTAATTTATACACTGATATATACATTGTAACAGTATAATTGTGGTTATAATAATTTATACACTGATATATACATTGTAACTATGATTGTGGTTATAGTAATTTATACACTGATATATACACTGTAACTGTGATTGTGGTTATAGTAATTTATACAGTGATATATACATTGTAACTGTGATTGTGGTTATAGTAATTTATACACTGATATATACATTGTAACTGTGATTGTGGTTATAGTAATTTATACACTGATATATACATTGTAACAGTGTGATTGTGGTTATAGTAATTTATACACTGATATATACATTGTAACTCTGATTGTAGTCATACTAATTTATACACTGTTATATACATTGTAACAGTATGATTGTGGTTATAGTAATTCATAGTGATATATACATTGTAGCAGTATGATTATGGTTATAGTAATTTATACACTGATACAGTCCTACCCGTTTATATCGACATCGCTTATCTCGACAAGCCGCCTATGTCGACAAAAAAGCAAAGTCCCGGTCCCATGGTCTACAATTACTATCAAATTGTCATGCCTATGTCGACGTCGAGATAAAAGAAAAACGTATATGTCGACAGAAGCCCTTGGTCCCAGCTTGAACAAATCCTTTGTTTTCAAAACGTTTATGTCGACAAGCTGCCAATTAAGACCAATACTTTGTTCAACAATTAGTTGATCTTGCCGCCAGGCTTTAATGTCTCGGTCGGATGGAAAAAACAAACAAACCCATAGCAGCACGTTTTCTCACCACTCTGCAGCTAGTTAAGTCTTTGATCTTGCCGCCTAGCTTGTGAATCATGTTATTCAAATGTACTCTTACAATGACAGCATGTGGGTCTTTCAGCCACTGAATTTTCTGATTGTAAATACATCAGCACAGCGAAAAGGATCAATTGATGAACATAATTTCCCAATCAACAGGTGGTCGAAGCAGGACTGGCAAGCCCTTAAATTTGCCGTCCAGGAAATTGATGCGTACAGAGGACTCCTGTATACGTGAAAATACGGATTACACGTTTCCGAGACCTTTGAAAGTGATCGGTGATTTTCGCTGTGAAAGTTTCGTTTTTAATTTTATTTACATGTACGATGGCTACCGACAGAAGGGTAAAACGCAAATTAAATTTACAGTCTTTGGAAACTAAATATCTGGCTGTTAATGAAGTTAAGGGATGAACATCTCGCAGTCCAGGAAGGATGAGAGCTGCAGAGTCTATAAAGAAAGACCAAGTTGAAGGTAACTGCGCTCCCCTAAGGAAGAAGCAAGACTGGTACATTTGAAGACGTGGAGGAAGCATCTAAACGGTTCACGGTTCAATTAAGCATTATCGAAAAAGCTTAGTGTGGAGAACTTCGCTGCAACAAGTGGTTGGTGCAGTCGCTTTAATGTTCGTCATAACATCGGATACAAAAGTATTTGTGGAGAATACATGTACTGTTGACAGTTTTTCATTATCCCCTTGGTACCCTCAATAACATGGGAACAGACTGACCTATATCTAGGCTGATTTAAGTACATGTACTTGAAGCATGCAACTAACAACTAGACAAACACGTGCTAATGCTGACATTGAATCTCTCATGTTTTTCATATCAGGATTTGACCGATGCAATATTTTATTGTGGACTTTATTACACAAAGGTAACCAAAATGTTATTTGTCAATATACAAGTGTATTTCACTCTAGTTTTGTCCCCACATACTAAAAATTTACTTTGTTTTTTTCAAAGTGTAAATACTGATGAGCGGTTACCCCTTACTGAAGAATTTAACTTGCATTTTTTTTTTGCAGACCCCCCCCCCCCTCCCAAACACTTATCTTGACATCCGCTTATCTCGACAATATTTCCTCGGTCCCGAGGATGTCGAGATAAACAGGTAGGACTGTATATACATTGTAACTGTGATTGTGGTTATAGTAATTTATACACTGATATATACATTGTAACTATGATTGTGGTTATAGTAATTTATACACTGATATATACATTGTAACAGTATGATTGTGATTATAATAATTTATACTGATATATACATTGTAATAGTATGATTGTGGTTATAGTAATTTATGCACTGATATATACATTGTAACTATGATTGTTGTTATACTAATTTATACACTGATATATACATTGTAACTATGATTGTGGTTATAGTAATTTATACACTGATATATACACTGTAACTGTGATTGTGGTTATAGTAATTTATACACTGATATATACACTGTAACTGTGATTGTGGTTATAGTAATTTATACACTGATATATACACTGTAACTGATTGTGGTTATAGTAATTTATATAGTGATATATACATTGTAACTGTGTGATTGTTGTTATACTAATTTATACACTGATATATACATTGTAACAGTATGATTGTTGTTATAGTAATTTATACACTGATATATACATTGTAACTATGATTGTAGTTATAGTAATTTATACACTGATATTTACATTGTAACTGATTATGGTTATACTAATTTATACACTGATATATACATTGTAACAGTGTGATTGCAGAATGGTGATGATCCTTGGAAAGTTTTAAATTTTCTGTTCTCAAAATAGGGTAGGGAGGGTGTTCATTAGAATGTAGCATTACTTGGGAATAAAGTTGTCTCTCTCTGTGTTAATCTCTCTCTCTCTCCCTCTGTCTTAATCTCTCCCATCCCTCTATCCCATTCTCTCCATCGCCCAAAATCTTGGGACACATTTATATTAATCACATGCTTTCAGCTTACCAATATTTCCTATTTATACTGATTCAAAAATTGTTAACAGTAAGTCAAAGGCCCCTAACCTCGGCACTAAAAACGGGTCTGCAGTAATAATCAAAAAAGAATCAAAAGTAAGTTTTATCTCACTCATTTCAAAAGAACATCCAAAATTTGGTATATAATGATTTTAAATTCCAAGTTGGAACAAAATCAGATTGGAAATGAGGTCTCCTGGGTAGTAAAAAGCTCAGACAATCAGATGCAAGATAACCTCAAGAATATGCATGGTCTCTATCATTATCAAAGTCATATGAGACCTTGCAAAGCTCAGAAAATCAGATGCTAGTTAACCTTATGAATATACATGGTCTCTATCATTATCAAAGTCATATGAGACCTTGCAAAGCTCAGAAAATTAGTTGCTAGATAATCTCATGAACATGCATGGTCTCTATCATTATCAAAGTCATATGAGACCATGCAAAGCTCAGAAAATCAGTTAACCTCAACAATATGAATATTTATCATCATCATCAGTTATATGAGATATTGAGAAATTCATTCAATCAAATGCAAGATAACTTCATGAATATGCATAGTCTCAAATGCAAGATAACTTCATGAATATGCATAGTCTCAAATGCAAGATAACTTCATGACTATGCATAGTCTCAAATGCAAGATAACTTCATGAATATGCATAGTCTCAAATGCAAGATAACTTCATGAATATGCATAGTCTCAAATGCAAGATAACTTCATGAATATGCATAGTCTCAAATGCAAGATAACTTCATGAATATGCATAGTCTCAAATGCAAGATAACTTCATGAATATGCATAGTCTCAAATGCAAGATAACTTCATGATTCTCTTTCATTATCCATATCATACAAGACCTTGATAACATAAGCCTATTTCCATGCCTGATCAAAATCTGATAAGAAAAATAACTGACATATAACTTGTAACATATGCATTGTTTGACTCTTCCAAGATCTTCTTTATTAAGCCCATATCTTCCAAGATCTTCTTAATTAAGCCCATATCTTCCAAGATCTTCTTAATTAAGCCCATATCTTCCAAGATCTTCTTAATTAAGCCCATATCTTCCAAGATCTTCTTAATTAAGCCTATATCCAAAGTTTGACCAAGATCAGATTGGAAATATGGCCTTTAGAGTGGTAACAAGCACCTGTTTATGAACAGAAAACAAACACAAGGCTATACCATAATTTAATTTGCTAAATAGAAAAATACCTTGTTCATTTTAATAATCAAATCAACACTATTAAAAATGAAAATAATTTTTTTGCTGTCTTGAAACAAGCTTTAATGCTGCAGATTCTGAATACTTACACCTTTGACATCTTTAAATGTAACATTGATATCCTCAGCATTTATTTCAAACTTCTCTGAAGACAGGATTCCCACTCCACCAATACGACCTATACCTGAAGAAAAAAAAGTTAACCAGAGTACAATCTCACCAGAAAACCATGCCATGATGACGCTCCCGTTTCCTCAACAGCTTTTACAAAAATGGAGCCATCAAGAGAAAGTGACACCTTTGTCTAGCTGGATACACAAAATAACTGTATTGTAAATTTCAATTATTTTTTTTTAATTAATTTTAATTAATTTTAATTATGACCTTTCTGAATTGCAAGGTGAAATACATCTAAACTCTGTTACCTTTGGACTTCCACTGATCCCACAGGTTGCATGTTGGATCATAACAATGACCCTGCATGAACCAACAACTCATCAACAACTCTGCATTACATGCAGACAATGAAAATGACAGCCAATCAGATTACATCACATGTAGACAGACAATGAAAGCAACAGCCAATCAGATTACATCATACAAATGTAGACTGACACTGTGTGACAGCAGGTCAGATTACAGCACATATAGACATACAATGAAAGCAACAGCCAATCAAATTACATCACCTGTACACAAGTTACAGCCAATCAGATTACATCATACAAATGTAGACAAACACTGTGATGTGAATGACAGCCAGTCAGATTACATCTAACACCTGTAGACAATGAAACCAAATGCCCATCTGAATTAATCTATCACATTTACACAATACAAGAACAGTAGCACTTCAGTTTTCAATACAGCCATCATAATCAATACCATATGTAATGCCTGATGTGCACAATTTTTACTTAGAACCAACCAGATATCATTAAATATTCCAGAGAACTAGTATTAAAATGGCTGATTTTTGCAAACAAATGCCATGGCAGCTATATTTGATAGAATATTTGCATTATTTTTTATTTAAGACCAACCAGACAACATAACAAATCTTTTAAGGATAGATGCAAAATCCTTTTTTAATGAAAACAAATTTGTGCTAATGGACAATAGAACAACGTGTGGGGTGCGGGTGGGATGGGGTGTAATTTGGATTTTTAACGTGGTTTTAACAATATTTCAGTCATATCGCGTGTAGCAGTTATAGTAATGTTTACCGCTGAGACACCATGTAACAGACATGTAGCATGATGTCCCATGCAGTCACATTATCCTGATATCATGCAGACCAGTCTTAACACTAACCTCTTAATGCTTAGCGTGAAGTGAGGCAGCTGTTAGTAACATTTTCATAAGTCTTTGGTATGACTTAACTGGGGTTCAAACCCATGACCTCCCGCATCCAAGGTGGATGCTCAAACCATTAGGCCACCAGAGCAGTGATACATGTTGCAACTGACCATAATGCATAATAGGGATAAGTATCTTATTAGAGCTAATAAACATCCTTTGATAGTACATGATTTAATAAGATAAATGGAAACCATTCTGACAGGAAGAAAACATTGATTATACTGTGCGAAAACTGTAACTTACCAGATGTTGTATCAGTGAGAATCCGGTACAAATACACCAGGGAAAACACAATAAAAAAGAGCCTAAGGTATTCTCTCCATTTTGATTTCGGAGGAGCATTTGGACGATTGGCCTGATAACCTTCAGCAAAAGCCAACTGCAGCTTCTCCCTGAATTCTGGGTTATTTTCATATTCTTTGTAAAATTTGTCCATATTGTTTCCTGATGCGCTTTTATCTTTACCCAGTCCAATGTAATCAAATATCTGTTTTAAAAAAGAACAAGAATGAAAATTGAAAAAAAAAACATGAAGTGACATTTTTACCATTAGAGGAAAGCATGCATGGTAATATAGGCAAAGCGAATCTAATATACCACTGGTCCTGCACGCACGCACGTACACACACACACACTGCCGCAGCTTGGTTGAAACCAATAACATGTGCTGTCAAAAGACCTACTACCTACCAATACTCACTTCTACCTACCAATACTCACTACTACCTACCAATACTCACTTCTACCTACCAATACTCACTTCTACCTATCAATAGTCACTACTACCTACCAATACTCGCTACTACCTACCAATACTCACTTCTTACAACCCAAATGGTTGGTACAGTGTTACTTATTAAATCAACTCTATCCAGTTCCAAATCCATAACAACAATATCAGACACTCACCAACTTTCTGAAATCCAGTTCCAAACTCCATAGCAACAATATCAGACATTCGTCTACTTTCAGAAATCCAGTTCCAAACTCCATAACAATATCAGACACTCACCAACTTTCAGAAATCCAGATCCAAACTCCATAGCAACAATATCAGACATTCACCAACTTTCAGAAATCCAGATCCAAACTCCATAGCAACAATATCAGACATTCGTCTACTTTCAGAAATCCAGTTCCAAACTCCATAGCAACAATATCAGACATTCGTCTACTTTCAGAAATCCAGTTCCAAATCCATAACAACAATATCAGACACTCACCAACTTTCAGAAATCCAGTTCCAAACTCCATAGCAACAATATCAGACATTCTGTCTACTTTCAGAAATCCAGTTCCAAATCCATAACAACAATATCAGACACTCACCAACTTTCAGAAATCTAGTTCCAAACTCCATAGCAACAATATCAGACATTCGTCTACTTTCAGAAATCTAGTTCCAAACTCCATAACAACAATATCAGGCATTCATCAACTTTCCGAAATCCAGTTCCAAACTCCATAGCAACAATATCAGACATTCGTCTACTTTCAGAAATCTAGTTCCAAACTCCATAACAATATCAGACATTCATCAGCTTTAATGACCACAAGTTAAAACAGTCAACTGTATTAACCTATTTTATCATGAAAACACCTGCAGTCGTAGTATCCCATTTTGTCCTGAATATGACCATGGTTGTAATGTACTATGTATATGTGTAGTGTCTCTAGAAACACATTCTACATCACAAATATTTGTGTACTTCTTCACTAACACAGGAAATGGTTAAAGCACGCATACGCAATGAAATATTTTCAAAAACGTTGTGGAAAAGAAATTGTTGACTCAAAAATCGATTGTTGACAGCAAGGGTAGCGACATTGAAATTGGATGATTCTGATGATATTATTGACTTAATGATGGGTTAGAATCGAATAAAGTTGATGAAAGAGATGATGGATGGTTTCATGCACTTTTCAACGGAGAATGAAGCGGACTTTGAAGGCTTTCAAAACTACATAAGGATTGGGTACAGGATGATTTTTAACCTTGATTGCAGCCACGATTTAAATTGATAGAATATTATTATTACAGTAGTCCCCCAACTTATACAGCCACCCCTTCTGCACCAAGAAAGTGGCCTTATAAGACGGGTGGCCTTACCAGTGGGGGACTAAATTTTTATGAGAAGTATATGTAATGTACATAGTAAGAAAGCTATATAATTCAAAGCATTTAATATCTTCATTTAAAAATAACATTAATCATTAAAATGTTCTTCTTGTTATAATAACAAACTTATTTCAACTGAATTCATGTTAAAAGTTCTTTTTCTTGGTCTAAGTGTGATAAGCGAGCGAAAAAAAATGTCATTTACATCTTGGTACTTACATAATTATCATTTGCTCCATTTTTCCACTACTGCTGAATAACCTTCTTATTGGTTATGACTTTGTTTATTCAAATCATTTCAACATAAACTTGTTTTTTCCAAGTCTTTTCGAGTAGAATAACCATCTTTCTTCTAAAATAATGTCTCTGTTAACAAGATGACATGTTAATGTTTGGTAATAATTTAGTCAGTTGTTGCTGACTATACGATTTAATTATGCAGACAAAACTTGTGTCGAGTGGACAAAATGCAGTCTTCGTAAAGGAAGCCATAATTGTGTTACCATATGATTTTTTGGTTTTTGTCTGGTACCCTGTTTTCTTCAAGGTTGTGTGTGTGTGCCAATGCACATAATCTATCTTTAGCCTATGCTGACCCTGTTGTTATGATCTTAACAATTACATCTGGTTATAATCATCAAAGAGAAGAACTTGACATACGTGTTAAGCCACAAACTCTATCATAACATTATTGAGCCCATTTCCTGTAAAGAACAACTTTTATAGATAATCATATACTATTAATCTTTATTCAATACTTCTAACGGAAATTCAACACTGGGAGACATGTATCATGATAGAGATAATCAATTGCTTACCTTACATCAAGATTTTAATTAATAATTGGTTCTGGATACATCTGAAGAAACAAAAGTGACCACTCATGTGGGGGACATTTTACATTTTTTGCACTAAAATGCTGGCCGCTGGTCGCATTAGAGGGGTGTCTGTTCTTGAGGGGTACTTTTGAATACAGACTCGTCGGTGCTAAGGGATTCTGACCATAAGAAGCGGTTGGCTACTAGTCAGGGGGGCCGTTCAAGAGGGGGACTACTGTATTGACATAGTGATGATGTGGACTTCGAAATTTGGTCAAAAACTGTTCTGATTAATTACCAAACTGAAAATTTTCTAGTATTCATTAGTGACAAGATTTTGTGAGAAACTGCAAACCGAATTAATTTTCTAGAGTGTTAAGTAAACAAATTGTTTTGTTGTCCAATTTTAGTAAAATTATTATAACTTTTGAACAGAGCTAGAAACTTCAAATTTGGACCAAAATTCTAGAAACAGAATTATCTTTATTTTATTCATTTACTATTAGGAGCATTTCATTCATCTTCGTAAACAAAAGATACAATGAACATCATGATAAGTTTTTTAATTATTTTTTTCTTTCTTGTTTCAATTCATATTTCAAAACAGTTGTGAGCAGGTATATTGATAAATGATAACAAAACATATATCACTGTGTTGCAAATTTTATTACCTTTTCAGAGATTTATAATTTTATATACTTTAACAATGTTACAACATTTTTAGTAAACATGGTGAAGGTCATCACAATTTATGCTTCTGCTGCTCCATTGAAATTGGTAAAAAGGATAAAATGGGTTAAGCCATTTTAGATTAAGGAATGTTACTTGGTATCCATTTATTGTTATTCTACCAACACTCAGTTACAGGACTAACTAGAGTTGTATGGTTATTCTGTCAACACTCAGTTACATGACTAACTAGAGTTGTATGGTTATTCTACCAACACTCAGTTACAGGACTAACTAGAGTTGTATGGTTATTCTGTCAACACTCAGGTACATGACTAACTTGAGTTGTATGGTTATTCTATCAACACTCAGTTACAGGACTAACTAGAGTTGTATGGTTATTCTGTCAACACTCAGTTACAGGACTAACTAGAGTTGTATGGTTATTCTACCAACACTCAGTTACAGGACTAACTAGAGTTGTATGGCTATTATGCCAACACTCACTAACGGGACTATTTAAACTAGAGTTGTATGGTTATTCTGTCAACACTCAGTTACAGGACTATTTAAACTAGAGTTGTATGGTTATTCTGTCAACACTCAGTTACAGGACTAACTAGAGTTGTATGGTTATTCTGTCAACACTCAGTTACAGGACTAACTAGAGTTGTATGGTTATTATGCCAACACTCACTAACGGGACTATTTAAGCTAGAGTTGTATGGTTATTCTATCAACACTCAGTTACAGGACTAACTAGAGTTGTATGGTTATTCTGTCAACACTCAGTTACAGGACTAATTAGAGTTGCATGGCTATTATGCCAACACTCACTAACGGGACTATTTAAGCTAGAGTTGTATGGTAATTCTATCAACACTCAGTTACAGGACTAACTAGAGTTGTATGGTTATTCTGTCAACACTCAGTTACAGGACTAACTAGAGTTGTATGGTTATTATGCCAACACTCACTAACGGGACTATTTAAGCTAGAGTTGTATGGTTATTCTATCAACACTCAGTTACAGAACTAACTAGAGTTGTATGGTTATTCTGTCAACACTCAGTTACAGGACTAACTAGAGTTGTATGGTTATTCTGTCAACACTCAGTTAAAGGACTAACTAAACTAGAGTTGTATGGTTATTATGCCAACACTCGGTTAAAGGACTAACTAGAGTTGCATGGTTATTCTATCAACACTCAGTTACATGACTAACTAAACTAGAGTTATATGGTTATTAAGTCAACACTCACTCACAGGACTATTTAAACTAGAGTTGCATGGTTATTCTGCCAACACTCAGTTAAAGGACTAACTAGAGTTGTATGGATTTTCTGCCAAGACTCATAGGACTTTTTGTTGTCGATGTTGTAGGGTTTAACATCATCTTTTCAGCATAGGATAGACTATACATTGCAGCTAGTATTAATGATGGAGGAAGAACACTGGAAAACCCAGGGAAGAGCAACCTACAAACGAGAAGCTACTGGCAAGCTTTTTCATGTAGCCACATTAGCCAAGCCTGAGACTCGAACCCATGCAGTTATCCAGAACAGTGAGTGCTTTAGAACACTCAGCCACTTGGGGCGACCTCACAGAACTAATTAAGCTAGAGCTTATCATTACTCTGCCAAGACTCACTAATAATAATAATAATAATAATAATAATAATAATAATAATAATAATAATAATAGTAATAATAATAATAATAATAATAATAATAATAATAATAATAATAATAATAATAATAATGAGGGCTTAGTATAGTGCCTAATCTTTTGAAGCTCTATGCGCTTTACACTATCAATAATGATATGACTACACTACAGAACAACAAATGACAAAAACAATGAAATTCGAAAACATAAAAACATGCTGAAAACATGTAAGATACAAAACATGATTAGGTCGCTAAGTTTGTCCCTGCAGTCGAAACAGGGCAGTCTTAAGAGCACTCTTAAAAGGGACCACTGTGTCTTTGTGTCTAATTTCAATGGGCAATTCGTTCCACGTCACCGGGCCCTGGTGTGCAAACAAACGTTGTCCATTTGACTTTGTTTTCACTAATTGGACTAATTAAATTAAGAGTCTTAGAAGTATACATAGTCCCATTTGAAACTGTTCATAAGGGTGACAGATTAAATTGTTCTTGATGATGAAATGTTAAACTAAAGTGTTCATTTGGGTTCAATTTTATCTGTTGGAGGGAAAACATTCACAAAATTGATCTATACTAGAGCTCCTTACATGAATTATTTTAACTGGGTATTTTAAGCAACTTTTAAACAAATGAAGTTTTTATAAAAGCTGTATGGTATTTTGTGTAGACTAAAAAAATATAAACATACAAGAAATGTCATACTCATCAAGACATTTATCATACCTCATGGAAATGCACCCATTAGCTTAGTTCAGCTAAGCCTAACCTCCTAGAAATGCACCCATCAGCTTAGTTCAGAGCGTAATTGTTAACTCTACTTAAATGTTAACACAATATTATAATTAAAAACACACAGAACATACCTCATTTGTCTAGAGTTTCCATTGATCAAATGAGCCATCATTATAAATTAATTGTGCTTATCAGCGGAGAAATAGGCTAATAACTTTGGACTATAAGGCTTAAAACTGAATTATTCTTCATAACCTGACCTAAAAAGTATTTCTTTGTGTTCTGTGTCATTTTATTTGCTTATAAAGCCCTGTGTGTGTAATAAATATTTACTTTGTGTTGATCTTTTCCCAAGCTATCAACATTTTAGACTTCACTTGGAAATCATTCAATTTTTATGTAAAAACCTGGGGAGTCAGCAACTATGGTATGTAAGCTACCATGGTCTGTAACAGCTACAAGTCATCTACCATGGTATATAACTGTGACTATAGTCTGTATCAACCAGTCACATACCATGGTCAGCAACAGCCTAGGTCAGCTACCATGGTCTGCAACAGTCTAGGTTAGCTACCATGGTATGCAACAGCTAGAGTCAGCAAATATGGTCTGTAGCAGACTTAGCTACCATGGTCTTTAAGAGCTCAAGTCAGCTACCATGGTCTTTAACAGCACGAGTAAGCTACCATGGTCTGTAACAGCCCAAGTCAGCTACCATGGTCTATAACAGTCTGGGTCAACTACCATTGTCTGTAACAGCCTAGGTCAGCTAACATGGTTTGTCCCAAGATATGTCATTTTTGTTCCAATTCCCTAGGCATGATATCTTCTTCATGTGTTGCTGGGTCGCCATACCTCCACCCTTCAAATACTGCAGATAAAAAAGGCAGAAATGCTGATAGCTAGGAAAAACTGCAGCCCATAACTGCAATAAAAATTTATTTAAAATTTACAAATTACTGTGAAAATAATTTGGTAAAATGAGAACTTACTGATTTAGCTGAAATCTTTTTGGAATTTCTTTTCCCAATGCCTGTTGAACGGTCAGCTCGTTCTGTCTTGAACCCCCTTCTCTGTTGTAAAACTGAAAATAAAATGCAGATATAAAGCTTTAAAGCTAAAACTTTATTATTTATAGAGAAAAATGTAGTAACTAATTGGCTCATGTGACTTACCTGTAGCTTCAAAGTTCCAAGTTCAAATCCTGCCCAGACCAGGCCAGGTTGATCACCATAGTGCATTTATGACATGGTTTGAAATCATCCACAAATATTTGAGTTGAGGCTTGTTTGATTAGATAAGTGCTCATGTAAAGTGTAGGACGAGTCAAATTGATGTAGGACTAGTATTAGTTCCAAATCCCTTGCCTACAGGACAAGTAGTCAACTGCAAGTATTGTGAGCCCTGTACGGCCATGGCACTTGTTCCAATCGTCAAGGGTTTGGAGTGTCAAGGGTTTGGAGTGTCAAGGGTTTGGAAAACTACTAGCGTTAGGCGACAAAAGAGACCAACACAAAAATCACCATCGCTAGGACTACTACCATCTACGGAAATTATGCCTGCAAGTATTAGTAAAATAATAAATAATGCAGTGGATCAAAAAATAGCATCACTGACCAATGAAGGATATGATACTCAGGGAAATATTACTGCAAATATGATAGCGGGAAGTGGTTTGAAATCGCGAGCGAGATCACGATTTAGAATAAGAAATATATAATAATATGTTCAAATCGTCGCCTGATCCAGCGTTTGATATGGACGCCCCAGTACCCAAGAATATTTCTGTACATGATTATCAATTCTATTCCTATAATACAATACAACCAGATATTAAATCAAGAATCGAACTTCAGGTCCATGATACCAGCAAATACTTTCTACCCACTGCAGCATTTATCGAAGTAGAAGGAGAACTTGTAACAAATGTTGCAGCTAATATGCCATATGCAGATGACCCAAATGTCACAGTTGGTTTTGTCAATAATGGTATCATGGCACTATTCGAGAGTGCTAGATACATGATTGATGGAAGAGAAATTGAATCTATAGAGTGTGAGGTTGATGTTGCCACAACAATAGTGGGGTTAGCAAGATATTCTGATGATTATACAAGATCACAGGTCCATCTATGATGTTCTCTAAGGATCTCACTGATCACGCTAAACACATTAAGTATACTAAATTACTGACACCACAAAATACTACATCTGAGCCACAAACAGCTGGTTCTCTTGTACACGATATTATAAAAGTACTAATCCTAATTACAACCTAGGGTTTGCAACACGCATATCAATGTTGCAAGGACAGCATCGACAATTTTCATGCGCGATTTGACAAGTTCAACTGGGTCAACAATATGATATCAACGATCATTGACAAAGGAACAACTGAACGATTCACAATAACATCAATCGATAATAATTTGACTAGGACACCAGTAACATGGTATGTGGAATCTGTAGAGGATTTGGGTAAACAACTTAATAATGTTGTAATAAATAAAATGTCAACAACAACATCACCGATATTGTCACAGCAGTATCGCTATGTTCAAGCCAGAGAAATTCAAACTAAACTCAAAACACTCACCGAGGGATATCAAACAAAAATAAAAAAAATTATCGACGAAGAATTACCGCAGTTGACGTTACAGTGTACTCAGTATCAGGTGTAATTACTGGGGCCGGTATTATACTCTCTTCAGTGACAATGGTTGCCCCGATAGCTGTTCCAATTTGTATATCAGCGGCGACAACAATCGCTGGAATAATTTCAATAATAACAAAAAATATCATCATGTAGCCAGCGTAAACTACAAGATTACATAGTTAAGTTCCATGTTGTGTCAACCGCGTACTCCCAATTATCCTTGATGATATTGTCCTCCCTCGATGACACATTAATATCCGATAGTGAGTTTCCCGCGATGGTATGTTTATGATTCCGCAATGTCAAAATTAGAAAAACAGCACGAATATAATAACAATGGCAACATCACAAGAACTACTTCAAAGAATAGTAGAAAACAGCATAACGGTGAAAACCACAATGATATCAATAACCTCAACCAACCCTGAATTTAGTGTGAAGTTCCCTACTGCAATTCCAGTTAAGGAGATAGCGCTAGCAAAATTACGAGTATATCACAGTTGGCCAAATATTAGATCAGCACCATTCAGTGGTCAACAACCGAATAATTCCTTGGTGTTTGCGAGTGAGAATAAATCTGATGGTACTCCAGATTGGAATGTTGTTTCGCTACCATCTGGGTCCTACCAAATCGAACAAATCAATAATGAATTAGAGTGTAGAATAAAATCCATTACTGGAAAAGAATCAAAAATCGTTATAATGGTTCATGAACCAACACTATTATCCGTGATTGAGATAAACTCATCCAGGTATGTCGTAGATATATATAACAGCTCAATCAGAACAATACTAGGATGGCCTGAAACCCCACCTCGGACATCTTATCAAATACCAGAACCTAATATATCTGATTATGTCACAGATGTACAATCATACCACGAAATTGCTCCATCATATCGAAATTATTTGCCTGGTATAAAAAATGCAAAACTAACCGATAGATTCACATTTCTCTATAGAAATATCATGTAATGGAATGGAATATCATGTAATGGGAATTTGGTTTTGAGAAAATTCCTGATTCATCCATTGCAATTGTATTTACTCTAAACAATGTCATTGATTGTTTGAAAGAGATTAATCAATTACATAAAACACAACTAGAACGACTACGACAGAGTTTCCAAAAACATCTCTTTGATATAACGTGTTCACGCAGCGAGATCATAAAATATGTTGATATATTAAATCAGCTTGTATCCGACATGGAAGATATCAACAAATGAATAGTTCAGATAATAATTAATGACAAGAATGGAGATAAACAAAAATTTCTAACTGGTTATAATATCACTGAAGCTGATTTACCCGATTTCAAGTTCTTGGGTATAACGCAAATGAACTAAAAAAAAATAAAACAATGACCTCCTTGATGAGTACTTCCCACAAATACTCGCCGCATGGAAAAAAAATAGCACAACCACAAACAACCATCCACAAACATAATAATGACCCAGACGGTGGTGGTAGGCATATTGCTCCTGCCAATGTGAATATATCCTCGGTGATTGCAGTAAATCTTGTATGTGATGCTATCAAAGGAAGTTACCAAATAAATCTTGAAAGATCAAATCAAGCCCAGCAGGGATATATTTTATACTCACTTGCACCAATGGCTCCACCTGGATTTTTAATAACTGAAGATCCAACTAATCCGGTCTATATGAGATGTCATAATAATTCATTAACGAGAATTAATTTCAAACTCACTGACCAGTCCAATAATCTGATTGATTTACGAGGAGAGATTTTACAAATTAGTCTGTTTGTGAAATCCTAAAAACTTTTACCAAAACACCAAAACAATGTCTCCACAACACCATCTGGAGACTCGATCTTGAGACTCTGTATCCGTAGCATGAGAAACCAAAACCATTCATTGTTCTCTTTGTTTTTGTCTGAAATAGTTTTGGTTTGATCCTCTTTGCTGCTAGAGTACATGTTGACCTTGTTACAACAGAGTACATGTTGATCTTATTTACCTAAAGTACAGTTGCAGGAACTTTAGTTCCAAAACTTATGCAGCTCAATGGCTTGTTAATATCTCTCAACTTGACGTAATGCTTGGAAATTTTTCTTTATTTAACATGATGACAGCAATTGTGTCTTTCTCCATGAGACATACTCAAATCGACTTGTCCAATAAATGTAACTGTGTCCTTTCCTAAATATTCCAGTTATTCTTCTGTACTAATTATTAAAACTTTTTATGAGGTCGATTTTATTTTTCTTACATATATGTGTGCGATTAGGATTTTTAAGATAGCTTTAACAATGTTTCAGTCATATTGCTATGTCTGCAGTGAGGCAGTTTATAGTGATGTCTAACACTGAGGCATCATGCCGTAGACATGTAGCATGATATCCCACCCAGTCCCATTATCCTGACACAAGGCCAACCCGTCCTAACACTAACCTCTTAATGCTGAGCCAAGTGAGGTAGCTGTTAGTACCTTTTTTATAAGTCATTGGGATGACTCGGCCAGAGATCAAACCCACAATTTCTCGCTTCAGCAGCGAACGCTCTAACCACTAGGCCACCAGAGCGATTCATCTTGAATATTAGTAGCTGGATGCCATTTAAACAAAATTATATAATCAAGTTTGATCATGCAAATAATTAGGACAAAAAAATATGCACAGTTTAAAGCAGATGAGGTCCTACTGTAAAGTTAGTCTGTTTCACTAATTCCAATTATGCTAATAGGAAACCCAACCAATTAAGTGGATTTTACCACAACAATCATATTTCCAGTTTTTTTTTAAATTCCTGTTAAGTCTGTATTTTAAGGGTCATTTTCCTAAGCCAAAATGTTAAGGGTTGGCATGTCTGCAAACACAATGTAGGTCAATTTTAGTTCCTGCTATATTTTTCAACATAATCTTTATAATAAAGCAGGATTTTCATGCCACACCCACAAATAGAGGTATCATGTAAGCAAATGCAACTTCTAAAAATCTGAACACAAAAATGTCCAGTTATTTTTTTACCAAAATGCTGACACATTGTGATAATTCTGTCTGGATTTGTCGTTAATGTGACAAAATATAAACCTTAAGAAGATACTGAAAAAGCTGTTAAGACTAACCTCAATTAGTTGCATCATATATATTTATCAACTCCTGTGATGATTAACCTCTTTTACTGGCATTAGGGATGGTCTCTCAAGACAAATTTTGATGTGTTGTATATTTGTAGGTACCATTCATAGATGGAAACTCAGAATTAAGGAAAATGTTATTAAAAAATCCTCTGCAATCAATCTGAATGAATTACTATTGCGTAATGTATTTTTAATTGGAAAATGCCGTTAATTCCTGGAGAACACTAAATATTACATACATTGGAAAATGCAGTTAATTCCTGGAGAACACTCGGCTAAAACACAGTATTGGTGCTGATAAAGGAATTTTCATGTTATCTGCATGAAATAGAAAAATTAAACAAGATATGAACCAATTTTAAAGATTGGTTAGCCTGGCATATACCTCTCTTAATTTCCTGAAAATTTCAAGAGGTTAGTGTAACCCATTGTTGAGATATGCATGGAAACAAGCTCTAAAAATGGCCATTTTTGAGCGTTATGTAGTCTCACTCGAAAAAAGCTTGAATATAAAATAGAGAATTCTCTAAATATCATACTGAAATTATGCATTTATTGGTCTGGTTTTATGCGGAATTCTATCCTGCAAATATTGCTTCTTGAATTAAAGAAATCGGTAAAATATTATGGATTTTATAAGCAAAATACCGTCAGTAGAAGTTTTGTTTCAACACTGAAATTCAAACACTAATCTGTTGTTATATGCCAACATTTTGTACAAAATAACATTCATTATAACTTTTATTGACATCTAGAACTAGACTTTATATTATAATAAGTAGTAAAACCATTTAAATCACATGGCTAGCCAAGATATTCGAATGAGAGCTTGTTCTTTGTCAAACTTTCCAGTTCTAAATTTTGTAGTGTCTGTAACCTTTACAAGTTTATATGGCAATAATTTTGTTGTTTCATTATGGAAAAGTATAAATCCTACAAAGGCTCATGTGTATCCATGTGATGTCCAAGTTGGCCAAAATTGGTGGTGCTGTATTGTACCATTAAAAAACAGCAACTCAATAAAAAAAAGTTACAGACACTACACAAACAGGTATAAAAATGAAAGATAAAAGTATTGTTCTACTTGTCATTAAAACATTGTTTTTCTCAATAGAAAGTTCCATCTTATGTGATGTAATGTTGCATCATCTATTTACCTCTGCAGCCAAGAGCAAAAAAGTGATGCAATAACTCTCTTGATTGAATATTGCATCATTCTTGCAGCACTGTCTGTTTGAGTAATTTACTACAAGACAATGTAACCTGAATTTCTTATCCTAGAAGAAGCTGCCTAATTACTTTTTCTGTTCTTTACCATGGTACATCCCTAAGACATGGGAAGACGACAAAAGCAAACCTCTGGGAACAACTCTGGTAAGTTTGTATTGAATTGGTAAACCACACTCTTAAATTGTAGTGTCTGTAACCAATATCCCCTTTTTATACTGTCTATGACTGTATCCCTGTTTTTTTTTTTAAAAATGAAGCCAAATTATGTTTCCTATTACAGTATTGATGTGTAAGGCTAAATTTTGACATATTGTCTGTCTGCAATTTGTAATATTTTGGTATATTTATAGTTTCTTTCATCTAGATTTCTGACAACAGGCAACATTTTCAGTGATTTCTTATAATATGCAATTGAAACTGAGTATTTTTGCATTCCATATCATTAGACTAGTAAATTCAAACAGAAATATTATGAGAATTCAATGAGCTCAGACTTAGTATTGGATACATTGCTGATATTGTCAAATGGTTACAGACACTACTAGACATGTGAATTGACCCGACTGTTGTTTACATTATTAAGGAAAGTGTGCAATCATTGTAAATGCTAGAACATTGAATAATCATCCGGTTTTATGCTATTTATTTTTCAATCAGATACTTTTCTTTAAGAATCTACAGGTTATTCCAGTTTGCTTATGTACGAAAGCATATTGCGTACTCATTACAAGTATGTTTTGTAAAGTCTAAATTTCATCCGTATACATAGAGGAACAAAAATGAGAATGAAGTTGTTTGTTTTTAGGAAGTAAAGATAAGCCAGAAGAAGATGAACAGAAGATTAAAGCTAGAAGGGAGAAGACGAGGCTAAAGGTACAAGCCTGGAGAAAAAAACAGAGGGAAAATAAGGCAAAACATGAGGAGCTAAAAAGGGTTGATAGAGAAAGAAGTAAAGATGCAAGACTACTAAAAAACAGCAATCACTTTCCGATTCAAATCTTCAACAAGAATTAAGAAGGAAAAAACGTGAAGAAATGAAAAGGTATCGCCAGAAAAAGAAAGAAAAAGCAGCCCTGGCATTATCGGTTAATAAGAGTGTTGATTTAAGAAGTCCGAAAACTGCTGAATTAAGTAGAAAGAAGAAAGAAGCTGTGAAAAGAACCCAAGCATGGAGAATGCGTATCAAACTGAATGAAAGTATACAGCAAGAGTGTATTCAGACTGATTGTGAAATAGGAAATACTGGGTCAGCCAGAGATTCACCAATGAATAAAGTGTTACCTAAAGCAACTCTGTACAGACAATTAAAAAAGGTAAAGGAAGTATTACCAAATACCCCAAAGAGAAAAGCAGTCATCATAAGTAAATTAATTGAATCTCCATCAACATCAAAGTTTCTAAATAGGAATAAAATGATAATGACACCAGATTGCAGAAAAAAAACTTGAATTGACAGATACTGTTATACAATCTTTAGTGACTATGATTTATTGAACATTCATTATACATGTACTTCAATATTTTACTCTTACAAACACTATTTAGTATTAAACTTTCAAGTGCTATTTACCAGTTCATAATTTTAACACAAGTATTGGACATATACCTGTTACAATGTGGTTTTATCATTTTATTAACTAATCAACATTCATTTAATGAATAATTCTAGTCAATGTGTTCATGTTGAATTATTTTTGAAATGAATTTTATGGAGATTTGTATGGTTCTGCAGCTGTATTGAAATGCTATAGTTTTGTAGTGTCTGTAACCAATTTTATGGACAATGTACTTCTGACTCTTATGGAAGTTTGCAATACTTTTGGCCAGTATTAATGATTTTGTTTGTTTAAATATTCTTCTTGGTGTTAGATAAATGCCTAAATAAGATTATTCTATGTCTTTTATGTTTGCTATGCAAAAAGTTTCATGGTTAGGTTTTTTTCTAAGTGATACCTTTGTCATAGATGTTTTGATTTTGTTATTAAGTTGTTTACCACTTCCAGTTATGTTGTTTACTTTAAATGTTGATATCCTGTTACTGATGTTACTGTGAAAAAAAATAAAGTTTTAAAGTTTTCATGCTGTTTTTCTTGCATGTTATACACCAAGTGTAGTGTCTGTAACTGTTGTTATACCACAGAATTGAAATAATGGTTAAACAAAATTGCATGCATGTTCAAGCTAAATCTAACTTGATCTGACATGGGGACACCCTAGGGTATATAATGAGCTTCATTGAAATGTTCTATCAAACATTTCAATTTTTTAAGTGAGTGAGACTACTCTCAGCACCAATACCGTGTTTTAGCCGACTAAATATTATCTAAAGAATTACTAATTAGGAATACACAAACAGACCAAAAAAAGCAAAACACAATTAAACAAGGATTTAGTCTAATATGCTGTTAACATGTGAGAAAGAGAGAAATAATCAATGTCTTACACATGTTATTAAATGCTGTATGTAAAAACTGCTGAAACTCTCTTTCACCACCATGCCTGGTTAAATGGCCAGGCTGTCTGACGTCTGTTTCAAGTTCTGATGCTGGAAAACCTACAGAAAATAAAAGGATAGATTACTATTAATAGTGTTGGCAACAGGATGAACTTCATGATCTATCATCAGTTTTTAACAATTGGAAAATAATAATGATTTAATTTGTCCACATGATCTTTTGTCAAAACCTGGCATACTATCACAACAATAATACTTACTTTAGTCCTACACCAGATCAGAAAAAGATGTAAAAATTCAGCCAATCAGATGCAAGGTCAAAGTTCAACCAATCAGATATGTGATCAACTCATCATCAACAACAAAAATCCCTTATTACAGAAGCTGAAACCTGTTAACAACAAACGATAAATTATTTGCCAGATCTGAATTTATCTGATTAGAGTTCAACCTCTAAAGTGGTACCAGGTTCAGCCAATCATATACAAGGTCAAAGTTCAGCCAATCATATACAAGGTCAAAGTTCAGCCAATCATATACAAGATTAAATCATCAAAGAACTTGAATACAATGTCTTGATAATACATGACTATTAAGCAAGTTTTATCTAATCCTATCAGAAAGTCACTTTACTGTTGTTGTTGTTGTCGTCGTAGGGCTTAACACCATTTTTAAGCACACGATAGGCTATACATGGCGGCCAGTATTATTGGTGGAGGAAGACCCCGAGGGAAACCCCCGGAAAAAAACACCTACCCACGAGAAGCTACTGGCAAGCTTTCTCACATAACTACATTAGCCAAATCTTAGACTTGATTCCACACAGGCAGTGGTGAGATGGCAGTGATCCATAACGGAAAGCGCTTTAGACCACTTGGCCACTCAGGGACCCCACTTTACTGTTGATATCCAATTCGATGCAAGTCTGTCTCAATAATATGCATGGATTATATCCTAATGATCATAATGATATTTTATTAGGTATCAAAAAATTCTCTCGTGCACAATTACTGCTCAGCTGACAAAACAATTCTGTCATGCACAGCCACTGCTCAGCTGACAAATTCCTTGATCTCACTTATCTAAACCACATGAGATGATCTAGAGATTTTCCAAACTGACAAGACAAAAAAAAAGACCTCCAAAAATACACATCCAGCGAAGCATGTGATTGATGGATGCGGCACAATCAATCAACCATAAGCTCATTTCATATCAACCAGACATCCTAAAAGTTTTCCAGTGAAATACTGAAATAAATTAGGACATGATTTTAAAGATGATTTGTGTAGTGGTCATTTTCAATGTCAGACTTTTATTCACAAGAAATCAATTACTGACATGATGGAGTCTTTTAATTTCATCCAAATTCAATTAGTGTTCTGTATTTACCTTCAAAGAAATTAAACTTTTGATTTTGTGACTTCGCAAAGCATGTCATATAGATACCATCTGAATATTTACAATCTTAATAAACAAATGCTTGTAACCAGTAAATGTCCTCAATAAAGCTGAGATGACTAACAGATAACACGCACGATTATTCAAATACTTTTTAAAAAAACCTCATCTATTGTGAATTTGAAGAGACCATTCCTATTCATAATCAACCATTCAACAGTTTAAAGTTTGATTTTAAATTGTGAATTACATTAATTTCTGAATATTTGTGTATCACGCCATAAAAATAACAGCTGCCTCAACTTTGCTAGTTTTTTTCTCCAGTAAAATCAGTAAACTGTTGTTAAAAATTATAAAATGAAAAAATTAAAATTGTTTTGATTATAAATGCCCCTTTCAATTTTCTTTAAAAAGCATACTTTATTTTTATATATAGTACAATAGTTGAAGGCTATTTTGTTAATCCAGATAGTCTTTATGTTCATTTAACTCTGCAGCATGCTTTATCCTGCCCCCCCCACCTGACAATTTCTTTTCTTCAAACTATAAATGAAAGCTGGACTACCTGCCCCTACAATTAACAAAATGTCTCCTCAAACTGAGATTGACTTCAAATTGGTACTTAAGGCAACATCAATATTATTTGTCAGAGATAGAGATTGTAGAAAAATATTTTAAAACATAATTTGCTGGAAGATAAGGGATGACTTAGTTATGATTTTATGATCATATTTTAAATCTTGATGCCTGCTGGATGTTTTGTACATGTGTATTAGATATTATTACAAATGAACCAATAATAATGGTAGTGATGGGAATCGGTCAGAAATTCGTAATCGATGATCTGTTCCCTTTAACCAACTGATCATCGATTATAATCGGTTACTAAGAGTAAATTTTAATTTTTGTTACACAGTTATATTTTTGATCAAGAGTTCAATATATTTATAAATGTACAGGAGTAATCTCTTTTAATGACATGTATACTTTAATCTGACAATAATATTAAATTGTGTGTTACTTTTGTGCTACAACTTTGTTTAATGAACGCAACTTTTTATGGCTGATCAGTCATATATAACTGAAATACTGCTACAATTCCCTAAAATTCTTTTGTTCATATGTGATGTGTCTATTAATTTAATGTATAGAAGGACATGATATTCTTGCTTGTCATTGTTTGTAAATACTACAAACGATGTTGCAATTTAACTGAAACAAATCAACAAAATGTGTTTAAATTTATGACCTCAACAATTTAACAACTTGACCATGTAATAAAGACTATGTTCCTAATTATGAATCGTAAGGTCTTTTATTTGTAGTTGTGAAGGGATTAATACATTTCAGGTCAAATTTACTGGCTGGGAGTTTTACTAACCTTTTTGCTTCGCATACACCTAAAAAGTAGTTTCCCTTTACAATCAATTGATTATGGAGTTCACAATCGATTATCTTATTGGTTTGCTCAACCAACTGATGATCGATTATAATCGATAATCGGAACAACACTAAAATAATGGTATTTAAAAAAATCTAAATTTCTAGAAAATATCAGGATGTTTAGTCAAACTGGAGCCAGGTTCTTTACCTCTTAACTACTTATGTTACCATCTGATTGTGCTTTAGATTTTAAATAATTTCAACGGATTAATTTGTCTATGTAAGCAACAACAAAAAAAGAATTCTCTGTTTACTCTTCGAATATTTCTTTACCAGTTTTGTTCTCAAAGAAAGTATCGGCTGATGTGTACGTGATCCGTGGCATTGGAGACGTAACACTATGTCTGTCTTTTCCTGTAATACTGTACACTAAGGGACATAACTCTTCCAGATTGAAATCGGGTATCCACTGTTCAATGGACAGCTTTTCTTTCAGCTGATTTACCTAGAAAGAGATTAAAAATTATCCCGGGTCAAAGATTAAGTTAAACAATACCAGGATTCATGAATATACACTGAAATTTAAATCACACCATCGTAATAAAAGAATTACATATTAATCACTGATGTACAAATGACAGAAATGGAGTGCTATTATTGACCCTAACTTAAGATTCTAGCATGAAATTTAATGGGGTTTTAGGACAGAACATAAATATAAACACAGACTATAAAATATCACTCCATTTCTCTGAAATAAAAAGAAAGAAACATGTAAAGGACCTAAAAACGATAATTATAAAAATAGAAAACATATATCGGACCTAAAAATGCCAAAATGAAAATAACACTAAAAAAAAACTAAAAATAAATCAGAAAAATAAAATAACACAGAAGGACCAAACAAAATAAAACATATCTAAAATGTATAAAAGATTTTTGAAGATATCTAAAATGTATAAGATTTTTGAAGTATCTAAAATGTATACAAGATTTTTGAAAATATCTAAAATGTATATAAGATTTTTGAAGTATCTAAAATGTATACAAGATTTTTGAAGATATCTAAAATGTATAAGATTTTTGAAGTATCTAAAATGTATACAAGATTTTTGAAAATATCTAAAATGTATATAAGATTTTTGAAGTATCTAAAATGTATACAAGATTTTTGAAGATATCTAAAATATATAAAAGATTTTTGAAGATATCTAAAAGGCCTATCTATTAAGGTCAAAAGAAAAAAATATGGATGGTTCATGTAACTGACAGAACATGGTATATAACCTGAGACTCAAACATGGGGTTTTTTTTGTCTCAATTCCCAAAAATATTCTGCTGAATGACCAAAATATATCTGTGACAATTCTACCAAAGTAAAATACTCTGTCTTATTCACTCATTAGCTTGTAAAACAGACATGTAGTGTCAACAATTAACATCATGACACGTACAAGAAGCATCCCATCTCTCTACTCGCTGTGAAGCTAAATAACTGCAGTCAATGTGGAATTATTTAATATATATATATATTTTCCATAATGATATATGAATACATTAAAACAAAGTGCCAGCACATTAAAATGTATGAAAAAGAAAATGCTGTTGTTTATAAGTTATCACCATGAACTGCAGACATCTAAATCTAACGGTGTATGAGAAAATTGACACAGAAGGATCATGGTCCTACTCTTAAATTGACTGAAAAGCACATGGTGCCTTATTCCACCAACAAAACTTGCTTCCAAGGGTATATAAATAAATAAAGACACTTCTTAAGGCATACATGTATTAATGTATACTTTTGTAAAATAAGCGTACTGACCTGCATACTTGGCCATAGTTAGCACATGTAAAAATTTTTGGGCCAAAGTATGCAAGATTTCAAATAAGCATACAAGATTTATGAAGTCCGCTATCAAATAAGCATACGAGATTTATGAAGTCTGCTATCAAATAAGGATAAAGGATTTATGAAGTCCGATATCAAATAAGTATACAAGATTTATGAAGTCCAATATCAAATAAGTGTACAGGATTTATGAAGTCCAATATCAAATAAGTGTACAGGATTTATGAAGTCCGATATCAAATAAATGTACAGGGTTTATGAAATCTGATATCAAATAAATGTACAGGATTTATGAAGTCCGATATCAAATATGTATACAAGATTTATGAAGTCCAATATCAAATAATTATACAGGATTTATGAAGTCTAATATCAAATAAGTGTACAGGATTTATGAAATCTGATATCAAATAAGTATACAAGATTTATGAAGTCAGATATCAAATAAGTGTACAGGATTTATGAAATCCAATATCAATAAGTGTACAGGATTTATGAAGTCCAATATCAAATAAATATAAAGTAGATAAAATAAAGATAAGATGCATAAAGTAAATTATAGTATTTCCTGAAAGAAAGGACACAAACTAACATCTGTTTCTGCTGATGCAATCTGCCTCACTCCTCTATTTCTCTGACTGCGGACTGCATGCTGGTGTCTTTTGACAGAGAAAATGCAGCCCAGTCCACTTTGACGCATGGAGTTTATTATACTGGACACTTGACTTAAGGTTCCTGTCACCTGCAAAGAATGTTAAAATTCCTGTTATTTTTAAAAGATTAAAGTCGGGATATCTGGGTTGGCAATGTGGAAATCACTTGCTTTAAACAGTGTGCAGTAATTGCCGTTCTGAGATACAAAGATCTTGCTAAAATAAATGTGAAAGATTTTAACGCATCATCAGTTGATGACATTTGCCTGGCAACTGAGGTAATGGCTTGTCTAGAACCTCTTAAAGTAGAACTGTGAGTTCTGATTTTGATCAGATAGCAATAAACCAATGTCGCTACTTGTTTCAATTCAAATGTCTTGTGATGTCGGTGAAGTCCCACAATGATGCTATGTCACACTACACAAGATTTTGATGCAAGCCAGTGTTAATGTGACCAACATATGACAGTATTTTGTACTGAGTAATAATTGACCAAAGGCCTAATGTTCTGATCCCATAAAGGAGTCTATAAACAAAGTAAGACATTAGCTACTTGACACTGGTTATGTACTGTGTTGGCCAAGTTCTTACATTTCAAAGTGCATTATTACTAGCTACTTAACACATTAACCCTTAGCGCCGAGTTTATGGGGCATGAGGTGGTCGCCTACTTCCAAGGTCTGTAGCGTCAAGGTCATGCATGATCCACTAAAGTGGGTGGTATTATAGAAATTGAAGATAGATGTAGCTCTACAATGATAGCAAATAATCTGGACATTTTAGTTGAACTACAAAATACAGAGGGAAAAACCTAATTTTCTGGACCCATTTCTTTTTCATACAAAACTTGCCCATTGTCAGAATCTGAATTTGTGTCCAGATTTTAGATTTTTTATGGCCTCAGATGTACAGCAGACCGGTCTGAAGCGCGCACAGACAGGTTAACATGTGCAAAAAGTAGAATAAGGTGAACATTTTTTACATGGTCTCCATACGAAAACTAAGAGTTCATCAAGCAAAAAAAAAATTTTTTTAAGCACAACTAGCCATTTGTCCAATGGAATATTGCTTGGAAGTCAAAATGTATTAGGATGCATTCAGAAATAGTCCCCAAAATGTGTTTCCTACTTTCATTTCATGCGAAAACAGCAAAAACCTCCAGGGGTTAATGTGTTAAGAGTGTTATAACAAGGAAATAATGCATTACACTGAAGATTATAATGATAAGCAATTGATATATTACACAGAAGATGAAAAATAAAAAGAAAATGATGTATTACACTGAAGATTATAATAAGCAATTAATATATTACACAGAAGATTATAATAACAAGGAGGGGCCCCGAGTGGCCGAGTGGTCTAAAGCGCTGTCCGTTACGGACCACTGCCATCTCACCTCTGTCTGCGTGGGTTCGAGTCTAAGATTCGGCTAATGTAGTTAAGTGAGAAAGCTTGCCAGTAGCTTCTCGTGGGTCGGTGGTTCTTTCCGGGGTTTTTCCGGTTTCTTCCTCCACCACTAATACTGGCCGCCATGTATAGCCTATATATTGTGCTGAAAAATGGCGTTAAACCATAAAAAACAAAAAATAATAACAAGGAAATGATGTATTACACAGAAGATTATAATAAGCAATTAATATATTACACAGAAGATTGTAATAACAAGGAAATGATGTATTACACAGAAGATTGTAATAACAAGGAAATGATGTATTACACAAGATTATAATGATAAGCAATTGATATATTACAGAAGATTGTAATAACAAGGAAATGATGTATTACAATGAAGGTTGCAAAAACAAGGAAATTATGTATTACACAGAAGATTATAATAACAAGGAAATGATGTATTACAATGAAGGTTGCAAAATCAAGGAAATGTATTACACTGATGGGTGCTACAACCAGGAATTTATGACATGCTTGTGGTTTTTAAAATAAATAACAAACAGGTACACTGCATGCATATGATAATTATATTTGTATGCGCTGTAAAAAGATTTATTTCCATGGAAATAACAAAAAAAAAGCTATGTAATACTGTGAATAAGATTTATTAAAACTTATGCTCATTTGTTTTGGAGTTCTTTTCTCAAACAAAACATGAATTTACTTTATTATTTTGAAGACAAACCTAATTTTACGTGCTCATGTTAACTGGGTACATTGTACTAACTTCATTTTATGGACTGTATGGCTGAGTATTTTGTACAAACCTAATTTTATGGACTCATAATAACTGGATATCATATACAGTAAAAACCTCATTTAATGGACTCTTGATAACTGAACGTATTGTATAAATCTCATTTTATGGGTTCATGATAAGTGTACCGCTATATATTGTAGCAACTTCATTATACAGACTTATGATATTTGGACATTTTATACAAACCTCATTTCATAGACTTATGATAACTAGTTATATTGTACAAACCTCATTTCATAGACTTATGATAACTAGATATACTGTACAAACCTCATTTCATAGACTTATGATAACTAGATATATTGTACATACCTCATTTCATAGACTTATGATAACTAGATATACTGTACAAACCTCATTTCATAGACTTGTGAAGTTATGATAACTAGTTATATTGTACAAACCTCATTTCATAGACTTATGATAACTAGATATACCGTACCTCATTCCATAGACTTATGAAGTTATGATAACTGGTTATATTGTACAAACCTCACTTCATAGACTTATGATAACTAGATATATTGCACAAACCTCATTTCATAGACTTATGATAACTAGTTATATTGTACAAACCTCATTTCATAGACTTATAATAACTAGATATACTGTACCTCATTTCATAGACTTGTGAAGTTATGATAACTGGTTATATTGTACAAACCTCATTTCATAGACTTATGATAACTAGTTATATTGTACAAACCTCATTTGATAGACTTATGATAACTAGATATACTGTACCTCATTTCATAGACTTATGAAGTTATGATAACTAGATATATTGTGCAAACCTCATTTCATAGACTTATAACTAGATATATTGCACAAACTTCATTTCATAGACTTATGATAACTAGATATATTGTACAAACCTCATTTCATAGACTTATGATAATTAGTTATATTGTACAAACCTCATTTGATAGACTTATGATAACTAGATATACTGTACCTCATTTCATAGACTTATAAAGTTATGATAACTAGATATATTGTACAAACCTCATTTCACAGACTTATGATAACTAGTAGGACATAACCGACTTTTGATCCTGAAATCAGATTCCACCGGATAGTATGAATTTCCGATTAATCGGAGTCGGACAAGGCAGGAACGACCGATTCGGATAATAAAAATAATAAAGTTGAATTTCTATAGCACCGTGTCTAACACTGCATGTCATTCGATAGTGTGTTAATAAAATTAAATAAGAAGTCAGAAAAGTTCAATATGGTCAACACAACCACGCTGTGAGACAATCTATTTGAACGGACAGGTGAAAACCGGAAATGAAGCAGGATATGGTAAAGTACTAAGTAACATGCTAGACACGGCAAAACCAGATACCAGAAACCCGGAAACGGAAGATGAAATTTTTTAGAAAAAAAAATACGGATTTAGCATTTCCGATTAATTGAATCATATCCGGAATCAGAAAAATTTCATGCCCAAAATCCGGAATTGGAAATCGGTAGAAAAATGCTAATCGGTTATCTCCTAATAACTAGATATATTGCACAAACCTCATTTCATAGACTTATGATAACTAGATATACCGTACCTCATTCCATAGACTTATGAAGTTATGATAACTGGTTATATTGTACAAACCTCACTTCATAGACTTATGATAACTAGATATACCGTATCTCATTTCATAGACTTATGAAGTTATGATAACTAGTTATTTTGTACAAACCTCATTTCATAGACTTATAATAACTAGATATGCTGTACCTCATTTCATAGACTTATGAAGTTATGATAACTAGATATATTGTACAAACCTCATTTCATAGACTTATGATAACTAGATATATTGCACAAACTTCATTTCATAGACTTATGATAACTAGATATACTGTAAAAACCTCATTTCATAACTTATGAAGTTATGATAACTTGTTATATTGTACAAACCTCATTTCATAGACTTATGATAACTAGATATACTGTACAAACCTGATTTCATAGACTTGTGAAGTTATGATAACTAGTTATATTGTACAAACCTCATTTCATACACTTATAACTGGTTATATTGCACAACCACTCCATAAGCATGACCAGGTACATTTAATTTGTTTCCTAGATAAGGAATGGATCCCAAGAGCAATGTCAGTTGAATGCATTTGTCATGCCCAGTTAAATGTTTATATGATTATGCAATGAGGATCCCAATGCTTTCCAAGTCACAATCCAGGGTTATGTCCCTGTACATGGTGATGGAATGATTTCCAAGTCACAACCCAGGGTTATGTCCCTGGACATGAAACTTGAATGTTTTCAAAGTCACAACCCAGGGTTATGTCCCTGGACATGAAGTTTGAATGCTTTCTAAGTTAAAACTTGGGGTTTATGTCCCTGGATAAGTAGTCCTTGGATATGTAGTTGGATGCTTTCCAAGTTACAACTCAGGAGGTCGCCTAGTGGTTAGAGCATCTGCCTCAAAAGTGGGAGGTTGTGGGTTCAAACCCCAGCTAAGTCATAAGAAAGACTTACAAAAATGGTACTAATAACTGCCTCACTTGATACTCAGCAATAAGAGGTCAGTGTTATGACTGATCAGCCTGGTGTCAGGATAATGTAACTGGTTGGGACATCATGCTACATGTCTGTGGCTTGATGCCCCAGTGCTAGACATCACGAAAAAACTGCCAGACTGCAGACATCGTATCAATATGACTGAAAAATTGTTAAAGCTACATTAAAAATCATAATCATACACACACTCAGGGGTTATGTAACTGGATGTAGACTGATCATAAGGTTAATGTCAGTGTACCATATATAATCGCAGGCTTATACGCGAGTAAAAACGGTAGATGGTTCATATTAGACCCTGGACAACAGCCCTATATCTTGTATGAAACTGAGGGCATTACAGAAAAATGTAAAATATGTTAATGAATGACCCTGGCATCTAGGTTTATGTTTCATACAGATAATCAATTGAAATCTGTTCATGTAATGCAGAAATAAACAATTCTGAATTAAATGCAATTTAGTCTCTATGTTACCTAAATAAATTTCAACAACTTTAATTTTTATAATTATTATTTTTATTCAGAAAACCTGAATAAAGGAAAATTTTAACCTAACTGAAAAAAGATAAGAAAAGGAACTTGGTCATTATCTGCAGAATGTATTAATCACCCATTTCCTGCCTCCAATTTGTTTTACTTTTGTAATTGACAACATAATTATTAACTTCCCTGCACATGATTTACATGTATTATTTTCAACACTAATCTCTTCTTAACCAGTTGTTACTGAAAATACTGTACTTAAAACAGGGAAAATATTTAACGTCTCATACCTACTACAAAAACAAAGTCATATGGACAACGCTCATTTGTTTAATACAGCCCAGCTAAGTGGAATGAATTGCCCATTGAAATTAGACACTAAGACATTGATTCCTTTCAAGAGTGCTCTTAAAACTCACCTTTTTTGACTCCAAAAAACAAACTTACCTAATAATGTTCCCTACCTTAAATGTTTTCTAATTTCATGGTGTTTTGTTTTTTGTAGTCATATCATTATTGATGTTGTAAAGCGCTTAGAGCTTCAAAAGATTAGGCGCAAAGTCCTCATTATTATTATTATTACTTATAAATATTCTGAAAGTTAAAATTACCGTTCTTACATTTTTCACTAAAATTCAACTTGCATCTCCTTGTTATACTGAAACAAGGTTTTCTTATTTTTTCAGTAAAAATAAATTTATTTAAACCCCAATATATTTAAAATGAAATGAATGAAAATATTTAAATACTGTTAATGCATTGAGTTTATTTCATGTTGTTTGTAGTGTTAGGAGTCTAGGCTCTTACAAAAAATAACAGAAACTAGTGAAGACAACAAGCTTTGTAAAATTGAACAAATAATTTATTTCCCTAGTATATCAAGTGAAAAATAAAAAAAGAACTTAACAGTTTTATGAATCAAATCCAAAAATAATCCAATAATTTAAAAACAGTAGCTCTAGTTTAAAAAAATATGAATGAAACTGAGTTCTAATATTGATGAAATCCAAAATGGAAGACAATGACATCTGTTGTAACCTACAAAGTGCTGTTATGTCAACAGTTTCTTACTGACTCACAGAAAATATTATTCCACTTTTGCATTCTGATCAATTCTTATGATATTGTGATTTATAAGACTAACTAAAATGCAAAACAGGATGGGGATCAATATCTCACCTTTCCAACAGGAAAAGAGGTTTATTACATGATGATTATCACACTATTACATGATGATTATCACACTATTACATGATGATTATCACACTATTACATGATGATTATCACACTATTACATGATGATTATCACACTTACATGATGATTATCACACTATTACATGATGATTATCACACTATTACATGATGATTATCACACTATTACATGATGATTATCACACTGTCCATGTATGGCCTTGACTTAATACTTCTTATTCTAAGAAAAATAAAAAAAATTTAAAAACTGTCACTGGTTTTTAATCAAGGTCAGAAACTAGACAGTGTTTTTCTATTACTAGGCGTTTATCAATGAAATAATTTTAAAAATCAAGTCAAACAGAACTGAACTTAATTCTGAAAAAAGTTAAGTTCAGTAAACATCATGTCACTACAATAACATGTAATAAATTATAAAATAAATAAACAAAACTATCAAACAATTAATTTAAATTACATAACAGTAGTTTCAATATTTAATTCTAAGGGCATAACTTATCATCTGTTCATTTTTTATACTAATTGAATGCATGTAATGAGAAAGGAAAATTGAGCACAAAAAATATACTTAGATCGATTATTTCCATACAAAAGAACAATCAATACACTTTACAGCATGGACAAATAACAATTAATGCCAGGCAACCATTTCTCCAAATTTGATATATAATACAATATAAAATAAGTCACAGAAAAGAGCGAATGCAATTTTGTTTTTAAATTCAACAAATAATCCCTGAACGTATGTGAAAATATAAAAGTAACTTGTGATACTGTGATTTAAATCATAAATAATAATAGATTTTCTAACACAAGTACTAATGAATAAACTTCTTAATAAACTTTAGTGGCATACCAAATAATTTCTAATGCTGAAGGTGCTGATGTGCTTGTAGTGGCCTGTAGTCTCTAGTGTACTAATGGCCTGAATTGTAATGATGTGCAGTTGAATCACAGTAATATAACCAAAGATATCCTTGTCCGAACTCACTATAATTCATTCCAAGTTAATATCTCTTTTAAGAATATTATACAGAGCATTTTTTGTATTTCCAGATAATAATTTGAATTAAATAATTTCAGCCCAAATCAAACACTGAACACAAAAAATAATTCTGTCTGAATATCTTATTGCACAAATCAATTATTTTCCAAGCAAGAAAAATTGTAAATCACTCTACTTGACCTAAGACACAATTAGTCTTTCCCAAAAATAAATATTGCTGTACTTAATGGAAATTCCATTCTAAAAGACTCTGTTACTGAAATTAAAATAATGTACATAGTAAACACAAAGTACTGGACTAAGGCCAAGTTAAATATCCTTATTTATATTGATAATGAGCCTAATATTTACTCCACACTCATGGAGAAAATATTAACCATGTATTCAAATTTTAAACAAAATCAATGATTTCTCGTCAGGCAGACAATGAGCTTGATTTTGTACAAAATCAGCTACACATACAGCAAAGAGAAAACTAACAAACAATGCCAATTATATATATATAGGAAATTGTTATCAATGAAAATGTCACTAAGCAAAAGTGTTGTCAGCTTGATTAAGTCTTTTGAATCAAAGCAAATCCTACTTAAAATGAAGCGGAAAAAGGTCATATGTCAGGTAACCTCAAGTTGATCAATTAAACACTGTTATCAATGTTAATGTGTATGTAACATAATTAAACACTGTTATCAATGTTAATGTGTATGTAACATAATTAAACACTGTTATCAATGTTAATGTGTATGTAACATAATTAAACACTGTTATCAATGTTAATGTGTATGTAACATAATTAAACACTGTTATCAATGTTAATGTGTATGTAACATAATTAAACTACCTTAAATTAACACTCATAATTGTTAACAACGCCCCGAAATCACAACATCAATACTGTACAAATTGAACAATACAAAAATGGAGTTTTGATGTAGATGATTGTTTCCTGAAATAAATGTCATTAATTCTTTATTAAAACTGACTTTCTCTCAGTCAAAGTGGACTTTTTTTCCATTTGGTAATTCTCAGTCTTAGTGGATTTTTTTCAATTTGGTAACTCTTATAGTGAGATATGTTAGTGGACCCCATATTGTTCACTAGTTATTGAGGGAGAGGTGTACTATGATCAATACACATACTTATGGCACCGTACAATTATGAGAACATTTATTAATACACAGATCAAAAACACTTACATCAATTTTTTCTTTATTCTATGATGTCTGAAATAAATATATTGTTACACTGGTATATTGGTCTTACACTACGTAACAGAAATAAGCAAAATTCAATAAGTGTTGTAACTTTCAATAAATAATTGATTTTCCTAGAATATAAAATACAAATTTAAAAATAACTTCAAGTATTGTGAATTAACCCCATAAAGTATAGCTGCCAACCCCCGAGCACAAAAATACTGATTACTTGTGACAAAAATACTGATTTTCAGGAACAAATACTGATTTTTTAAAAATTTTAATGCTTATATAACTATACGTATACAACCATCAGTAACTGTGCCTTACATAATTATTTAATGTCAAAGATGCATGTGTTACACACTTGTACGATTTGGAGTTGCACCATGTTCCATTCGGGTGCCCATTCAGAAGGTGCAAGAGTGCAACACACTCAAATACAAACTGTTTATAGGAGCCCTTTCCATGCCTTGTTTCATTTTCAATTATTGATTCCAATGTACCAACTTTCATTGATTATCTCAATTCTGAGATTCACTTATTGATCTGTTTTCGTTCAAGCATAAGAGTGATCCTTGCGATTTTAATGTCTGGAAAACGTGTGAAAAATAAATCGCCAGCAACAATAATAACTGAAAAAGGAAGGTTTATTTCTAAAAGAAATTTAATAAATCAAATTTCGATTGATGTACATTAAGGTTCTCTCTGACATTTATCTACGTCGTAAGTTCAGGCTGAGCTGTGTGTGATGAAACAGGAAGCAGATGTTTATTAGCTTTTTCGTGCTCTTGCATTTCATGGGCGTCTCCATGCCCAACAGCGAAATCATGGTACACACTTTGCAAAACGTCAAGTTTTCTCCTTTTCTGTTATGTTTTCACAAATCTAAAAGACGGCACAAATATCTTTCCAGTTGTTTCCTTCTATTTTTTCTGGAGAAAATTCTGAATATTCCGCTTTCCTATTTAACATGGTTAGAAGCTGAATATTAAGAAAACGAGATACAGCAACAGCGGTAACTATTGCGAAATCCAATATGGCGGATAACGACAGGCATGGTAGCCTCGATTTCGAATGAACCAATCGTATTGTAGAACTTTACTCGTATACACAAGTGATATATCAAAATAGAACCAAATGCTTGTTCTAAACTTACAATTCCAAAGAAATTTTATTATTATTTTTTAAAATTAGAAAACGTATTTTTTTCAAAAAAAACGTACACCCGTATTCAGGTCCAAAATACGGGACAAATACGGAAAAAACTGGACAGTTGGCAGCTATGCATAAAGTCCATATGTATAATGTTCCAAATGAATTTCAGTGGTATTGCAAATAAGTGTCAATATTGAATGTCTTATGTCCCCATATATTCCAGCATAACCATTACATGGTCATGAAAAAATGTTATTAAAACAAAAGCATTCGAAGTATAGATCAACTAAGATCTAGTATTACCGTATTTACTGCATATGTTGGGACACAAAAAAAAATAATTTTTTTTGTGTCCCAAAACTTATGGTGAACTTTTTTTAAACCTACATCATGTGTCCCAAGACTTTGGAAATGAAAAACATTATGTTCAATTTGCCCCCCCCCCTACCCCCCCTCCCAGCCGCAAATGGCCACATCACATATTACAATAAAATACATAAATAAAATGCGTATTTGATAATAAAATGAAAGAAACTAACTTTGTACTGTTATCATTTTTGGTCGACATTAGCATTTTATTAAAGGAAAAATACATCCACAAACTCCGTATGTGTAGCGCATTAATCCACAGTGTAATAGCTTTCGTCAGACAACACAACACATTAGTCATTGACGTGAATATTGAGAAACAAATCATGTTTAGTTGTCCTCAAAGGTTTGAATGTTATGAAAATGAAATTGGATCCTGCAAGATCACATACGAATGAGATAGAGAAAGAATAAGAATTATCAGCCCCACTGGTCGAAAGCAACTGACATTTACGCGTGATATGGTGTAAGGTACAAAATAACCATGAGTGTATTATATCCAGGGTAACAATATGACAATATCTCACAAGCTAAAATCATTATTAGAAATACATTCACTTGAGTACAAATGACAATCTTTTTGATTCCATGGGTTACAAAAAGTATTATTAAAGCAAGTTAATGCTGTGTATACTATTTACCGAATAACTCAAAACCAGTTTGTGTCAATTATGACTACAGACGGCATATAAATGAAAGCCCAGGTGTTGAATAAACACACCTCGTAACAGCCATAAACTCATTGTTTGAACTTACTGGCAGGATATCAAATACAAAGGTTAATTTATAACAAAGCAAGCCAACCCCAGAAGCAGACTTTAGATTCCTATTAGCGTGGAGATTTTTTTAAACTATGCATATGTATACAAAGTCGGCCGACATGGGGAAGCCAACTTTTATTTCTTTCTACCAGTTTTCACTGGGATTTTGAAAATAAATAGAAACAATGGGACACTTTAAAACGATAACTTCTCACACATTTACACAAAAAGTGATTCCTCACAGTCATTGTTATTGCGTACATAGCATATATAAAGGGGAATAAAAAAATAAAGCAAAATAAACCACATTATAGATCTCCGCTATTATGGACAAGTTTGTAGTGCGATACTCAAGTAGTGAAGAGGCCTTGCCTCGTGCATGGAAAGAAAATGCGTTGCCTAAAGCTTCACCTAAGAGACCCGTACGTCGACCAAAAAAAGCGTACTAGGTAGGAGGATTGTGATGTAAAAGAAAATGAACCAGCTGCAAAAAGACATGAAATTGGAGACCCCAATCAGGAGAGAGATGATGCCTACAAAAATTATATCAGGCGAGGCATTACAAACGTTTTACATTAAAGCAAAAAGAGGAAGTTGTAAACTTCTCAAAATTGCATGGAACTTGAGTAACAGCAAGACATTTCAAAATCCCCAAATCAACCATTGCAAATTGGTCAAAAATAGATTTTTCTCAGCAGCTGAATGAATGGGGACATTTAGCAAGGAGTGGGAGACCAGTATCTTATTGCAATGAGATTGATGGAAAAATTGCAAAGTGGGTTCTCATCCAACGCGATCTGCAGATACCTGTTAGTGTGGACACTATATGCGCTTATGCCAAGGAATCTGTGTCAAGTGAGGGTCCAGAAATTGAGTTTCAAGCAAGTAGGAACTGGGCAACAGGTTTTTCGAAGATTTAGAGGAAAAATAAAATTATTCCACGAATTCGTAATGGCCAGAAAAGAAGAAGACGATTTCAAAGACAAGATGATAATTAACATCGATGAAACTCCTATGTTCTTCAATCTAATTCCGGGATGAACTGTCGAAAAGAAAGGTGTTAAAAGTGTGAAAATTCGCACAACTGGTGCGGATAAAGAGCATCTAACCTTAGTGCTTGCAGTTTCCGCAGCAGGAGATGTGTTGCTGCCAATGATAATTTTTCGTGGTGTGAGGTTGATAAAAGATATCCATGCACCAAAAGGATGGATCGTACGTGTGCAGGAGAAGGGTTGAATTGACGAGGAAGTGATGCTGTAGTGGATTAAAGAGATATATCTCAAGTATACAGGAAAGGAACGATCTCTTTTAGTGATGGATTCATTCCGGGCGCTAGTGCTGTCAAAAATCATGAAAAACTTACCCGGGTACCCGTTGCGCCATTTAACAGGTACCCGTTAGTAACATGTACAACCCTAGACCAACTAATTGTTATCCGCCTTTCTTTAATATTTTGTCTGGCGATAGAGACTAACCGTATAATCACTACTCGGTTTGAAGCGTCCACACCGTGGTAGCTGCAAATGATCGGACAGCACACTATTAATTAATACATTTATTTAGGATAACATTTGTACGCAGACGGTAAGTATAATCCAAATTCTTAGGATCAGCTGCGTTAAATAATTTAGAGCACTCATCTTTTTTTAGTATAAATCTCTGTCAGAACAGAACACGTGTGTATTCATCGGCTGTTGACCTCAGATTTTAATTACCCATGCATGCGTGTAAAGCAGCTTTACCCCATGGCAAGAGTAACGCGTTAAAACCATCTTGTGTCTGTGTCTGTGTGTGTGTGTGTGTGTGTTAGAGAGAGAGAGAGAGAGAGAGAGAGAGAGAGAGAGAGAGAGAGAGAGAGACCACGCAGTCGCAGAAGTGATATGATTTTGGAATTATAATACTCAAGATATTTATGCAGAGGCATGGGGGGGGGACGAGGGGGGTACATATGTCCCCAGGCGCCAAGGTACAGGGCTTACAAAATGAGGCTTACAACGTTACATTATAATAAGCAAACAAGGGTAATAAATCGGTCACAAGATCGCTGGGGCGCCAATTTTATAGTTCGTCCCCGGGAGCAAAATATCATCGCTACGCCTCTGTATTTATGACAAAAATGTAGTGGTATCAAGAGTAGAAATGTCGGTACATGTATGATGGCTAATTGTCAAAATTAGCAGAGCTAGTCGACTCAAAACAATGATGTGCTCAAAGATTGTTTTGAGGCATGGCGAAGATTACAAGGTGTCTAGGTGATAATTGACTATGTTTTAACCTTGGCATATAATTCCTCAGGGATCAGGGGTTTGTCCGGTTGTAACAATGCCAATGAATTTTACTAATCAAAACAAACTCTCTGATGTATTGTTTATTTATATTAAGCAGGGATCTGGTTTCTAATTAAAGCCATAACTGTCACACCTGTTTTAAGTGGTTTCGTGTGTAATGATTTAGTAGTGGGCCGCTGATGCATAACGGGTGGTCCTACTCCTAAATATAGACTGGAGCTGTAACTGAGACAAGCGTACTGCTGACGATATATGACATTTTGATAGTGTTGGCGAGTCTGACGACAATTTATTTTTTGTGACCGGGTACCTACGATTAATTTTCAATACCCGGGTATTTCACTATGGTCGGGTACCCGAGTACCCATTGACAGCCCTACCGGGCGCATATTACAGATGCTGTAAAACAGGCTTTGAGAAACGGTAACACGATAATGCAGTTATTCCGGGTGGATGCACCTCCAAGCTACAGCCACTAGACATCAGTGTCAATAAATCGGTTAAGTCCGACAAAAGGAAAAGCTGGACAAATTTTATTCGTAAAGCAGCAGAGGGCCTTTCCAAGGAAAATGACAACACGTCTCGTATTAAGAGTGCAGATAAACAAACAGTTGTGGACTGATTGTGAAAGCAGTCAAATCACTTCAGGACAAGCCAGATCTGATCTGAAAATCATTTAAAGTTTGTGGTATTGACAATAACTTGAATGGATGTGACGACAATATCACAAGAGATACTGAATGTGATGGCAGCGACAGTGAAGAGGACGAATTTGATTGATTTGAGCCTGAGGAGGTTGAGTGGGCAATTAAGAATGTGGACTGATTGAAGGATTTAAATTAAATATATCAGCGGCAATCAAGTTTTTTTTTCAGCAGTACTTGGATGTCCGATATCACTGCTGTGCAAATAAAAGATGTTCGGTTTTGGAATTAGTATGCTTATTAATCACTCTGTACAGTCACTATCTACCAATATATCTCTGTCTCTTTCTTTTTCTCTCTCTCTTAATATATTTTTACGAAAAGTGAAAACAAACAACGCTCACAGAGTTTTCTTTTTAACGTTTTAAGTAATAAAATATACGTTTGAGTACATTTTCTGACATGTAATTTTTGAATGTTAAAAATTTTATCCCAGAACTTACCGTATTTACCGTATGTTTTCGGACACTGTATGTTTTCGGACACCGTTTTTTTCGGGGAAAAATCATATTTAAATGCCTTGTAAGTTTTCGGACGTTGCTCCACTATAATTGTTTCTACAATTTATGTTTTCGGACACAATCTTGGATGATCTGCTTCGTCGTTTTAATGTAAAATTTACAGCGTGTTTGCCGTTAATTTAACTGATGCAAAGTTCGCTTCATTTGGTCGCCAATTATTTAATGCGATCATGAACGTCCATGAACTAATATATAATTTAAAATTATTAATTACATGTAATTCGGGATAGTGACAACACCTGCTGCATTAGTCGGACGTGTTACACGAGCTCTAAAGTGTATATCAACAACGGATTGTCTTGTTAAATCAAGATGTTCCAACGAAAAGTAACAGATCGGATATAGATTTCTCAAATCATATTGTGATATTTGCAGACCGGTATCGACATTTTGATCGCGTCACATATATGACAACATACGATGATACACGCGTGCTATTTTATTTTGATCAGACTCGTCATCTAGAGCAGCTTTCTTCGTAGGCGGTTGTTTTTGTGATGCTTCCTCAGAATCATTAATTCGAAGTCGCTTCTGTGGAAGGCCTACTGGTCTCTTTGGAGACGATTTTGGCAAGGGCGAGTCCCTCCAAGAACTAGGCAGTGCCTCCTCACTTGTTGCATAACGTATGATAAACTTATTCATCAAATTTATTACAGTACTGACAATATTATGTTTCACAACGATAGCTATCCAGTATACTAACTTTTGTATGTGGTGGGTATTTTATTTATACTTTTTATTTTAATAGTTTGATTCAGCTAACAAAAATATGATTGGTTGTCAGTATAGACATTGTTACACACGAAACCACTTCATACAGGTGTGACAGTTATGGCTTTGATTAGAAACCATGACCCCTGCTTTATATCATTAAACAATACATCAGAGTCGGTATGGATTAGTAAAATTCATTGGCATTGTCCAACAAAACAAACCCCTTATCCCTGAGGCATTATATCCAAAGGTTTAAACATAGTTATTGTTCTACAGGTAATAAACCTCTTGGTAGACGATATATTTGATTGTGGGTGCTAAATGTTAGGTACATCGTGTGCTCTTTTAATAAAATCCAGATGGCTGCCTTTTATTTCCGAACACATCTGTCAAAGAAATCCCACCAGTTATATTATTAACAATTAACACCCAGACACTTTGAAATCTCTGACATGCATCACTACAATCTTCGAGCAGTAGATCGTTTCCAGCCGGCAAGCTTTGCTCATTTTAATCTACCCTCGGCTAGGTGGGAAAAAAAGAAGAGAGAACCACAACAAATGCATCACCTTTATTTAAAACAAATATCAACATATTAATCACGCCGACTCGTATATTGCAAATTGCTTTTTATTTTTACCCTTCGTAGGCGTACATACAACACTCACCCCATTTGGAGCCTCTCACCCTTGGTGCTCTAAGAATAGCCATCATACATGTACCGGTGTTTCGACTCGCGATACTAAAATGTTTCTGCCCAAAATATCTTAAGAATTATAACTCCAAAATCTTTTTATTTAGTTTGTATTAATATCTTAATTACACAGAAATAAAGCTTGCGTGCGTTTGTAATGTAGATTTTAATGATCATTAGCAGAAGGTTAAACTGGATTGCAAGATTACTATGTTAATATGGCGGTTCTTTCGGAAAACACGTACACAATCGTGGCTCTACTACATGTATGGCTTTGTTTTCTGGTGGATGGACATGTATCAAATTGACAAAATAGGCAAGTAATGCCAATTTTTCATTAATTATCCTTTCCGTGGTGTTAGAAAAATACTTGTTTTACTTCATGGCAGCACGTTGTCATGTGAGCTAACGGTAACTTCGTTACGGACGGGTAAGGGGGGGGGGCGGCGGCATAATTCTATCTTCACTTGTATGTTTTCGGACACCTAATCAAAGAATTTAATATGTATTCGGACAACAAAAAAAGTAATTATTTGTTTCAGTCCGAAAACATACGGTAAATACGGTATGACTCGAAAAAAGCTGTGTGTCCCAGAATATACAGTGCACAAAAAAATTACTTTAAAAAAATTTTATGGGTTCCCAACAAATACGGTGTCCCAACATATACGGTAAATATGGTAGTCTATTTTACTTCTGTGTTTTGGCTGAGCAAAATCATAACTGACCACACCAAGAAAAGCTGGGTGTTTTGGCATCTCCTTTGTTCATAATTAGTGGATTTGTCATTTTTTTTTTCTGACAGCAATACAGACCAGGTAATCATCAAAACCCTCCAACTGGCTTAAATAAAAAAAAAGTGTAATTGCCTTTCACTCCACAATATTAGCACAATTACCAGAGTTTTGTAAAACAGGATGTAAGGTTGCTTCAAACAAAATGAACTACAACTTCGTTGTTACAGTCTTAGCATAATTTTTTAAGCATTATTTCTGAAATTTCATTAATGTATTTTAGTTTGTTTGTTTGATTAGGCTTTTTAACGTAGCTTTAACAATTTTTCAGTCATATTGCTACTATGTCTAGCACTGGGGCATCATGGCGCAGACATGTAGCATGCAGTCCTGCCCAGTCACATTATCCTGACACCAGGCTGACCAGTCCTAACGCTAACCTCTTAATGCTGAGCATCAAGCAAGGCAGCTGTTAGTACCATTTTTGTAAGTCTATGGTATGACCCGGCCGGGGATCGAACCCACAACCTCCCGCTTCCGCGGCAGACACTCTAACCACTAGGCCATCAGAGCGGTTAAAATGGATTTTGGATTTATTATTCAAGTTCAGTGCAGTGGTACCATGATTTGAATCCAAAGGATGTACTTCGCTCAGCAAAATGTACTTCAATCTGCACGTGTTGAAACATATGGTAGTCTATTATACTTCTGTGTTTTGGCTGAGCAAAATCATAACTGACCACACCAAGAAAAGCTGGGTGTTTTGGCATCTCCTTTGTTCATAATTAGTGGATTTGTCATTTTTTTTCTGACAGCAATACAGACCAGGTAATCATTAAAACCCTCCGACTGGCTTAGATAAAAAAAAAGTGTAATTGCCTTTCACTCCACAATATTAGCACAATTACCAGAGTTTTGTAAAACAGGATGTAAGGTTGCTTCAAACAAAATGAACTACAACTTCGTTGTTACGGTCTTAGCATAATTTTTTAAGCATTATTTCTGAAATTTCATTAATGTATTTTAGTTTGTTTGTTTGATTAGGCTTTTTAACGTAGCTTTAACAATTTTTCAGTCATATTGCTACTATGTCTAGCACTGGGGCATCATGGCGCAGACATGTAGCATGCAGTCCTGCCCAGTCACATTATCCTGACACCAGGCTGACCAGTCCTTATGATAACCTCTTAATGCTGAGCATCAAGCAAGGCAGCTGTTAGTACCATTTTTGTAAGTCTATGGTATGACCCGGCCGGGGATCGAACCCACAACCTCCCGCTTCCGCGGCAGACACTCTAACCACTAGGCCATCAGAGCGGTTAAAATGGATTTTGGATTCATTATTCAAGTTCAGTGCAGTGGTACCATGATTTGAATCCAAAGGATGTACTTCGCTCAGCAAAATGTACTTCAATCTGCACGTGTTGAAACATATGCTGTACATGCGGTGTATTTTACCAATATGTAAATATGCTCACTAGCCTAATTCCTAGCTTTGCATCAAGCCCTATTCTTGTTCACTGTTGTCATAGAGTTAATATTTTAGTTATATATTTACAATTTCAAAGCAAAACAAAAATGTAATTACTGGTGCATTGATATAAAAAGTCCAATGCAATAATGCATAAACAAATAATAATCAAGTCAAAAGGGGGAGGTAGTGTTACAGCAACCCATGAATGCTCAATTCTTGTCATTGTCCAATCAAGTTGTACACAAATTTGAAACAGAAAATTAAATAAATTTCTTTCCTATGTAATAATTGTACATGTCAACCCTGAGAGAGTTATACCGGTAATTTATGTTAATATAGGCCTAAATAAATGTATTTAAAACTTACAGCTTGTCACCTCCGTCATTTCGGTTGTCTGATACACAGGTCATGTACTTTTTAGTGAAAATTTGCCAATATTAGTCAACATAGTAATACCTAAACAGCGCTGTTATTTAGGCAGTAATACCTCGACACCCAAAACAGAGTAAATGTCATACTATCTCAGCCTACCTGGCAAAATAGGCAACCTTACGTAATTATCCTTTCAAACGATTTTAAAGAAGGAGAAGAAAAAAAAACACTTTAAAACCTGGATATGTTCTTGTGAAGTTGCTATCAATGTGTTATAAACCTTTTAAGGAAAAAAATGTTTGTTCATATTTTTGGATATTGGGGATGGGGTTGTTTTTATTTGCCCCTATTCACGTCAATATCAATCATCGTAGGTACGATTTGCCTCCAATCACATGTCGATTCCCAACCGGTCATCAACTGTCACATGTACTACCCAAATGAAAGTGCCAACAGAACGGAAAGATGTGTTACCTGCGACTGAACAAAGCTTGTGGAAAACATTCTTCTTCTATCTACTTTGCTACGAAAACTTTTTTCTACTATGCAACAATGATGAAATAAATATGGTTCAATCCGCCTTTACGCAATTTCTATCAACATTTTCGTATAGGTCATTCATCAGTTGTATCTCGTGCCCCAATTGGTTCAACGTCTGAATTTTAGCCAACCAGATCAAATGTTACAAAGCTAGAAAATCACAAAAGAGTCAACACGGGAGATAAATCCGATAACATGTTTCTTAAGCCATATACCTCAGTGCTAATGTTTTGTGAAATAAATATACTTTCTATCCTACTGTCACACACTGTCACAGAGAACAATCTTAGTTTGTCAATTTGACAAGGATAAAACCAAGTAAATCATTGCATTTAAGAGAGATAACTCTACTGGAACTAGACAGGGGTAAGAGTTATTTAGTCACAACAGACCCAGTTTCCACCATATGTGCCACATTTTACACCAAAAAAAATCATTTAAAAAATACAAAATATGTTCTATATATGAATTAACATAATCTCACATGTTGCCAAGAGGCTTAACTTTTTTAATGTCTAACAGAAATTACAGATCTTACATAATGCACCAATCACAACTAGTGTTGTTTATTTCTGAATTCCTACACCTTAAGCTACGCCCACCTGCGGATTGTACATTTGTTACCGTTATACCATGAGCGAGAGACGAGATAAAGAGGTACACGATACACGATACTGCAATTTTTATTTTTTTTAAATGTATAAATAGATTAATTTTATATTGGCTATATTTGAAGAAAGATATTCAGTTTATGAGTGAAAGCAGAGCAAAGAAACTTAATATGTTTGATTATGATTTTTAACGTAGATTTAAGAATTTTTCAGTCATATCGCTACGATGTCTGCAGTGAGGCAGTTTATGGTGATGTCTAGAACTGGGGCATCATGCCGCAGACATGTATTCACACTATCCTGACGCCAGGCCGACCAGTCCTAACACTAACTCTTAATGCTGAGCGCCAAGCAAGGCAGCTGTTAGTACCATTTTTGTAATACCAATACCGGGGATCGAACCCAATACCTCCCGCTTCCACGGTGGACGCTCTAACTACTATGCCACCAGAGCGGTTAAAAACTTGGTGTAAATGAATGTATTAAACGTAATTACTGCCTATAACATCATTAAGTCTCGAACATTCTTGATCATTAAACAATGTAGCTCCTCGATCTAAAATTTGAAATACTTCTTGGTCCAGAATGATTTCTTCAGGGAAGCAATGCATAAAACTGTTTTATACAACACTGTGTCTCAAAATAAGAAAGAATATCTAACAACCTACTTACCTGCATACATACTAAATGCAACAACAGAAACCAGATCAATTTGTAATAATAATAATAATAATAATAATAATAATAATAATAATAATAATGAGGAATTTGTATAGCACCTAATCTTTAGAAGCTCTTTACAACATCTTTAATGATATGACTACCATAAAAAAAAACAAAGAAATTAGAAAACATAAAAACATGCTGAAAATATATAAGGGAGGAAACGTTATTAGATCTTTAAGTTTGTTCCTGCAGTCGAAAATGGTGAGTTTTAATAGCACTCTTGAAAAGGATCACCGTATCTCTGTATCTAAATTCAATGAGCAATTCGTTCCATGGTGCTGGACCCTGGTATGCAAAAGAACGTTGTCCATATGACTTTGCTTTCATAATGAGTATACGATTGTTAGAAGAGAAGCGTAAGTATCTTGCTGGTGTGGACACGTAGGTCAGGTCAGATGGGTATGTTGGAGTCTGTTAGTGAAACGTAGCACAGAGAACAAATTTTGTGTTTGATTGTGGATCGAATGGATAGCCAGTGTATAGTACTGAGCAGTGGGGAGGTGTGCTCTGATCATTGTACGCTAAAGATGATCTGAGCAGCTGTGCTTTGAACGTTTTGATGTTTCTGGAGTAGATATTGAGACGAACCAGACAGAATTGAGTTACAATTGTCTAGATTTGAAAGTACTAATGAACACACAAGTGTTTCAGTGGCATCAACTGAGAGATATTTGCGAATGGAGCTGATGCGTCTCATCTCAAGAGATGCAGATATGTTTATGACATGTTGGTGCAATGTGAGAGTAATGTCGAGAGTAACACCTAGGTTTCGTACAGACTGTGTGAATTTAATGTTGGTGTTGCTGATATTTATTGTTTGAGGTAAAGGATGTGAATGAGAACGTCTTCGTGTTGTGATCAGAATGGCCTCAGTGTTATCATCCTTTATCTGCAGCTTGTTACATGTCATCCATGATTTCACATCAGAAATACACCTCTCTACTCCTTGGATGGTAGCATCGACTTCAGTTGGGTGACTAGATTTGTATAGTTGGGTGTCATCAGCATACAATTGGTGCCACACTGGATGATGATCTATTACGCTTAAGAGAGGCTGGGCGTATAGAATGGAGATAACATGTCCAAGAACAGATCTCTGTGGAACACCACAACATATATCGTCTGGGCTGGAGTGTATTCCATTTGCAGATACTATTTGTGTCCTGTTGACTAAGTAGGACTTGAACCACTGTAAGGCTTATTGTAAATTCCAAATACATGCTGGAGACGGTGAAGTAATATATCATACTCTATTGTGTCAAATGCTGCAAATAAATCAAGATGGGTGAGGACTGTAATCTTTCCGCTAGCCAAAGCAGAGAGAATATCATTAACTACTTTCAGAACAGTACTTTCAGTACTTACAGTGGCAGCTTTGAAAAATGATGGGAATTCCCCTGATGAGATAGAGGTATTAATAACATCAGTTGGTAAAGACAATATTGGATCTAAGCACTCAAGCAACAGTGATGATGGAATTGGATCACGTTCTCGTGACTTTGGTTTACTCTTCATCACGATTGTACGTACTAAATCCATAAAGACAGGTTCCAATGCTGATAATGGTTGCCGCTGAAATTCTGTATCGCACATTTATGGTGACGTCCAGAGGCGTAGCTAGAGTGTTTGGCGCCCGGGGACAATATTCATTACCCCCCCCCCCCCCTCAACTCTTAAACCCATTATTTTCATCAATAAAATCACCATTACCCGTTACAATTTATTTAAAAGCCCATTTTGGCGCCCCCACTAGTATGGCGCCCGGGGACATATGTACCCCTTGCCAATGTTCCCTCTAATTTTGGACGATGCTGTGCGGAAAAATAAAAGCGTGCGCGGAAAAACATGATGCAAAATTTAAGTGAGCGGCGTTTGTGAAAATCGTACATTTACAAATGTTTAAAACTCTATTACAAGGCTTTGATTAGGATTTTTTTAACGTAGCTTTTAACAATTTTTCAGTTATATCGCTACGATGTCTGCATTGAGGCAGTTTATAGTGATGTCTAGCACCGAGACATCATGCCGCAGACATGTAGCATGATGTCTCACCCAGTCACATTATCCTGACACCAGGCCGACCAGTCCTAACACTTACCTCTTAATGCTGAGCGTCAAGCGAGGCAGCTGTTAGTACCATTTTTGTAAGTCTTTGGTATGACTCGGCCGGGGATCGAACCGACGACCTCCCGCTTCCGGGGCGGACGCTCTAACCACTAGGCCACCGGAGCGGTTCTATTACAAGGCAGTCTTCTATATGATAAATTAGACATTTCGCACAGGCATATGCATTGTTCAATTATGTTAATAAAAATATTGTTCTACTTACTTTATATTAATGATGTCGGTAAAGTGCTACACATATATGTCATATAATTATAAAAACTACAAATAAAATAAATGTAGATCGAAATTTAGAGCAAAACAGTTACTTTATTCATTTATTGCCGAATTTTCACGTCTGTCTTTGTGTGTGGTCCAATGCTTGTAAACCGCATCTAGATCAATAGTGCTTCCTGATGAAAGATAGAATTTTATGCGCATCAAATTATCCAAATGATTTACTTGTAGCTTGTTTCTAGATTTTGTTTTAATAGAGTTCATTAGGCTAAAACCGCGTTCGCAGTCTGCACTTGATGCTTGAAATGTCCCACAAATGTCCAGCAGAATCGACAGGTCTTTCATGTCTTCATTCTTCATGACACAGCTTACGACGTCAGTGAAAGTCTGAATTGATCCAGTCTTCACTTTCTCTGCAATCAAAATTTTGAAGTCATCATACTGTTCACCGATCTTTGAGATTACACTCTCTTGACAGTTTGGTATAATTCTTGAAAACCTTCTTATCAGTTTGTTCAAACTGTCTTTGCCAAATTCAAAACTTGAATTCTTTGCAATGATGCAGTGGTCAAATGCTTGCCAATCCATTAATTCATCATCCGGATCTCTTCTCAAGGTGATTACATAATAGTTCAACAAATCTAAGAATTACAGCCTTGTCGACGTCACGGTCAATTAAATTAAGAACTTCCTTCACTGTATCACTCCAATGAACTGTTTCTCCAAGATAAAGCGATCTTATTTTACATATTTTGGCCTTTACAAACTGAAATGCTTCAATAGTTGTCAGAATATTTCTTTGAAAATATTTGCTTATTGATGCCAGTTCTCCCAAAACATCGTTAAGTACTGTCAAAGCCAGTCGAAACTGCTGATTTAGAAGTCTCTTCAGACAGAACTTATTGATTGGATCATTGCTCATGTTTACTTGTTCAGTACAATAGTCAATCAAAACGTTGTAGTTTCGCACAAAAGCGGCAACTGCTAAATGCCTAGACAACCACCTTACCTCATGCAAAGGCCGAAATGCCACGGAATCACTTTCTGCGGCCTTGGCCAATTCCTGGAATTTCTCATTTTTAACTGACGACCTGCTGAACATTGTATAAATTGCCCGAAGTAATGTTTCAATATTGTGCATTAATGAAACTTGCTTCCAAGCATCTTCAACAGCTAAGTATTCGCGATGAGGAACACAATGTTGTTCACACAAATGATGTATCTCACGTCTCAGAATCGCAGCCACACCATTATTGTTCCCTAGCATGACAGATGTACCGTCTGATGTAAACATCACCATCTTCTGCTGATCAAGTTGATTTTCAAAATAGAATTGTTTTATTGCTGTCACAATAGAGACGCTGTCGCATGAGGACAACTTCACGATGCCACCGAATATTGTTTTGCAAACAATTTCTGTTTCAGGCCGATACTTGAAATATACAATCAGCATCTTTTGAACTGAAATATCGGTACTTTCATCTATTATCAACGTGTGGAATGCCGACTTTCGCAATTCAGTCATAAGCTGAGTTTTTAAGACGAGTCTTATGCACTCAACAAATTCGAACGCATAAATTTTGCTGCGCCAACTTTGTGGAATTTTAACGTATTTTGCAAAATGCTCATGGATATCTTGTACAGAAAACATGGATGCATTCAATTTAATAGCAAGAATAACGTTATCAATCAGCACTTTTACCAAATCTGAAGTTGACCGCTTTCTCTCTTCCATCTCTACTCTGATGCTACGATCTGCCGTACTCTCCTGTAGCATACGCAAAATTCCACCACTCTTCTGATTCTGTAGCTTTTTAACTGATTCAGTGTGCACGTCACGACTGAGATGCCGCTTTAAGTAATCAAGTTTCCATTCATCCCATTTTTTTCCCGTGCTGAACTCTCCTGCAGTTGAGCAAATAGTGCAAACAACAGTGCCATCATCATTGCATGTGAAAATATCTCCAAGTTTTACCTTTTGCTTGTTAGACGATGACAACACATCCGCTTCGATCAGTTCTGATAGCCACTCTTCCATAAATCTTGAACATGTTTTCTTTTTCAACGAATATTGACATCCTTCTGCTTTTCTTTTGGACATTATGTGCTTGGGTAATTTATTATTTAATATGAAAGCATACTACAACTTCTTGCTTTATCGCTCGCCCACATAACTTCCGCCGGCTGCAGCAGGTAATTTTCCCTCTCACATATTTGCTGCGCGGCAACTTAAAACTGCTGCGCGGCAACTGAGTAAGAGCTGCGCGGCCGCGCAGCCGCGCAGCTTAGAGGAAACATTGCCCCCTGCCCCCCCCCCCCCCCCCCCCCCTCGCTACGCCTCTGGTGACGACGAGACAATCGAAATTGTGTTGTCAAGCTTATCACTAATGATTTGTACCTAGTCACGGAAGAAATTTGCAAACAGGTCCGGAAGATCGACTGGAGAGAAGATAGTTGGAATTGGTGTAAATTTGTTCCTAGACAATAGTTTGTTAGTAATCTCGAAGAGCTCTTTGTAGCTCAAACCTTCCGTGATCTTATAACTTTAGTGGGATGATTCCACTGCATGTACTATGTTATTGTCCGTTTTGTCTTAGCGGCTTCATATATTTGCTTATGAACAGCGAGTCTGGTGGAAAGCTAAAGCCTCTCGGCTTTACGGCAGTCTCTTTTAGCAGTGCGAAGCTGGTCCCTAACACTGTGGCTGGGCATGTTTGTTTTTTTCAAGCAATGAACGCAGGTAGATATTTATTTGTTCTGCTGTAGGAGGTGAGCAAGTTGTTGGGTTTGCTTGGATGTCATGCATTAGTTTGGTTCTATTTATCATACGGTGGTTTCTCTTAGTAGCAATCGAATGTGAAGGGTTAGGGACTAACACGTCCAGATGGCATATAACGCAGAGGTGATCTGATGCAATCTTTATTATTTATTAATATCAGCTGTAAAAAATTAGAACTGTATTTTATCAATAATAATTAGATACCACACGTGCATTTTTTAAATTGTCTCCACATACTCAGAATGCAAATAGTGCGCTTCGGTCTTCTGGGTGTTATATTGCAATCATTTGTATTATTAACTCATCATCATCATCATCATCATCATCATCATCATCATCTCTCTCTCTCTCTCTCTCTCTCTCTCTCTCTCTCTCTCTCTCTCTCATGTATGTCGTTTCGATGGCAAATATTCCCACATATTACAATTGTCACCACACAAGAATGCACTGCCTGTTTATCAAAATGATATCAGTGTTAAGATCCTTTCTTCATGATATTTATGGATTATTCCTTGAGTCGTTGAACCGTTTCCAGTTGGTGAATAATTCCATGATAACTTGTACTTTTGGTTTTTATTCTTAATCAAATCGGAGCATGGGGGCAGTACGCCGTGCATATTTTACGTGGGACAAGACTTCGAAAGTTATAGCACTCCCTCAATTCATGACCGGATGAAACATGTTCATTTCTGTCGCAAGCATTCAAGTGCATACGTTTTATAATACTAAATTAGCAGAATAAACAGACCAATTAATTATTAAAGAAACAGTGATTGGCCTATAATTATCGCTGATCCAACGTATTATAGACGGCTAGGTTTTAGTGACTGGCATAATCCCTAACCGCAAGATGATTTTGAGTCATGCACACATATAACGAAGAAATGTAAGATAATTAAAAATGGGCACCAGGAGGAAAATCAAATACCCAAGCAAAAAAGGTCGCGGGGGCACACAAAAAAGGATGTTAAAGGTCAGATTAACAAAGGCTTTCGCCCCACACCCACACCCTCGTGAACTACGTGCAGCTACTACATATTCTGGTATAAAAACACTCATGTGAATACGTCACAGAGTGCCCCAACCCTGCTAAAATTAACTAGAAATATTAAAATAGTATACAGGTGATTGGAAGGAATCGATACATATGACTTTTAACTTAAGCCTGACGTTTGCGGGTTTAGAGTTTGTTTTGGGGGTGGGTGGAGTCTTCTTTTAAATTTGATTTCTAATATTCACGAATTGAAAGCCAAAACATACTACTTTTCTGACACAAGCATAGAAATATCAGTAATTTACTTCAGATGTTGTTGGTATTTCGTCTCCCTTTCTTTAAATATGTCATAACATTTAACAATCCATCAAAGGCCGTGTAAAACAAAAACGACAGCAAACCCACCATATCCCCGATAACCCTAACCCTAACCATATCCCCGATAACCCTAACCCTATCCCCGATAACCCTAACCCTAACCCCGATAACCCTAACCCTGACCCTATCCCCGATAAACTACTTACAGTTACCATACATCCAGTTTTTTTAATTTTTAAAAACACACTAACTTGGATAACTCTTTTTCAGTAGAACACACTAGTGTCTTCACCACCCGCCCACCCCCGTTGCTTCAGGTAGCATTGACTATATCAACGGTCTCAAATACGCGGCCAAACAGTATCCTGTGGCCCACAAGATGATTAATGTCACAATGTTTCATGAGAGAGAAAAAAAAATGGTGCGGCCTTTTGGCTATTGAAAATTGTACTCATGCGGCCCTCCTCATGGTTTTCGCTTTGAGGCTGACTACTCAACATAGCAGGTTAAAAGTCTTCAGGCCGTATACTATTTGTAGGGTTAACCTCAGCTGTCCTAGTAGAAATTTAAAAGGTAAAGCCAGGACTGATGACACATAGCTGGTTAAAAGTCTTCAGGTCGTTTACTATTTGTAGGGTTAATCTCATTTGCCTAGTAGACATTTAAAAGGTAATGCGAATTCCTTCCCAGGACTGATGACACAAGTTGCAGTGACCGAATTCCTTAGAGTATAAGGAAAAAAGCCAAACAGAGGGAATTTGTTAGACTAATCAACAGGAAAAACGTTTTAATGACAGTCTGAAGTCCATTAAGTAGAGAATCCAAATTTTAATAATTGGCACAAGACGAATGTTCGATAGGATTGCATATTTGAGGTTTTAAAAAATAAAGAAATTCCAGGCGAAAACTATTTATGTTGCTGTTGTTGTGGAGTTTAACACAGTTTCTCATGGCAAGATGTGCTTTACACGGGGCCAGTATAATTGGTGGAGGTAGAACCCGAAAAAATAACAATAAAAACCACCGAAATCAATGAAGAAACTTTTTCACAAACATTGACCTAGTCTGAGACTCGAAGCGACGCAGAAAGGGTGAGATGGCAGTGATCGGTAACGGTTAGCGCTTCAGACCACTCTGCCACCAGGGGTCCTGAAATCATTTCTTAGAGTGACATAAAAATTTGCTGAATCCGAAGAAGGATATACATTCAATACAACCAGGAATAATATGTACACTGAACAATTAACATGCAAGAATCAAAACTTCACATGGAAACAAATACAGCGTTATTTTGTTTAAACAACAACCATGGTTAAAAACCTACATATAAGTATTGTGTGTGTGTGTGTGTGTGTGTGTGTGTGTGTGTGTGTGTGTGAATACAAATTTGAGACAAAATGCAACCAATAACGAGGTTCAACGTATTGTTTCAAATGCAGGAGTTTGTATTTTGTAAAATAAAGATCCGAATGCAGGAATTTGACTGTATTTGGTAAAATAAAAATCCGAATGCAGGAGTTTGACTGTATTTGGTAAAATAAAGATCCAAATGCATGCGTTTGACTGTATTTGGTAAAACAAAGATCCAAAATACTTGAGTTTGACTGTATTTAGTAAAATAAAGATCCGAATGCATCAGTTTGGCTGTATTTGGAAAAATAAAGATCCAAATGCATGAGTTTGACTGTATTTGGTAAAACAAAGATCCAAAATATTTGAGTTTGACTGTATTTGGTAAAATAAAGATCCAAATGCATGAGTTTGACTGTATTTGGTAAAACAAAGATCCAAAATACTTGAGTGTGACTGTATTTGGTAAACTAAAGATCCGAATGCATGAGTTTGACTGTATTTGGTAAAATAAAGATCCTGAATTTGATGAAAAGAAAATGAGTTTGACTGTATTCGATAAAATAAACATCCGGAATTTGGTGAAAAGAAAACGTTATAACTTATTTGCAAATTAAATACATTCTTAAACGTCGGATAGAGTTGTCATTAGTTTATGATTTAAACTCTTGTTTTAAAAGCAATTGTGTTTTCTCACACGTTTTATCTCCTCTATTTTATCAATACTTAAGTGTACCACGTACATTCTATTGGCCACTCTTCTACTGGTATATTCTATCGTTTCTCATTTACAACCGCAGCATATCAATGGCTGAAAATTTTGGAGTACCTTTTTATGTTTATATGTCTTACATCGTTTACCTGCAATGTATATAGGTAAACTGTTTTTATAGTTATCTTGTTCCTATTCATTCATTCATTCATTCATTCATTCATTCATTCATTCATTCATTCATTCATTCATTCATTCATTCATTCATTCATTCTGTATTTTTTTCAGTGAACAAAATCATCTACATCTATATCATCTTCGAATTGCTTCTTTAGTTATCGAGTCTGGTTGCTCTTTCAATACCACCTTGTTGAACGACTTTTGATTTATCATAATTTTCTTCTCAATACATTTTATTATTATTTAAGTTTGTACTCTCCAAAATCTTCCGTATATCAGTTGAACGCGTCTTTGAACAAACCAACTAGTAACTATCATTCATTAACAGAGTCACGTGTGATGCGGTTATCACTGAGGTTAAATACACCGCCAGCCCCTTAAAATGTATGCATTTCTTTAATATCTATAATGGGTTTCACTTGAAAAAATGTCCAATAGTATATATATATATTGTCTTAATGAGCAAAACGTTGTTTTTTTTTTTTTAAAAATAAATAACTGCTGACCGTTGTATTTTGTGTTATAGGTAAATGTCACACGGGTCATGTATGCTGACCGTTGTATTTTGTATTATAGGTAAATGTCACACGGGTCATGTATGCTGACCGTTGTATTTTGTGTTATAGGTAAATGTCACACGGGTCATGTATGCTCATTTACTCATTTTAAGTCAAACATATATTGTTCTTTTAAATTTAACACTGATTTACTTTAATCAAAGTTTATTCAATCTTGGTTTTTTAATGTTCTGCACGTTAACAGTCACCGAGAAATGTCCAGACGAATTTCATCGATCTCTGCTGTCTTTTACAATTGTGGCCATGTACTAAACTTTGGTCATGATAAAATTACGTCGAGTGGAATCGTGACAATAAAGGGTAGGACGAATTTGTTTATCAATTCATTGTGACATCACAGCGCGCTACATTCAGTCAAGATTGTACTGGATCGCACCCTTTATGTTCATTTTGTCCAAAACTGATTACGTAATCTAACATCGATTTTGCCGTATGCAATTACTCTGTGTGTGTGTGTGTGTGTGTGTGTGTGTGTGTGTGTGTGTGTGTGTGTGTGAAAATTATGACATTCCAAACAAATGTGGATGTATAAGAATCCAAATGAAGTCAATGCAATGCTTACCACTTCAACGTATGTATAATCACATTCTAAAAAGCGACACCCATTGCTGAAATAGTAAGAGTTCAATGCCTATATGACCGATGTTAATTCGTTTTTTTTTTTTTTTGGGAGGCAGAATGCCTGAGACTGGGCTTCAGTCTTTTCAGAGATGGCAGACAATTTGACCTTTTTGATTTGATCATTTGATCTCACAAGGTTCGTATTGGCGCTGAATATATATATATATATATACACACACACACACACACACACACACACACACATACACACACACATACACACACGCGCGGCCGACACGGTGGGACAAACCGGAATTAAATTCCCGGGGCCAGGACCAAAACCAAAACAAAACTGCGCGTCGGGTAAATCTGCGCGAATATACGTCACATTTGTAAACACTAGATCATGTGTTGTTTTTAGTCGAAAAATCCAATTTGTATCAAGAAAGAACAAATGTCCTTTAAATAAACAAAGCGATTTTTATAAAGTGTACAGAAAAATCCATTGTGATTTCTAAATGTCAACAAAAAGACCCGTACTAAAATATGATTTCTAAATGTCAACAAAAAGACCCATACTAAAATGTGATTTTTAAATGTCAACAAAAAGACCCATACTAAAATGTGATTTTTAAATGTCAACAAAAAGAGCGACACCATGACCTTCTTGACCATGTAACCTAGAAGAAGAAAATTGTTTATTAAAATTTCTTTTAGAAAAAAATAAATACGTTATTTAAAAAATAGAACTGTTTACCTGGGACCAATATTGTATCTTAATCAAAGTGTCTAATTTTGCAGGAAATTGTCCCACACTTACTTTATCGTCTGCTATCAACCTCGTCAACTTGCATCTCGTACGGATTCTCTATAAATTCCCGTGCTTATTGTCTTTTTCTAAATTCATTAGAATTTTCCTCCATGAGCGAGATGTTGTGAACACATTGCATCATATTCATTGTTTCGTGTGTGTGTGTGTGTGTGTGTGTGTGTGTGTGTGTGTGTGTGTGTGTGTGTGTTTTGAAGTAGTCATACTACCTCAAACATTGTTAATGGCCTATAATACAGACTGACATCAAGTAATTATTTTAATATTGTTCTCTTGTTTTATTTCTCCCGTTAGACCAACAAGCAGGTCTCCGCTTTATATCTGTCAGAAATAAAAGCGCAAACCTACTTGATGGTCTATTCTCTCGTAACCTGGCTGGACGCAGGGACGCCATTGATACTTTTGTGACAGTCTCTCTCCATTCTGGATTGTTCTCCAGTGCTCTTTGGGACTTTGCGAAATCTATGCCTGTTCACTCTCTGGTGTTATCCTCCCATTTCTTCTTCTCTCTGCCTTGTTTTCTCTTTTATGGCAATGACCTCTTTAATAGTGTCTGTAGCACCTGAGAAATTAAAACAAATTCTCCCGATTTTTTTAGGTTTTTTTTGGGGGGGGGTGAAGGGTACAAAGCAAATTATATTTTTGTCGGGTAATTGTAAGGTGCCTATATCGGACAATCAATAAAGTTAAGATTACCATACAGAAATATAATTTATATTTTGTAAAAAGTTACATTCTGAAATATCTTTTTGTTTCTCAAGTGTACCAGTTTTCATTGATTGCCTACATTTAAAATTAGTTATTTGTAAGAAATGGCGATCAAAGAAGCTTGTTGCGGGATAACTAAAATTTTAATTATTGTGTTGTTTTTTGTTTTTTTTTGCACTATTGTGTCCTAATTTTCCACCAATGAATGGCTATGTGTGTCTTGATTATAGAGTGTAACAATTTATTCAGACACACAAAGAAAAACTGGTAAACAACATCTTGAGAAGAAATGTACCTTAGAGTTACGCAATATTATGCTAATAACACGATAATAATTTATTAGTCTAGCAGATACATTACCTTGAATCGTACAGTTTATTTTCTCAATCAATATTTAGACGTTTTCCCGTAACATGACGTCATGCAAAAACCAAAACATTGTCCTGTGGTGAGCTCAATCTACTGTCGGTTTATTACGCCACATTTGATTGGATGGTGTTAATCCACACTGGTGTGATTTACTCAGCTGTGCAATAATTGTATTGCGTTTTTCGTTGTTACATTATTATAAAAAAAAGAAATAATTAACTCCATGTTTTTGAATTACATCTGACGACATAGCTATTTGTAATGAATGTCTATATTGAACGGGCACCTGCATTTCTCTGGGTCTTAAACGTCATTAAAAACAACCAATCATAAGCGTATTCTCATAAATGGTTCGCGATGGCTGTCAGTGTTGTTATTTTCTTTTGTTTCGGCTCGATGCTTCTTTAAAAATTGGACAAAAATGTCGATTTCACGTAGTAACGGAGTTGTTAATCACAACCATTTTAACAATCATATCCGAAGCCGCTCTGAGGTAAGGAAAGTTAAGCGTTAAGTTTCGCAGAACGACAGGAAAATTGTTTCGCATTACCCAGTAAGTCTCGTTGAACCACTGGCTAGACACATCTCAGCTGATTCCTTGTTTATGTTGACAAAGACGCACTCAGCATGAACTGTCATCGTTTTCATAATCAAGAGTCAGATGTTTAGCCAAAATATGATCACATACATTGTTTGTGTCGCGTGTACTTTACTGTTTTGATAGACAAACATTTTGTTTATTGCTATGATGTCAAATAAATCTAGCGCACTCTACATCAGTCTTCAGACCGCATGATTTTGTGTGACCAAGATGGCTTATGTGTTGCGGCTGCAACAAAGACGGAAAGCTTTTGCAAAAGATGTTCACTGTGTATACTCGTTTTCAATGAAATTTAGTGTTTACTTATTAGAATCTTAATTTTAGGAAGCTGAGATGATGGCAGAGAAGACTAGAAATGCAGCATTATTTAACAAATATATCTTTGTTCTATATTTTAAATGTTAGCGCTATGAATTTAAAAGTTTAAGTTTTTTTTTATGCAGTTTTCATGTGTACAATGTATACCAACATGAATAAATTGAAATTTTTAAATTTTGTTTATGATCAGTACAATAAAATTGTGAGGTAGAGACATGATTAGATATTTTTTAATGGTGTATTTATTTATGATGACTGGCCATGGACTTGCACAGAACTGGAAAATCTCTCACCACTAATATTTTATTGTCTTTGCAATGGCTGGCACATGAAGTTTCTTGGGCAAATATCCTGTAATGCTAAGATCATATATTTACATATTTAAATTATATCCTGTAATATACTGATGCCTTACATGGACAATAAGATCAGTGGAGTTCCAAAGCTAGCATAAGTCTTTGGGCCAATTTTAACCAAAACAATTTTTAATAATAAAGAAACTATAAAAAAAAGATCCCTTGAAAACTTTGAAATAAACACTTTTGTTTATTTAAATTATATTAAGTTCATCTTAAGACAAGCAGCATTAGACTTCCTCACTTTTCCTCAATATCACAATATATATTTTTTTTATAGGTATTTGTTGTCTTATTGACAATGTGATATTAACTAGGAGTTTCCAATCCCAGTCTTTATTGGGACAATGTAATATTAACTAGGAGTTTCCAATCCCAGTCTTTATTGGGGCAATGTAATATTAACTAGGAGTTTCCAATCCCAGTCTTTATTGGGGCAATGTAATATTAACTAGGAGTTTCCAATCCCAGTCTTTATTGGGGCAATGTAATATTAACTAGGAGTTTCCAATCCCAGTCTTTATTGGGGCAATGTAATATTAACTAGGAATTTCCAATCCCAGTCTTTATTGGGGCAATGTAATATTAACTAGGAGTTTCCAATCCCAGTCTTTATTGGGGCAATGTAATATTAACTAGGAGTTTCCAATCCCAGTCTTTATTGGGGCAATGTAATATTAACTAGGAATTTCCAATCCTAGTCTTTATTGGGGCAATGTAATATTAACTAGGAGTTTCCAATCCCAGTCTTTACAAGTGCCATGATTTAGTAATGTTAATCCATGTTTGTACATTATTATTGAGTTTGTGGCTATCTTGAAAATATTGTCATCACTATTCCTCCAGAGTGGAAAGTCATACAGACATCCAATCTGGCCACCAAAGTGGCCATCTTGAAAATCTTTTGATTGCTACTCCTCCTAAATGGATGATCCTATCAGCATAAGGGTTTTAAGTATTCTAGTTTGTCCCAGTATGGTGAAGATCTGACAACAACTACTTTAGATCCTGTCAGCATAAGGGTTTTAAGTATTCTAGTTTGTCCCAGTATGGTGAAGATCTGACAACAACTACTTTAGGTCAAATTCTGGTGACTTCTGATTTAGCCGATGGAAATGCAGCTTTCAGAAATCTGAAAGTGAATGATTCAGGACACATTGATGTTCTTTAGCCATGCTGCTCAGTCTTCCAAATGCTAGGATATAAAACTTCATCTGATTGCATAATCAAATTCGTGATTATGATAATAACATAGATCACCTGAATGTTATTGAAAAAATATCATAATCTTAATATAAAAGGAAATAAAATGTCTTCTCGAAAAATTAGCTTCCCCCTCCCCGACAATTAAATGGTCATTATCAATGGTAGATGATACTGATGTGTATATACATGTATTAACTGTTGCATAAGTAGTCTCTAAGCACTGCTACTAAGGTGGGATGATCAAGTTTGCACTATAGCTGACACCTATGAAAGATATTGTTCTTGTATTTGAGAGCTTTTTGATAAACATAGGAAGTGTTTGACATAGAAGCCTGCAGTTTATTAGCTACACTATTTATATAATAGACGGAAACTTTGAGAGGGATGGCAATATATGTATCAGGATGGCAATATATGTATCAGGATGGCCAGTCAACACAAACTGACTCACTCGATGAGAAACATTTAGTGGACTAGAGAAATTACTTGAATTTGAAACATAAAAAACATTTGCTTCTCTGATTGTGTTGTTGTTGTAGAATTTAACGCCATTTTTCATTACACGATAGGCTATACATGACGGCCAGTATTAATGTTGGAGGAAGAATCTGTGAAAACCCCCTGAAAGAACCACAGACCCACGAGAAGCTAATAGCAAGCTTTCTTGCATACCGACATTGGCAGAATCTGAGACTCGAACCCATGCAGATAGAGGTGAGATGGCAGTGCTCCATAATGGAGAGCGCTTTCCACCCTATCCCAATATGATTCCATCCTATCCCAATATGATTCCAAACTTACCACATTATGACTCCACCCTATCCCGATATAACTCCACCCTATCCCGATATGACTCCACCCTATCCCAATATGACTCCATCCTATCCCATTATGACTCCACCCTATCACAATATAACTGCACCCTATCACAATATGATTCCAAACTTACCACATTATGACTCCACCCTATCCCAGTATGACTCCAAACTTACCTCATTATAACAACATCCATACCCCATTAATACAATTCCATACCGTATTATGATTCCTCGCCTACCCCAATTATGACTCCACCCTATACCATTATATTATGACTCCACCTCAACCCAATATGACTCCACCCTATCACAGTATGACTCCACCCTATCACAGTATGACTCAACCCTATCATAGTATGATTCTACCTCAACCCATTATGACTCCACCCTATCACAGTATGACTCCACCCTATCACAGTATGACTCAACTCTATCACAGTATGACTCTACCTCAACCCATTATGACTCCACCCTATCACAGTATGACTCCACCCTATCACAGTATGATTCCACCCTATCGCAGTATGACTCTACCTCAACCCATTATGACTCCACCCTATCACAGTATGACTCCACCCCATCACATTATGACACTGTTGATTCTCCGGCCCAAAGGTGGAAGGTAAAGTCGTTGGAGCAAACGTTTTATTCTAGATAACACATGCTAAGTTTCCTTAAGTTTTGTGTTTTCTTTCAGAACTCATATATTTCATGTAAAGTCTAGGTCCTGATTTCAGCCATTCCTAAATTCTCCATAACGGTCATCCTTAATCATTGGATCAGTGATGTTGATCTACATTGGCGTCCTTAGCATGGCTTGCTCTATACAGTTTGTCTTTGCACTTTTGATGTTGTTAATGATCAGTGTTACATTACACTAGTGTAAGTGAGCAAGCGTAATGTGTTTAATCAGTGTCATGTCACACTAGTGTAAGTGAGCAAGCTTAATGTGTTTAGTCAGTGTTACATTACACTAGTGTAAGTAAGCAGGCTTAATGTGTTTAGTCAGTGTTACATTACACTAGTGTAAGTAAGCAGGCTTAATGTGTTTAGTCAGTGTCACATTACACTAGTGTAAGTGAGCAAGCTTAATGTGTTTAGTCAGTGTTACATTACACTAGTGTAAGCGAGCAAGCTTAATGTGTTTAGTCAGTGTCACATTACACTAGTGTAAGTAAGCAGGCTTAATGTGTTTAGTCAGTGTTACATTACACTAGTGTAAGTGAGCAAGCGTAATGTGTTTAATCAATGTTACATTACACTAGTGTAAGTAAGCAGGCTTAATGTGTTTAGTCAGTGTCACATTACATTAGTGTAAGTGAGCAAGCTTAATGTGTTTAGTCAGTGTTACATTATACTAGTGTAAGTAAGCAGGCTTAATGTGTTTAGTCAGTGTTACATTACACTAGTGTAAGTAAGCAGGCTTAATGTGTTTAGTCAGTGTTGCATTACACTAGTGTAAGTAAGCAGGCTTAATGTGTTTAGTCAGTGTTACATTACACTAGTGTAAGTGAGCAAGCTTAATGTGTTTAGTCAGTGTTACATTATACTAGTGTAAGTGAGCAGGCTTAATGTGTTTAGTCAGTGTTACATTACACTAGTGTAAGTGAGCAAGCTTAATGTGTTTAGTCAGTGTCACATTACACTAGTGTAAGTAAGCAGGCTTAATGTGTTTAGTCAGTGTTACATTACACTAGTGTAAGTGAGCAAGCGTAATGTGTTTAATCAGTGTCATGTCACACTAGTGTAAGTGAGCAAGCTTAATGTGTTTAGTCAGTGTCACATTACACTAGTGTAAGTGAGCAAGCTTAATGTGTTTAGTCAGTGTTACATGACACTAGTGTAAGTAAGCAGGTTTAATGTGTTTAGTCAGTGTTACATTACACTAGTGTAAGTAAGCAGGCTTAATGTGTTTAGTCATTGTTACATTACACTAGTGTAAGTAAGCAGGCTTAATGTGTTTAGTCAGTGTTACATTACACTAGTGTAAGTGAGCAAGCTTAATGTGTTTAGCCAGTGTTACATTATACTAGTGTAAGTAAGCAGGCTTAATGTGTTTAGTCAGTGTTACATTACACTAGTGTAAGTAAGCAGGCTTAATGTGTTTAGTCAGTGTTGCATTACACTAGTGTAAGTAAGCAGGCTTAATGTGTTTAGTCAGTGTTACATTACACTAGTGTAAGTGAGCAAGCTTAATGTGTTTAGTCAGTGTTACATTATACTAGTGTAAGTGAGCAGGCTTAATGTGTTTAGTCAGTGTTACATTACACTAGTGTAAGTGAGCAAGCTTAATGTGTTTAGTCAGTGTCACATTACACTAGTGTAAGTAAGCAGGCTTAATGTGTTTAGTCAGTGTTACATTACACTAGTGTAAGTGAGCAAGCTTAATGTGTTTAATCAGTGTCATGTCACACTAGTGTAAGTGAGCAAGCTTAATGTGTTTAGTCAGTGTCACATTACACTAGTGTAAGTGAGCAAGCTTAATGTGTTTAGTCAGTGTTACATTACACTAGTGTAAGTAAGCAGGTTTAATGTGTTTAGTCAGTGTTACATTACACTAGTGTAAGTAAGCAGGCTTAATGTGTTTAGTCATTGTTACATTACACTAGTGTAAGTAAGCAGGCTTAATGTGTTTAGTCAGTGTTACATTACACTAGTGTAAGTGAGCAAGCTTAATGTGTTTAGTCAGTGTTACATTATACTAGTGTAAGTAAGCAGGCTTAATGTGTTTAGTCAGTGTTACATTACACTAGTGTAAGTGAGCAAGCTTAATGTGTTTAGTCAGTGTCACATTACACTAGTGTAAGTAAGCAGGCTTAATGTGTTTAGTCAGTGTTACATTACACTAGTGTAAGTGAGCAAGCGTAATGTGTTTAATCAGTGTCATGTCACACTAGTGTAAGTGAGCAAGCTTAATGTGTTTAATCAGTGTCACATTACACTAGTGTAAGTAAGCAAGCTTAATGTGTTTAGTCAGTGTTACATTACACTAGTGTAAGTAAGCAGGCTTAATGTGTTTAGTCAGTGTTACATTACACTAGTGTAAGTGAGCAAGCTTAATGTGTTTAGTCAGTGTTACATTATACTAGTGTAAGTAAGCAGGCTTAATGTGTTTAGTCAGTGTTACATTACACTAGTGTAAGTGAGCAAGCTTAATGTGTTTAGTCAGTGTTACATTACACTAGTGTAAGTGAGCAAGCTTAATGTGTTTAGTCAGTGTTACATTACACTAGTGTAAGTAAGCAGGCTTAATGTGTTTAGTCAGTGTTACATTACACTAGTGTAAGTGAGCAAGCTTAATGTGTTTAGTCAGTGTTACATTATACTAGTGTAAGTAAGCAGGCTTAATGTGTTTAGTCAGTGTTACATTACACTAGTGTAAGTGAGCAAGCTTAATGTGTTTAGTCAGTGTCACATTACACTAGTGTAAGTAAGCAGGCTTAATGTGTTTAGTCAGTGTTACATTACACTAGTGTAAGTGAGCAAGCGTAATGTGTTTAATCAGTGTCATGTCACACTAGTGTAAGTGAGCAAGCTTAATGTGTTTAGTCAGTGTTACATTACACTAGTGTAAGTGAGCAAGCTTAATGTGTTTAGTCAGTGTCATGTCACACTAGTGTAAGTGAGCAGGCTTAATGTGTTTAGTCAGTGTTACATTACACTAGTGTAAGTAAGCAGGCTTAATGTGTTTAGTCAGTGTTACATTACACTAGTGTAAGTGAGCAAGCTTAATGTGTTTAGTCAGTGTTACATTACACTAGTGTAAGTGAGCATGCTTAATGTGTTTAGTCAGTGTTACATTACACTAGTGTAAGTGAGCAAGCTTAATGTGTTTAGTCAGTGTCACATTACACTAGTGTAAGTGAGCAAGCTTAATGTGTTTAGTCAGTGTTACATTACACTAGTGTAAGTAAGCAGGCTTAATGTGTTTAGTCAGTGTTACATTACACTAGTGTAAGTGAGCAAGCTTAATGTGTTTAGTCAGTGTTACATTACACTAGTGTAAGTGAGCAAGCTTAATGTGTTTAATCAGTGTCACATTACACTAGTGTAAGTAAGCAGGCTTAATGTGTTTAGTCAGTGTTACATTACACTAGTTTAAGTGAGCAAGCTTAATGTGTTTAGTCGGTGTTACATTACACTAGTGTAAGTGAGCAAGCTTAATGTGTTTAGTCAGTGTTACATTACACTAGTGTAAGTGAGCAAGCTTAATGTGTTTAGTCAGTGTTACATTATACTAGTGTAAGTAAGCAGGCTTAATGTGTTTAGTCAGTGTTACATTACACTAGTGTAAGTGAGCAAGCTTAATGTGTTTAGTCAGTATCACATTACACTAGTGTAAGTAAGCAGGCTTAATGTGTTTAGTCAGTGTTACATTACACTAGTGTAAGTGAGCAAGCTTAATGTGTTTAGTCAGTATCACATTACACTAGTGTAAGTAAGCAGGCTTAATGTGTTTAGTCAGTGTTACATTACACTAGTGTAAGTGAGCAAGCTTAATGTGTTTAGTCAGTGTCACATTACACTAGTGTAAGTGAGCAAGCTTAATGTGTTTAGTCAGTGTTACATTACACTAGTGTAAGTAAGCAGGCTTAATGTGTTTAGTCAGTGTTACATTACACTAGTGTAAGTGAGCAAGCTTAATGTGTTTAGTCAGTGTTACATTACACTAGTGTAAGTGAGCAAGCTTAATGTGTTTAATCAGTGTCACATTACACTAGTGTAAGTAAGCAGGCTTAATGTGTTTAGTCAGTGTTACATTACAGTAGTTTAAGTGAGCAAGCTTAATGTGTTTAGTCGGTGTTACATTACACTAGTGTAAGTGAGCAAGCTTAATGTGTTTAGTCAGTGTTACATTACACTAGTGTAAGTGAGCAAGCTTAATGTGTTTAGTCAGTGTTACATTATACTAGTGTAAGTAAGCAGGCTTAATGTGTTTAGTCAGTGTTACATTACACTAGTGTAAGTGAGCAAGCTTAATGTGTTTAGTCAGTATCACATTACACTAGTGTAAGTAAGCAGGCTTAATGTGTTTAGTCAGTGTTACATTACACTAGTGTAAGTGAGCAAGCTTAATGTGTTTAGTCAGTATCACATTACACTAGTGTAAGTAAGCAGGCTTAATGTGTTTAGTCAGTGTTACATTACACTAGTGTAAGTGAGCAAGCTTAATGTGTTTAGTCAGTGTCACATTACACTAGTGTAAGTGAGCATGCTGGACATGTTGTGGTCATCATATAAAGATTGACATGTTGACCAGTCATTGTCCTTGCACTGATTTCAGAAGAGTTTTTGGTCTTTTTTTACAGTTCAAAGCAGTGTTTGACATAATTTTAATTATGAAATTTATAGTGGATCGATGTGTAATTTTTAACATGTTGTCATCATTACAAGATATGACATGTATACTTGTGTATAAGCCCATTCGCATAAAACCCTAACCCCCAAACTAAACAGGTATGAACACTTAAAAGTTGACCCACAACTCTGATACATCTCAAAATGCACGAGGTAAGTTCTGAATGCATTTTTTTAGGCACACTTCTAATTTAAAAAAATTATATGTGTGCTTATCTTGAGGTCGAAGTGCATGATTACTAAAAAGGAATGGTATAAAAAGTTTGAAAAGTAATTTATTTAATTTTTGGTTTTCTTATTGTTTCTGCCTAATTTATATTTGTGTATAATTTGATCAAACAATGACAAGAATTTAGTGATCGGGAGTTGCTGTAACACTGCTTCTCACTTTTGACTTCATTATTGTTTGTTTATGCATTATTGCTTTGGACATTTTATATCAGTGTACTGGTATTTACGTTTCTACTTTGCTTTGAAAATGTAAATACCTAACTCATGAAAGTGTAATCCCAATATGACAACACAAAGAACAACAATACGTACATTTCAATTCAATGCTCGTAATTAGGTTACTGAACTTATTTACATAATGGTGCCACCACATGTACATTGTAGATTTGATTATGCACTGAATTAAGTACTTTTCTTGGTGTCAAATCAGAGGCACCATTTAATCATAACTCCAAAATACAATAATAAAGTTTCAGAAATAATGCTTCGAAAATTATGCTAATACAGTAAAAGCTGAGTTGTAGTTTGCTTTGATGTAAGCGACCTTGCACCATATGTCAACTTTCATGCCAGGAGGAAAAATAACTATCAATTTTTTTTGGTCACTTCAGGCCTACATCCTGATTTCATATTTTCTGATTTTTGAAGAGAACTCCCGATTGTAACATTGTGACTTTGATTTTCATTTCTTCTAAACATGAAAAGTCCTACTTGTTCTGTTGTATCACCAGTGAATTATTGTTGTGACAAAATAATTACTATACTAGAAATAATTCACTTCTACACTAAATAAAATTTAAAGTATAAACATTATTCACGTAAATTGATGATTTTCTTTACCTCGACAACGATACAACATTAAAATAATAAGCCAGAACAAAAAATTAAATGACAAAAATAAAATCATCCACAATTAATTTCAATCCCAAGAATGATCAACTTACATGAGTGAACACCTGGCATTTTTATGCTGTATATACCAATGTTAATTACCATCGTTAAATTAAAAGCAATGAAAATTCATACCACACAGCAAATGTGTCCTCAATAAAAACTATTTGAGATCACATGTTTTATAGTAAACAGTATTCAATGCTTTACGAGTTGACAATAACGGGATAAGGACGGATATACAACGAGGGGAAAAATAGTTGCAACATGTACGTTACCATGATGTTACCTTTTTAGGTACCATTAGATCAACAAATGGGAACCCTTTATTTGCCAGTCAATTCCTGGTGCTTGGATGACACACAATAATTTAGAACATGGTCTCTTTGAATTGCGACAAGAGGACCAGTCGTTTTCACATAGTAGTTGCACCACTATGGGTGAAGTTTTAATTAATTGTTCTGGCTTTCTCGCTTTTTTATTTAAGTCTAGTCTTTAGTTATTGTGCAGTGTGGCCACTCTGACCAGAATATGAAAATAGGGCACATCCTTGGGGAAAAAAGTTACAGGGAGAAACAGCGAGTCTTTTTGTGAATTTCACACATATTGGACCAGGAAGATCGATTAATCTTCAGTGAAAACAAGTCTTTAAAAAGAGAAACCTCTTTGATTTTAGGTCCCAATCTCATCTTTTTTTATTCAGCCCCCCTACATGAATTTTGAAAAGTTCATAGGTATGCTTTACGCCCTGTTTTACAAAACTTTGGCAATCGTGCTAATATTATGGAATAAAAAGCAATTACACATCAATGTACTGGTGTAGTTCAAAGTCAGAATTCACTCTTAACACAAGCCAGTTTCAGGGCTATAATGATTTACTGGCCTGTACTGATGTTACAAAACAAAAGACAAACATGCCAACTATCAGCATATGAGACACTGAAACATAATCTTTCCATTGTGTGGAAGGTTATGATGTTTGTTTAGCCAAAACACAAAACTAAAATTGATTGATGCTGATCTTAGCTGATCTTAATGAGAATTGTAGCCTTTATTTTTACCACTCTTCGTAAACATATCAATTATGCTGGTTATGTGCCCTATACAATTTAACATGCATACCTTTTTAGAAGTATTACCTAAATTTCTAGGATCACCTATATCACTGGAAATGAATAACTCGTGTGCGCATGCTTGAACATAAATGAAACAGAATTAGGTACTAGCTGAAATGTTACCATGACGATTTGGTCAAAACAATGAATAAAGCAAAATCAACATCTAATATATTTGGGAATAAAGAAGGATTTAAGTGTCGCTATGCATGCTTTGCCCTGTGTTAGTGCTATACATGCTGGCATCCCGAGTAAATGCAACTGGCTATGAATTATGAAGTCTATATTTACTTTTATTTAATTTCATGTTGGAGAAATCAGAAAATATGCAAAATAATAACAAATTCAATCATGGTACTTTATAAGTTTAATAATTGTCGGGTCACCGAAAAGTTTAATAATTGTCGGGTCACCAAAAGTTTTTGTGTCCCAAGATTTACAGCTATTCATGTAGTAAACAAAAAGACCTAAAAACTGTATGGCTTACACATTGGTCCGCAGATAATTGGATGCCCCTTCTTCGATGCCTTTATTTTTTCCTAAATTATTCAGCTTATACATGAGTAGATACGGTACATGTAGACCAGTCCTTGTCCCTTGCACTGATTTCAGAAGAGTTTTACACCTTTTTTTCTACATATTCATCTTCTTGATGCAGCACGGACATGATAAGCGAGATGTGACGGTGTATTTACAGGAGCAAAATTTTAAGAATTATGTGGGTTCTAGCTTTAGCATGGGTTTCGTGTTTAAGTTTTTGAACTCGGCCAAATTCTGTTGAAGCCTTGCTGATACTTTACATATAAATAAGCTCCTGACTGATCTGATGCCAGATGCTACGTCGCGTATAGAATTAACTATATAATCTCCTTTATCAAGTAAAATTGTGCATGGAACAAACATATACTCACATATAAGTAACTCCTTTAGATTATTTACCCCTCTATATTTGATTTGAAATGGTTAAATCAATGACTACAAGTATTGCATAGTTCAGATGTCAGGAAGGCAAGTTGCAATTCCCATTCAAATTGATTTTTTTTATGCATAGAAAGATTTGTCTATTTAGAGAGTAGTGTTATTTCTCGTGACAGGTGTCCCACACTTCATATGACGATGAGGCACCAATTAACAGAAAGTTACCAAAGGAACTACTTCTAAGGTATATTACATTGTTACATTAAGACTCAGTAATATATTATATCCAAGATATCTTACATCTAAGGTATATTGCATTGTTACATTAAGACTCAGTAATAAATTATATCCAAGATATCTTGCATCTCATCTAAGTTATATTACATTGTTACATTAAGACTCAGTAATAAATTATATCCAAGATATTTTACATCTAAGGTATATTACATTGTTACATTAAGACTCAGTAATAAATTATATCCAAGATATCTTGCATCTCATCTAAGGTATATTACATTGTTACATTAAGACTCAGTAATAGATTATATCCAAGATATCTTACATCTGAGGTATATTACATTGTTACACAAATACTCTAATAGATTATATCCAAGACATCTTACATCTGAGGTATATTACATTGTTACATTAAGACTCAGTAATAGATTATATCCAAGATATCTTACATCTGAGGTATATTACATTGTTACATTAACACTCAGTAATATATTATATCCAAGATATCTTACATCTAAGGTATATTACATTGTTACATTAAGACTCAGTAATATATTATATCCAAGATATCTTACATCTGAGGTATATTACATTCTTGTGTTATATTATGACTGTAACAATAGGTTACTTACAGAATTGCTTCTAATGTATATTATAGTATATATTACATTATGACTAGCAGAGGTATATAATACATGTATTGTTATGTTATAGTATGAATGTAGCAAAAATTCACCCAATGAAAGACATGTACATCAAAAATATATTGTTTTACAACAGACTGAGTTTGATTTTATAAAAAAGTTACCCAAGGTTCTGCTTCAAGGTTATATTGTGTTTTAATAACAATTTGAGTTTTTAAAAGAATTTACCCAATTAACATCTTCAAAGGTACATTGTTACATTGTAATATAACAACAGGATTACCAAGGAACTACTTCAATCATATATTATATTGTTACATTATAATATAACAACAGTATTATCAAGGAACTACTTCAGGCATATATTATATTGTTACATTGGAACTTTCCAACTAGAAAGGGTCTATAACAATTGAATCCTGGTTTCTTACCAACTAGAAAGGGTTTATAACAATTGAATCCTGGTTTCTTTCAAACTAGAAATGGGGCTATAACAATTGAATCCTGGTTTCTTTCCAACTAGAAATGGGGCTCTAACAATTGAATCCTGGTTTCTTTCCAACTAGAAAGGGGCTATAACAATGGAATCCTGTTTTCTTATCAACTAGAAAGGGTTTATAACAATTGAATCCTGGTTTCTTTCCAACTAGAAAGGGTCTATAACAATGGACTTTTGGTTTCTTTCCAACTGGAAAGGGTCTATGACAACGGAATCCTGGTTTCTTTCCAACTGGAAAGGGTCTATAACAAGTTAACCATTCTGCTGTTACACTATTAGGACTGCAGGGTTTGCAGACAAAAATCCATTGTTTTTCTGTGCTGACTTCCATAGAGTTCTGTGACTTTTAGTTTTAGAATTAAAGTTTTTATTTTGTACGTTAACAGCTCCATATAAATGGTGCCTACATGTAATGAATAGTATTCCATTTATTTATTAATTTTCATTATTTTCTATCTATAAAAGCTATACTTGTCTACAAAGAAATTGATATAAGTTTTACCACTGTGTAAAGGACTTCTTTTTTATGTTCTCGGAGTGTTATTTACAGATGTGTTATTTAGAGACATTCTTTACTATAGAGAATGCTTATGTTATCCACTCTTGACGATGGTGATCACTTTTAGTATCCATTTCTATATCAGTATGACATAAATTAAGGTCGGTTTTATAAATTTGTTTTCCGTACTGAAGCTTTTTACTTTCCAGCTCATCGAAAGTGAAGCTAAACAGAAAGGAAATTTATTGTTTTTACATGCTGGGCTATGTGATCAGTAAAATTAAGTCTATAACAGAAATGTATAAAATGTGTTCCATAGTAACAAATCAATACATCAGGAACATGTCTGATGGACAGTTATGTGTAATTAAAAACTGCAACAGTATTGGAAGATCTCAGTTGCCAAACTAAGGCATTAACAAAAAGAATTCACTTTCCTGTATAAAATGTCTTTAGAATTTGTTGTACAATTACTGTTTTCTGTACAGTATGTCTGTATAATATGTTTTTCAATCAGACTGTGTTTACTATTATATACGGTATGTCTGTATGTTGTACAGTAAAACCTCTCTTGAAAGACCACCCCTGCTGCCAAAACATAATGGTCTCTTATGACAGGTGGTTTCTCATAACAGTTCATAACACTATATAATCAATATACCTGTACATGGAGAACCCAGGCTCACAAGACAGGTGGTCTCTCATAACAGTGGTTTCTCAAGACAGGTTTTACTGTATTATATACAGTTTGTAAGTATAAAATGTAGTACAGTCGGACTGTATTATATACAGCATGTCACTATACTATGTTGTACAATCAGACTATTATATATAGTATATTATGTAAAATATATTGTACAATCAAACTGTATTATATACAGTTTGTAAGTATATTGTTCAATCAGACTGTATTATATATAATATGTTGTACAATCAGACTGTATTATATACAATATGTCTGTTTGTTGTACAACCAGACTATTGTTTACAGTATGTTTGTATAAAATGTTGTACAGTCTGTATTATATACAGTATATATGTATACTATGTTGTACAGTCAGACTGTATTATATACGGTATGTTACAATGAGTTTTACAATCAGACTATTATATATAGTATATATGTAAAATATATTTTACAATCAGTCTGTATTATGTACAGTATATATCTATACTGTTTTCCATAGATTGTATTATATACGTATGTGTGTATAATATTTTTATACAAATCAGACTATTATATACAGTATGTTGTACAATCAGACTATTATATACAGTATGTGTGTATAATATTTTTGTACAATCAGACTATTATATACAGTTATGTGTGTATAATATTTTTTATACAAATCAGACTATTATATACAGTATGTTGTACAATCAGACTATTATATACAGTATGTGTGTATAATATTTTTGTACAATCAGACTATTATATACAGTATGTGTGTATAATATTTTTGTACAATCAGACTATTATATACAGTATGTGTGTATAATATTTTTTGTACAATCCGACTATTACATACAGTTATGTGTGTATAATATTTTTGTACAATCAGACTATTATATACAGTATGTGTGTATAATATTTTTGTACAATCAGACTATTATATACAGTATGTGTGTATAATATTTTTGTACAATCAGACTATTATATACAGTATGTGTGTATAATATTTTTGTACAATCAGACTATTATATACAGTATGTGTGTATAATATTTTGTACAATCAGACTATTATATACAGTTATGTGTGTATAATATTTTTTGTACAATCAGACTATTATATACAGTTATGTATGTATAATATTTTTGTACAGACTATTATATACAGTTATGTGTGTATAATATTTTTGTACAATCATTCTATTATATACAGTTATGTGTGTATAATATTTTTGTACAATCAGACTATTACATACAGTTATGTGTGTATAATATTTTTTGTACAATCAGACTATTATATACAGTATGTGTGTATAATATTTTTGTACAATCAGAATATTATATACAGTATGTGTGTATAATATTTTTGTACAATCAGACTATTATATACAGTTATGTGTGTATAATATTTTTGTACAATCAGACTATTATATACAGTATGTGTGTATAATATTTTTTGTACAATCAGACTATTATATACAGTATGTGTGTATAATATTTTTGTACAATCAGACTATTATATACAGTTATTTGTGTATAATATTTTTTGTACAATCAGACTATTATATACAGTATGTGTGTATAATATTTTTGTACAATCAGACTATTATATACAGTATGTGTGTATAATATTTTTGTACAATCAGACTATTATATACAGTATGTGTGTATAATATTTTTGTACAATCAGACTATTATATACAGTATGTGTGTATAATATTTTTGTACAATCAGACTATTATATACAGTTATTTGTGTATAATATTTTTTGTACAATCAGACTATTATATACAGTATGTGTGTATAATATTTTTGTACAATCAGACTATTATATACAGTATGTGTGTATAATATTTTTGTACAATCAGACTATTATATACAGTATGTGTGTATAATATTTTTGTACAATCAGACTATTATATACAGTATGTGTGTATAATATTTTTGTACAATCAGACTATTATATACAGTATGTGTGTATAATATTTTTGTACAATCAGACTATTATATACAGTATGTGTGTATAATATTTTTGTACAATCAGACTATTATATACAGTTATGTGTGTATAATATTTTTGTACAATCAGACTATTATATAGTTATTTGTGTATAATATTTTTTGTACAATCAGACTATTATATACAGTTATGTGTGTATAATATTTTTGTACAATCAGACTATTATATACAGTATGTGTGTATAATATTTTTGTACAATCAGACTATTGTATACAGTATGTGTGTATAATATTTTTGTACAATCAGACTGTTATATACAGTTATGTGTGTATAATATTTTTGTACAATCAGACTATTATATACAGTATGTGTGTATAATATTTTTGTACAATCAGACTATTATATACAGTTATGTGTGTATAATATTTTTGTACAATCAGACTATTATATACAGTATGTGTGTATAATATTTTTGTACAAATCAGACTATTATATACAGTTATGTGTGTATAATATTTTTGTACAATCAGACTATTATATACAGTTATGTGTGTATAATATTTTTTGTACAATCAGACTATTATATACAGTATGTGTGTATAATATTTTTGTACAATCAGACTATTATATACAGTATGTGTGTATAATATTTTTGTACAATCAGACTATTATATACAGTTATGTGTGTATAATATTTTTGTACAATCAGACTATTATATACAGTTATGTGTGTATAATATTTTTTGTACAATCAGACTATTATATACGTATGTGTGTATAATATTTTTGTACAATCAGACTATTATATACAGTTATGTGTGTATAATATTTTTGTACAATCAGACTATTATATACAGTTATGTGTGTATAATATTTTTGTACAATCAGACTATTATATACAGTTATGTGTGTATAATATTTTTTGTACAATCAGATTATTATATACAGTTATGTGTGGATAATATTTTTGTACAATCAGACTATTATATACAGTTATTTGTGTATAATATTTTTGTACAATCAGACTATTATATACAGTATGTGTGTAATATTTTTGTACAATCAGACTATTATATACAGTTATGTGTGTATAATATTTTTGTACAATCAGACTATTATATACAGTTATGTGTGTATAATATTTTTTGTACAATCAGAATATTATATACAGTATGTGTGTATAAAAGAAATAAGAAATTTGCCTAGAAACACTAAAACGGTTGTGTAAAAGAAATTACATTTGTTTTTCAGGGTCTTTTCTTACTTAGATGTAGTATCTTTATGTCGATGTGCCCAAGTTTCAAAGGTATGTGATAGAGACATGTAATAATTGAATATTATTCAGTCTTAGAAGACACTGGAATAATTGATAAGAAATGTGTGACTGATTTTTGTTATAATAGGTTGCTTAAAGATTTCAGTTTGAAATTACCAAATCAAGCTGCGTTCTTTAAAATGATAAATGTTGCAAAGAGTGTTTGGGTTTTAGCTTTTTATTTCTTTGTTTCCTCCATATTTACTAATTTAATAGGTTTGGAGTGTCTTGCATCTTATCAGCTGAACTTTGTTTCCACTCCGGAGGTCATATTTTCCTGGTCTGATTTTGATTAAACTTAAAATGTGGGTTAAATGAAGTGATGAACCACTTTAGTGGAATAGTGGTTAGAGCGTCCACCACGGAAGCGGGAGGTCGTAGGTTTCAGCCTCGGCCGCATCATACTAAAGACTTACAAAAATGGTACTAACAGCTGCCTCGCTTGACGCTCAGCATTAAGAGCTTAGTGTTAGGACTAGTCAGCCTGGTGTCAGGATAATGTGACTGGGTGGGACATCATGCTACATGTCTACGGCATGATGCCTCAGTGCTAGACATCACTATAAACTGCCTCACTGTAGACATTGTAGCGATATGACTGAAAAATTGTTTAAGTTACGTTAAAAATCCTAATAAAACAAAAAAACAAATGAAGTGATGGTCTATTTCACTGGCTGTGTTTGACAACATACTAGCAGCTATGTTATCAAGTTTTGATCAAACTTAAAATGTGGGTTAAATGAAGTGATTGTCTATTTCATTGGCTGTGTTTGACAACATACTAGCAGCTATGTTATCAAATTTTGATCCAACTTAAAATGTGGGTTAAATGAAGTGATTGTCTATTTCATTGGCTGTGTTTGACAACATACTAGCAGCTATGTTATCAAATTTTGATCAAAACTTGTTTCATTGCCATATAATGATACCTCAGTGGGAAATATATAAAAAAAATTATTGTTAACTAATATTCACATCTTTTGATTCATATATTTTCACTTGAAACACTATTTTCATATTTTATCATGTAAAAATACAAGATTTTCCATCAAGCCATGTGAGACTTGATTGTGTGTGCCTACACAAGTTATATCTGCAGCCAGAAACAATAGTGAGAGAAAATAAATAATTGAAGAAATTTGATTCATTGCAGTTCCTGTCTCTAATAAGAATTCATTTCCCCATTCCAAATTCTACTGTGATGCATTGCTGAATTCGACTTGCTTTGTGGTCATATAGTTTTCAAAATGTCTTAACATGTAATTTATTGCAACTGAATATGTCAACCAAATCCTACTACTGTATGAAGCCGCTAATACACGTATTTATATGATCAACTGATGAAAGTGAGATTAGTATATGAAAATGGTGGTATACTGAAGAGTGTAAGTTTAACCTTTTAAGCTTTGATTATGGAGCAAGTGTATACCAGATATATTTCATCTTTTTGTATGTAACATGATATATGGCTTCTCTACTTTTTAAAAAAATTTAATGGAGTTTCTTTGATTTCCATTTGTCAAAAAAGGTTATTATGTAGCAAAAGAAATATTCTCTATAAAATATTGGCTGGGCATATTTACCATTCAGAGACTGAAATTAGGTAAATGTGTACCTAATTGGCTGGGTTTGTTTACAATTCAGGAGACTGAAATGTATGAGATTACCCTGTACTTGATTAGCTGAGTTTGTTTGCAATTCAGGAGACTGAAATGTATGAGGTTACTCCATACCTGATTGGCTGGGTTTGTTTACAGTTCAGGAGACTGAAATGTATGAGGTTATTCTGTACCTGATTGGCTGGATGTTTGTTTACAATTCAGGAGACTGAAATGTATGAGGTTACCCTGTACCTGATTGGCTGGGTTTGTTTACAATTCAGGAGACTGAAATGTACGAGATTACCCTGTACTTAATTGGCTGAGTTTGTTTGCAATTCAGGAGACTGAAATGTATGAGGTTATCCTGTACCTGATTGGCTGGATTAGTTACCATTTTGAAGATTGAAATTTTTATGAGATTTGTAAGCTAAGCTTATTACATCGTTGTCATGGATTCTGTAGCAAATAAGATCTGCACATATTAATGAGAGCAACTTACTTTCAATTGGTGTAACTTGTTACATTGGATTAGTTGAGTTCATTACCACTCTAGAATAGAAACTATTCCTGATAACTAAAAATTGATGACCCATCCCTCCTTTGAATGTTGATAAAAATTTAAGACCTATCTTTACTTTGAATGTTGATAAAAAAAATTGATGACATCTCTTCTTTGAATGTTGATAAAAAATTGATGACCTATCTCTACTTTGAATGTTGATAAAAAAAATTGATGACCTATCTCTACTTTGAATGTTGATAAAAAAAATTGATGACCTATCTCTTCTTTGAATATTGATAAAAAATTGATGACCTATTTCTACTTTGAATGTTGATAAAAAATTGATGACTTATCTCTACTTTGAATGTTGATAAATAAATTGATGACCTATCTCTTCTTTGAATGTTGATCTAAAAATTGATGACCTATCTCTACTTTGAATGTTGATAAAATATTGATGACCTATCTCTTCTTTGAATGTTGATAAATAAATTGATGACCTATCTTTTCTTTGAATGTTGATCTAAAAATTGATGACCTATTTCTACTTTGAATGTTGATAAAGTATTGATGACCTATCTCTTCTTTGAATGTTGATAAATAAATTTATGACCTATATCTACTTTAAATGTTGATCTAAAAATTGATGACCTATCTCTACTTTGAATGTTGATAAAGTATTGATGACCTATCTCTACTTTGAATGTTGATCTGTCTGTCTGAAGTCTGCGGCATGATGCCCAAGTGCTAAACATCACTATAAACTGCCTCACTGCAGACATCATACCGATATGACTGAAAAATTGTTAAAGCTATGTTAAAAAATCTAATCAAAGAAACAAACAAGCAATACTCCTTTATTCCATTTCTCACATGCAATACTCCTGTACCCCGATTTCTCATATCCAATACTCCTTTATTCCAGTTTTGGAACGTACTTGCACTAGATGGTAGTAATTGGCAGAGAGTTGACTTGTTTCAGTTCCAAGTGGATGTTAAGGTAAGTTCATAATACTAGTTGTGATAATGATGATGATGATTATGCTAATGATTAAATTAATAACTAACAGTGATAAAACAACTTAGCAATAAATAAGTTGTCACAGGACATATGCAAATGAAAAAGGTGGGTGTAAAAATATTATCTGCACTTTTGCAGCATAACAGTTTTGGTTTATTTCTTTAAAGTCTAATTCAGATTATCAGATTGACGGGTTATGGTTTGAAATAACGTGTCATTCAGATTATCAGATTGACGGGTTATGGTTTGAAATAACGTGTCATTCATATTATCAGATTGACGGGTTATGGTTTGAAATAATGTGTCATTCATATTATCAAATTAATGGGTTATGGTTTGAAATAACGTGTCATTCAGATTATCAGATTGACGGGTTATGGTTTGAAATAATGTGTCATTCATATTATCAGATTGACGGGTTATGGTTTGAAATAACGTGTCATTCATATTATCAAATTAATGGGTTATGGTTTGAAATAACGTGTCATTCAGATTATCAGATTGATGGGTTATGGTTTGAAATAACGTGTCATTCATATTATCAGATTGACGGGTTATGGTTTGAAATAATGTGTCATTCATATTATCAGATTAATGGGTTATGGTTTGAAATAACGTGTCATTCATATTATCAGATTGACGGGTTATGGTTTGAAATAATGTGTCATTCATATTATCAGATTGACGGGTTATGGTTTGAAATAACGTGTCATTCATATTATCAGATTGACGGGTTACGGTTTGAAATAAGGTGTCATTCATATTATCAAATTAATGGATTATGGTTTGAAATAACGTGTCATTCAGATTATCAGATTGACGGGTTATGGTTTGAAATAACGTGTCATTCATATTATCAAATTAATGGGTTATGGTTTGAAATAATGTGTCATTCATATTATCAGATTGACGGGTTATGGTTTGAAATAACGTGTCATTCATATTATCAAATTAATGGGTTATGGTTTGAAATAACGTGTCATTCGTATTATCAAATTAATGGGTTATGGTTTGAAATAATGTGTCATTCATATTATCAAATTAATGGGTTATGTTTGAAATAACGTGTCATTCATATTATCAGATTAATGGGTTATGGTTTGAAATAACGTGTCATTCATATTATCAAATTAATGGGTTATGGTTTGAAATAACGTGTCATTCATATTATCAAATTAATGGGTTATGGTTTGAAATAACGTGTCATTCATATTATCAAATTAATGGGTTATGGTTTGAAATAATGTGTCATTCATATTATCAAATTAATGGGTTATGGTTTGAAATAATGTGTCATTCATATTATCAAATTAATGGGTTATGGTTTGAAATAACGTGTCATTGATATTATCAGATTGACGGGTTATGGTTTGAAATAATGTGTCATTCATATTATCAAATTAATGGGTTATGGTTTGAAATAAATTGTCATTCATATTATCAAATTAATGGGTTATGTTTGAAATAATGTGTCATTCATATTATCAAATTAATTGGTTATGGTTTGAAATAACGTGTCATTCATATTATCAAATTAATGGGTTATGGTTTGAAATAATGTGTCATTCATATTATCAGATTAATGGGTTATGGTTTGAAATAACGTGTCATTCATATTATCAGATTAATGGGTTATGGTTTGAAATAATGTGTCATTCATATTATCAAATTAATGGGTTATGGTTTGAAATAATGTGTCATTCATATTATCATATTAATGGGTTATGGTTTGAAATAACGTGTCATTCATATTATCAAATTAATGGGTTATGGTTTGAAATAACGTGTCATTCATATTGTCAAATTAATGGGTTATGGTTTGAAATAATGTGTCATTCTTATTATCATATTTATGGGTTAATGTTTGATATAATGTGCCATTTATATTATCAAATTTATGGGTTATGGTTTGAAATTACATGTCATTCATATTATCAGATTGACAGCTTAAGGTTGAAATTACATGTGAAATTAATATTATCAGATAGGCAGGCAAAAAGTTTGAAATTATGTATAATTAAAATTTTATGATAATGAAAGAATAATTTAACTTGCATGAAGGTGTCTGATATGCATGACACCATTACACATAGTTTTACTTTTCTAATTACTGCATTTTTAGGCCCCTGTAGTAGAGAACATTGCAAAGCGTTGTGGAGGATTCTTGAAATCACTCAGTCTTAAAGGCTGTCAGTTCATTACGGATGATGCTTTGAAGTAAGTGTTGCTTAATAGGCTTGGTTCCACAAAGACACCCTTATATTAAGAACACCTGTATCTAAAGAACATTTTTAGGAATCCCTACATTTTTCATAACATAATTGTCTTTGTAGAAAAGACACCTGTTTAATATGGACAGATATTTACCTCCCATACGTTAATTTTGCACACCATGTAATGGATTTTTAGTTATAATTAAATAATTTTCTTCATGGACTTTCTATTGTGTTCTTGTTGTAATTAAATAATTTTCTTAAAGACAATATTTATTCAGTGCTTATTCAATATGAATTTCTAATCTTTAATTTTTTTTTTTGAAAATCAAATGATAATTATGAGATAAAATGATACCTGCATGTATAAGTGAAAATATTTAATTATCAAAAATATCCCTTTTTATTAGAAAGCCTTTGAAGGGACATTTAACTGACCTTCATAGACAGGTTTCACTGTTATTTTTATATACTTTATTATGCATGTATAGTCATGATACCAGTACATGTACTTATAGTGATTATGCATGTATAGTCATGATACCAGTACATGTACTTATAGTGATTATGCATGTATAGTCATGATACCAGTACATGTACTTATAGTGGTCCCTAAGGTGTCTAAGTATATCACTTGCTTTTTTATCACACCTCATTATATCACTTGCTTTTTTATCACACCTCATTATATCACTTCCTTTTATAAGACACATCATATAACATCCTTTAATAAGACACATCAGTATATCAATTCCTTTTGAAGGCATGTTAATATATCACTTCCTATTATAAGACACCTCAGTATGACATCCTTTTAGAAGACACCTCAGTATGACATCCTTTTAGAAGACACCTCAGTATAACAATTCCTTTTTAAGGGATGTTAATATATCACTTTCCTTTTATAAGACACCTCAGTATATGACTTTCTTGTATAACACACATCGGTATGTCACTTTCTTTTATAAGAACTCAGTTTTAAAGACACCTCATTATATCACTCCTTTTATAAGATACCTCAGTATAAAAGTACCTTTTATATTCAGTCTTTTTTACAGTCTGCATATCACCCATGCCACAGTACTGAAAGTTCTGTTCTGAAAGTAGTAAATGACATTATCTCTGCTTTGGATAGTGGAAAGATTACAATCTTCACCCTCCTTGATTTGTCTGCAGCATTTGACACAATAGACCCAGGTATATTACTTCACCATCTCCAGCATGTATTTGGCATTCACAAGACAGCCTTACTGTGGTTCAAGTCCTACTTATTCAACAAGACACAAATTGTATCTGCAAGTGGAATACACTCCAGCCCATTTAATGTATGTTGTGGTGTTCCACAGGGGTCTGTTCTTGGACCTGTTATCTTCATTCTATACACTCAGCCGCAATAGAGTCATAGATCAACTAGTGTCTTCTGAATTGTATGCTGCTGACACCCAAATTTACAAATCTAACCACCCAGCTGAAGTTCATGCTAAGATCAAAGGAGTAGAGAGGTGCATTTCTGATGAGAAATCATGGATGACATGTAACAAGATGCAGATGAATGATGATAAAACTGAGGCCAATCTGATCACAACACAAAGAATTTCTTACTCACACCCTTTACCTCAAAAAATAAATATCAACAACAACAATGTTAAATTCACACAGTACAAAACCTAGGTGTTACACTAGTCAGTACTCTCACATTGCACCAACATGTCGCAAACATATACAAGGTTGCATATCTTGAGCTGAGACACATCAGCTCCATTCGCAAATATCTTTCAGTTGATGCCACTAAAAACTTGTGTGTTCATTAGTACTTTCAAGACTGAACTATTGTAACTCAGTTTGGTCTTAAAACTCACCTTTTTTGACTGGATGAACAAACTTAAAGACCTAATAATGTTTCCTACCTGAAATATTTTCAGCATGTTTTTATGTCTTCCAATTCATTTTTATTTTTTATAGTTTTTTCATTATATATGTTGTAAAGCACTTAGAGCTTCTAAAGATTAGGCGCTATACAAAGTCCTTATTATTAGTGTTGTATATAGACAGTGTGCAAAACTATTTCCACTATACAATGTCCTCATTATTAGTGTTATGTATAGACAGTGTGCAAAAATATTTCCACTAACAAAGTCCTCATTATTAGTGTTATGTATAGACAGTGTGCAAAAATATTTCCACTGTACAATGTCCTCATTATTAGTGTTATGCATAGACAGTGTGCAAAAATATTTCTACTGTACAATGTCCTCATTATTAGTGTTATGTATAGACAGTGTGCAAAAATATTTCCACTATACAATGTCCTCATTATTAGTGTTATGTATAGACAGTGTGCAAAAATATTTCCACTATACAATGTCCTCATTATTATTGTTTTGCATATACAGTGTGCAAAAATATTTCTACTGTACAATGTCCTCGTTATTAGTGTTATGTATAGACAGTGTGCAAAAATATTTCCACTATAGCAGTTACAGAGTAACAACATTCACCAGGGCCCCAAGTGGCAGAGTGGTCTAAAGCACTCTCCATTACAGATCACTGCCATCTCAGCTCTGCATGGGTTCGAGTCTTGGATTTGGCCAATGTGTTTTTGTGAGAACACCTGCCAGTAGCTTCTCATGGGTCCGTGGTTCTTTCCAGGGTTTTCCAGGTTCTTCCTCCACCATTAATACTGGCTGCCATGTATGCCTATCATGTGCTGAAAAATGGCATTAAACATTACAACAACAACAACAACATTCACCACTGAAGCAGTTACAGTCTGGCAGAGTAATAATATTCCTACTGTAGCAGTTACAGTGTAACAGAATCTCACACTTAAGCAGTTACAGAGTGTAACAACATTCCTCATTTAAGCATAGTATAACAATATTCCCCACTGACTGAGGGTGTAGAAATATTCCCCACTGACTGAGGGTGTAGAAATATTCCCCACTGACTGAGGGTGTAGAAATATTCTCCACTGACTGAGAGTATAGAAATATTCACCACTAGAGCAGTTATGGATAGATAAAGTGTGTAACAACATTCTGCACAAAAGCAAGCATTGACAGATAGCCATAATATGTAATGATATTTCACACAAACACAGGTACAAATAGAAAGAGAGTGTAATGATATTTCTCACAAACACAGTTACAAATAGAAAGAGAGTGTAACAATATTTCCCACAAACACAGTTACAAAATAGAGAGTGTAACAATATTTCCCACAAACACAGGTACAAATAGAAAGAGAGTGTAACAATATATCTCACTAAATCAGCTACAGACATACAGTGAAGCTGTATTCCACACTAAAGTTATTTTGGACAGATAGACAGGGTGTAATGATGTTCTCCACTACAGTTGCATTGGACTAATAGACAGGGTGTAATGATGTTCTCCACTACAGTTGCATTGGACTAATAGACAGGGGGGTGTAACAGTATTCCCCACTAAAGTTGTTTTGGACAGAGATGGAGGGTGTAACACTGTTCCCCACTAAAGTTGTTTTGGACAGAGATGGAGGGTGTAACACTGTTCCCCACTAAACCAAGTGGATAACATAAGAGCTAGGCATAAATAACCAGAATATCGAGAATTGTAAGAGAGAAAATAATATTTGTGTATTCCAGATCTTTTGACTAAATTTAACTTTAAGTGTGTTTACAGCTTGGATTTTTTATCATGTATTTGTCATGTCTTAAGTGTGTTTACAGCTTGGATTTTTTATCATGTATTTGTCTTGCCTTAAGTGTGTTTACATCTTGGATGTTTTATCATGTATTTATCTCGAACTTTTTATCATGTATTTATCTTGTCTTAAGTGTGTTTACATCTTGGATTTTTTATCATGTATTTATCTTGGATTTTTATCATGTATTTATCTTGTCTTAAGTGTGTTTACATCTTGGATTTTCTATCATGTATTTATCTTGGATTTTCTATCATGTATTTATCTTTACAGGAGATTTGCAGAAGAGTGTAGAAACATTGAGAAACTAAACCTGAACAATTGCAAACAAATAACAGATTCGTAAGTATTTACAAATAACAGATTCGTAAGTATTTACAAATAACAGATTCGTAAGTATTTACAAATAACATATTCGTAAGTATTGACATAATTTAATCTTATGTGAGCAATTTTTAGCTCTACTGGTAACAGAAGAGATTTTGCTACAATTTGTCGTCTGTTTTCCGTCTTTCTGTTGTCCATCTGTCTGTTTACCATCTGTTTGTTGTCCGTCTTTCTCTTTTCCATCTGTCTGTTTTCCATCTGTCTGTTGTCCATCTGTCTGTTTTCCGTCTATCTGTTTTCTAACTGTCTGTTTTCCATCTGTCTTCCATCATCTGATATCCATTGTCCATCAGTAACTGCTTTGTCTCAGTTACGTGTAGGGTTGCCATAACATTTTTACCCACACATTTGTCCCATGGTCTCATTGGTAATGCATGACTGAGTGAAAATGGTTCTGATTTTCCATCTTGAAAATCTTGTTATTCGTTATTCTCGATGAAAGGATGGTCATATCAACATGGGATTTTTGCAAAAAGACTTCCTTTGATGTCTGGTTAGTTCTAAATGAAAATTGTGCCAATCTGATTTCCTGTATGACTGCCAAAGTGGCCATTTTAAAAACACTGTATCTGCTGATGTCTAATATGGCTAACACAAATCCATCTTAAAAACGATTTTGTTACTCATGAATGAAAGCAATATTGCCAGGGAATTTTCAGTAAAAGTCATCTTACGATATCTTGTAATATCTTACGATATCTCGTCAAAATTGAAACTGGCGCTGCTAGTATATTATACATGGTATTTACTTCTTATGACTTCTTATGATATCTAAGTGGTCCTAAACATAAATGGTGTGGCCATTTTAAAACTCCTTTTATTGGTGAATGAATCAACATGGGGTTTTTATGGAATGACTTACGATGACAATGTCTTGTTGGTTTTAATTGAAAATGATGCTGATATGATTTCCAAGGCAACCATAATAACTATCTTGAAAATCTTGTTATGGTTACTTTCCCAAGATGTCTGGTCATGTAGGCAATGATGCTCTCACCAAGACTTTCCATGATATCTAAATGGTTGCTATCCATTATGTCCACCATTGCAGACATCTTGAAATCTTGTTGTTATTACTCCTTTAAAATTTAAAGTCATGTTAACATGGGGAGACCACAAGAAGACTTGTTAAGAGTCCACAAGAAGACTTCTTAAGAGGTCATTTTGGTTTTAATTGAATACGGTGTTAGCCTGTCAGCCACATTAGATAACTTCAATCTTGCCAATGCTGAAGAATTTGAGATGGCTGAAACAGTCATCATTTAAAAGGAAGAACTGGTCTGGAAATGGCTGAAACATTCATCATTTAAAAGGAAGAACTGGTCTGGAAATACTTTTTTTAAAATTTGGCCTGTAGAGCATAAATACTTTTAAGAGACACAAATTGCAAACTGTCTTTGGAGATTATAATTTGTCAGTGCATGTCAGCATTTCTCACTATGAGACTAACACTGATTGTTCATAAATGGAATGCCAGTGTACTGTATATTGACAGTAATAAAAATACTGACAGTTGACATAACTAAATTGATGGCCAATTGATTATATATTGACAGTTACAAAAATAATGACAGGTGACATAGCTAGATCGAATGTCAATTGACTGTATATTGACAGTTACAAAAATACTGACAGCTGACATAGCTAGATCGAATGCCAATTGACTGTATATTGACAGTTACAAAAATACTGACAGTTGACATAGCTAGATCGAATGTCAATTGACTGTATATTGACAGTTACAAAAATAATGACAGCTGACATAGCTAGATCGAATGTCAATTGACTGTATATTGACAGTTACAAAAATACTGACAGCTGACATAGCTAGATCGAATGCCAATTGACTGTATATTGACAGTTACAAAAATAATGACAGGTGACATAGCTAGATCGAATGCCAATTGATTATATATTGACAGTTACAAAATAATGACAGGTGACATAGCTAGATCGAATGCCAATTGACTGTATATTGACAGTTACAAAAATAATGACAGCTGACATAGCTAGATCGAATGCCAATTGATTATATATTGACAGTTACAAAAATAATGACAGGTGACATAGCTAGATCGAATGCCAATTGACTGTATATTGACAGTTACAAAAATAATGACAGGTGACATAGCTAGATCGAATGTCAATCGACTGTATATTGACAGTTACAAAAATAATGACAGGTGACATAGCTAGATCGAATGCCAATTGATTATATATTGACAGTTACAAAAATAATGACAGGTGACATAGCTAGATCGAATGCCAATTGACTGTATATTGACATTTACAAAAATAATGACAGCTGACATAGCTAGATCGAATGCCAATTGATTATATATTGACAGTTACAAAAATAATGACAGGTGACATAGCTAGATCGAATGCCAATTGACTGTATATTGACAGTTACAAAAATAATGACAGGTGACATAGCTAGATTGAATGTCAATTGACTGTATATTGACAGTTACAAAAATAATGACAGGTGACATAGCTAGATCGAATGTCAATTGACTGTATATTGACAGTTACAAAAATAATGACAGGTGACATAGCTAGATCGAATGCCAATTGACTGTATATTGACAGTTACAAAAATAATGACAGGTGACATAGCTAGATCGAATGCCAATTGACTGTATATTGACAGTTACAAAAATAATGACAGCTGACATAGCTAGATCGAATGCCAATTGACTATATATTGACAGTTACAAAAATAATGACAGCTGACATAGCTAGATCGAATGCCAATTGACTGTATATTGACAGTTACAAAAATAATGACAGGTGACATAGCTAGATCGAATGCCAATTGACTGTATATTGACAGTTACAAAAATAATGACAGCTGACATAGCTAGATCGAATGCCAATTGATTATATATTGACAGTTACAAAAATAATGACAGCTGACATAGCTAGATCGAATGCCAATTGACTGTATATTGACAGTTACAAAAATAATGACAGCTGACATAGCTAGATCGAATGCCAATTGACTATATATTGACAGTTACAAAAATAATGACAGCTGACATAGCTAGATCGAATGCCAATTGACTGTATATTGACAGTTACAAAAATAATGACAGGTGACATAGCTAGATCGAATGCCAATTGACTGTATATTGACAGTTACAAAAATAATGACAGCTGACATAGCTAGATCGAATGCCAATTGATTATATATTGACAGTTACAAAAATAATGACAGCTGACATAGCTAGATCGAATGCCAATTGACTGTATATTGACAGTTACAAAAATAATGACAGCTGACATAGCTAGATCGAATGCCAATTGACTGTATATTGACAGTTACAAAAATAATGACAGGTGACATAGCTAGATCGAATGTCAATTGACTGTATATTGACAGTTACAAAAATAATGACAGCTGACATAGCTAGATCGAATGCCAATTGACTGTATATTGACAGTTACAAAAATAATGACAGGTGACATCAGCTAAGTGTAATACCAATTGAATGTTTGGGGGCCCCAAGTGGCAGAGTGGTCTAAAGTGCTTTCCATTACGATCACTGCCGTCTCACCTCTGTCTGCATTAGTTCGAGTCTAAGATTCAGCTAATATAGTTATGTGAGAAAACTTGCCAGTAGCTTCTCGTGGGTCAGTGGTTCTTTCAGGGGGTTTTCCCGGGTTCTTCCTCCACCAATAATACTGGCCGCCATGTATAGCCTAGCATGTGCTGAAAAATGGCATTAAACCCTAAAACAACAACAACAACAATTGAATGTATATTGATAGTTACAATACTGTAGTATCATCAATAATCATGAGGGACCAATTTTCATGGTTTTCATTGTTGCCACGAACCATGACTTTAAATCCTCAACCAAAAATGTGCGAGTTAGAATGTTGACCCCCTCCCCATTTTCTTACAGGGTTAGGATGTTGACCCCCTCCCCATTTTCTTACAGAGTTAGGATGTTGACCCCCTCCCCATTTTCTTACAGGGTTAGGATGATGACCCCCTCCCCATTTTCTTACAGAGTTAGGATGTTGACCCCCTCCCCATTTTCTTACAGGGTTAGGATGTTGACCCCCTCCCCATTTTCTTACAGAGTTAGGATGTTGACCCCCTCCCCATTTTCTTACAGAGTTAGGATGTTGACCCCCTCCCCATTTTCTTACTGGGTTTGTATTGATAAATCAAGCTCAATACTATAATTTGGTAATTAAATATTAGCATGTGTTTGTTTTATTTTTAAAACCTTTGAAGTGAGAATAATAAATCATTTTATATTGTTTCAATGCACACATTTGATAAAATACTGTAGCCAATAGCTGTAATTTTATACTCACTGCCTTAAATCAATATGTAAGGTAAGTAAGGATAGAGATAAAGTATAGAAAAAGCAAAAGGTATTCAAACAATAATAATACTAAAAATCAAAGACAAAAAAATACAAAATAACTATATAACAATTCTGCATCCTTAGCTGCCTGGTTAGCTGGTGCCTGCACCGGGTTTGCAGCTTCTAATGGGTTAAGAAGTCCAAGAACCGTGGGAGATCTAAGTTGAATTTTACCACTTTTAAGCCACTGTGTTAACGCCATGATAGTCAGAAAGTACTGATGGTGCAACTTGATGGACATGGTTTAAATAAGAGATCACTCATATGTACTTTAATAACTGATTGGCCTGGTTTTGTTGGCCGCATCGGCTTCCTTTGATGTTAAGCAATCAAAGGAAAACAAGGCAAAACTAATTAATCTTGATGGATGTTTTATTTGTGCACACAGAGATAGAAGTATTGTTTTAGTGTTAATGACTTGACGAGTGTTTTATTTGTGCTCATATAGATGGAAGTATTGTTTTAGTGTTAATGACTGCGTTGGCTTGGACTGATTTTATTTACATGTTCAAAATCACAGTGTAAATGTTGAACTTAACCTTGTCTTTTGATTTGTACTCGTACAGATGGTAGTATTGTTTTAAACATTAATTGAATGCCATTTGCGTCGGATTAGTTTTATTATTTTATTTTCTTTATTTGGTATGAATTAAATACCTAGTAATATGCAAAACAACAAATTTAAGTAAAAATGTTTTTTTTATACAAAGCACGAAAATTTAGCCCAGTGAAAATAAATAATACCTCAGTAAATGGTTAATTGATATCAACTCCATGGACATGGTATTATCGATGCAGCAAACTGCACAACCTGTTGTATGCTTCTTTTTGTCATGTTAGCATGGAAAGCTTTAATTGATTTTTATTAGTAAATCATAGAATGAGTTAGTAAATTACTGGTATAACAGGCACATAGTTCTTTTATTAGTAAATCATAGAATGAGTTAGTAAATTACTGGTATAACAGGCACATAGTTCTTTTATTAGTAAATCATAGAATGAGTTAGTAAATTACTGGTATAACAGGCACATAGTTCTTTTTCTTTTATTTCTTAATTCTTAGTTATCATATATATTTTAGAGCTTAATAACAAAAAGACATTTTGCTGAAACAATTGTCTTTGAATATTATTTGTAACCAGACTGTACTAAACAAGCTTTGAATATTATTTGTAACCAGACTGTACTAAGCAAGCTTAGAATATTCTTTGTAACCGGACTATACTAAGCAAGCTTTGAATATTATTTGTAACCAGACTGTACTAAGCAAGCTTAGAATATTATTTGTAACCGGACTATACTAAGCAAGCTTAGAATATTATTTGTAACCAGACTGTACTAAACAAGCTTAGAATATTATTTGTAACCAGACTATACTAAGCAAGCTTTGAATATTATTTGTAACCGGACTATACTAAGCAAGATTTGAATATTATTTGTAACTAGACTATACTAAGCAAGCTTTGAATATTATTTGTAACCGGACTATACTAAGCAAGCTTTGAATATTATTTGTAACCAGACTATACTAAGAAAGCTTTGAATATTATTTTTAACCAGACTATACTAAGCAAGCTTTGAATATGTGGCAGTGCAATTGATTTAAAAAAGATTTTACATGCCTGTGAGAGATTCTCTAAATATATCAATTAATGAGAGTTTCTCTAAATATATCAATTAGTGAGAGATTCTCTAAATATATCAATTAGTGAGAGATTCTCTAAATATATCAATTAGTGAGAGATTCTCTAAATATATCAATTAGTGAGAGATTCTCTAAATATATCAATTAGTGAGAGATTCTCTAAATATACCAATTAGTGAGAGTTTCTCTAAATATATCAATTAGGGAGAGATTCTCTAAATATATCAATTAGTGAGAGATTCTCTAAATATATCAATTGGTGAGAGATTCTCTAAATATACCAATTAGTGAGAGTTTCTCTAAATATATCAATTAGTGAGAGATTCTCTAAATATATCAATTAGTGAGAGATTCTCTAAATATATCAATTAGTGAGAGATTCTCTAAATATATCAATTAGTGAGAGATTCTCTAAATATACCAATTAGTGAGAGTTTCTCTAAATATATCAATTAGTGAGAGATTCTCTAAATATACCAATTAGTGAGAGTTTCTCTAAATATATCAATTAGTGAGAGTTTCTCTAAATATATCAATTAGTGAGAGATTCTCTAAATATACCAATTAGTGAGAGATTTTCTAAATATATCAATTAGTGAGAGTTTCTCTAAATATATCAATTAGTGAGAGATTCTCTAAATATATCAATTAGTGAGAGATTCTCTAAATATACCAATTAGTGAGAGTTTCTCTAAATATATCAATTAGTGAGAGTTTCTCTAAATATATCAATTAGTGAGAGTTTCTCTAAATATACCAATTAGTGAGAGATTCTCTAAATATACCAATTAGTGAGAGTTTCTCTAAATATATCAATTAGTGAGAGTTTCTCTAAATATATCAATTAGTGAGAGTTTCTCTAAATATATCAATTAGTGAGAGTTTCTCTAAATATACCAATTAGTGAGAGTTTCTCTAAATATATCAATTAGTGAGAGATTCTCTAAATATACCAATTAGTGAGAGTTTCTCTAAATATATCAATTAGTGAGAGATTCTCTAAATATATCAATTAGTGAGAGTTTCTCTAAATATATCAATTAGTGAGAGTTTCTCTAAATATATCAATTAGTGAGAGTTTCTCTAAATATATCAATTAGTGAGAGATTCTCTAAATATATCAATTAGTGAGAGTTTCTCTAAATATACCAATTAGTGAGAGTTTCTCTAAATATATCAATTAGTGAGAGTTTCTCTAAATATATCAATTAGTGAGAGTTTCTCTAAATATATCAATTAGTGAGAGATTCTCTAAATATATCAATTAGTGAGAGTTTCTCTAAATATACCAATTAGTGAGAGTTTCTCTAAATATATCAATTAGTGAGAGTTTCTCTAAATATATCAATTAGTGAGAGTTTCTCTAAATATATCAATTAGTGAGAGTTTCTCTAAATATATCAATTAGTGAGAGTTTCTCTAAATATATCAATTAGTGAGAGTTTCTCTAAATATATCAATTAGTGAGAGATTCTCTAAATATATCAATTAGTGAGAGTTTCTCTAAATATACCAATTAGTGAGAGTTTCTCTAAATATATCAATTAGTGAGAGTTTCTCTAAATATATCAATTAGTGAGAGATTCTCTAAATATATCAATTAGTGAGAGATTCTCTAAATATATCAATTAGTGAGAGTTTCTCTAAATATACCAATTAGTGAGAGTTTCTCTAAATATACCAATTAGTGAGAGTTTCTCTAAATATATCAATTAGTGAGAGTTTCTCTAAATATATCAATTAGTGAGAGATTCTCTAAATATATCAATTAGTGAGAGTTTCTCTAAATATACCAATTAGTGAGAGTTTCTCTAAATATATCAATTAGTGAGAGTTTCTCTAAATATACCAATTTATTGAAAATATTGGACAGTTTAATTGACTTTGCTTAAATGAAGTGTACACATTTTTTTTCAGAACCTGTGAGAGCCTAGGAAAGTACAGTAAAAAGCTGTTACACTTGGACCTAAGTTCGTGTCAATTTGTAACAGATAAATCACTCAAAGCAATCAGGTAAAGAACAAAGATTAATCTAACCCCACTATTGATACAGTCATTGAACAACACATGCAAATCATTGATGTTTTGACTTTGCCCTGTAGTCAAAGTCATTTGGTGACTAGGCCTTATTGACAGTCTAACATGAATAAATGCTGTAGTCACAGATCACTTGATGACTAGGCCTTATTGACAGTCTAACATGAATAAATGCTGTAGTCACAGGTCGCTTGATGACCTGGCCTTATTCACAGTCTAACATGAATAAATGCTGTAGTCACAGGTCACTTGATGACCTGGCCATGTAGTCAAGGTCACATGGTGACTGGGTTGTGTAATCATAGGTCACAAGACAACTAGAGCCCATTGACACAGATCACATGATGACATGTGTCTTTAATCACACGTCACATGTTGACTGACCCTTATTGACACAGGTCACATGATGACTGAACCCTTATTGACACAGGTCACGTGATGACTGGACCCTTATTGACACAGGTTTCATGACTTGGCCCTGAAATTTGTCAAGTATTTAGATATATTGTCAATGGGATAATTCTGATAGTTTTTGGGATCCTGACCTCACTGTACTTGGAAACTGGAGTCTGAGCTAAACTTATGGATGAGATTTGTGATTAATGAGTCAAGAATCTGTAAAACATGACAAACAAAAGATTGGATTTTAGATGCAAAATGATTCATTTTAGGATTCTTTTTTATATTCAGATTTTGCAAGAACATTTTATAAAATCACAGAAGATTTTATGTGACTGATATAATTAGCATTTAGGATATTATTGTGAGTATGCCTCAATCCATGGCTGTAGACTTTAATATTTTACATGAACTCAAGCCATGGATGTAGACTTAAATATTTTACATGAACTCAAGACCTGGCTGTATACTTTAATATTTTACATGAACTCAAGACCTGGCTGTAGACTTTAATATTTTACATGAACTCAAGACCTGGCTGTAGATTTTAATATTTTACATGAACTCAAGACCTGGCTTTTTACTTTAATATTTTACATGAACTCAAGACCTGGCTGTATACTTTAATATTTTACATGAACTCAAGACCTGGCTGTAGACTTAAATATTTTACATGAACTCAAGACCTGGCTGTATACTTTAATATTTTACATGAACTCAAGCCATGGCTGTAGACTTTAATATTTTACATGAACTCAAGACCTGGCTGTATACTTTAATATTTTACATGAACTCAAGACCTGGCTGTATACTTTAATATTTTACATGAACTCAAGACCTGGCTGTAGACTTAAATATTTTACATGAACTCAAGACCTGGCTGTATACTTTAATATTTTACATGAACTCAAGCCATGGCTGTAGACTTAAATATTTTACATGAACTCAAGACCTGGCTGTATACTTTAATATTTTACATGAACTCAAGACCTGGCTTTTTACTTTAATATTTTACATGAACTCAAGACCTGGCTGTATACTTTAATATTTTACATGAACTCAAGACCTGGCTGTAGACTTAAATATTTTACATGAACTCAAGACCTGGCTGTATACTTTAATATTTTACATGAACTCAAGACCTGGCTGTAGACTTTAATATTTTACATGAACTCAAGACCTGGCTGTAGATTTTAATATTTTACATGAACTCAAGACCTGGCTGTATACTTTAATATTTTACATGAACTCAAGACCTGGCTGTAGACATTAATATTTTACATGAACTCAAGACTTGGCTGTAGACATTAATATTTTACATGAACTCAAGACCTGGCTGTAGACTTTAATATTTTACATGAACTCAAGACCTGGCTGTAGACTTAAATATTTTACATGAACTCAAGACCTGGCTGTAGACTTTAATATTTTACATGAACTCAAGCCATGGCTGTAGACTTTAATATTTTACATGAACTCAAGACTTGGCTGTTGACTTTAATATTTTACATGAACTCAAGACCTGGCTGTAGACTTTAATATTTTACATGAACTCAAGACCTGGCTGTAGACTTTAATATTTTACATGAACTCAAGACCTGGCTTTTTACTTTAATATTTTACATGAACTCAAGCCATGGCTGTAGACTTTAATATGTTAAATGAACTCAAGCCATGGCTGTAGACTTTAATATTTTACATGAACTCAAGACTTGGCTGTTGACTTTAATATTTTACATGAACTCAAGCCATACTTTATCTGTCATGACAAAATATATGCAAAAAGTAACTTCATTCATTCCATGAATATAATAAAACTGATTTTAACTTTAGGAAAAATTCAACGTAAGAATTCATGAAAGAAGGTGTTTCCCCCCCCCCCATAATGAAAAAGAATTTGAATTAATTTACTTTTACCTGTATCCATCTGTTGTTTTTTTTGTTTTGACATGTGACATGTGGGTGAGGTTTGCCTTATCTTCTGTTCCTGAGATATTATGATTAGTTTCTGAGCAGATAAGTTCAGCAATACCATTGTCAAAGTCGGTCAGGTTTTTCTTATCTTGTTTTGTTTAATATGTGGTGAGGGATTTATGGGTGGTGGGGGATTTATGGGTGGTGGGGGATTTATGGGTGCAAATTCACAAAACTTTATGTGTAGCGATGCATTGCATTGATTGGACTACTAGCCCACAATGGCATATTTCACTGTGGTAAGGTATTTGCATTGATTGGATTACTAGCCCACAATGGCATATTTCACTGTGGTAAGGTATTTGCATTGATTGGACTACTAGCCCACAATGGCATATTTCACTGTGGTAAGGTATTTGCATTGATTGGACTACTAGCCCACAATGGCATATTTCACTGTGGTAAGGTATTTGCATTGATTGGATTACTAGCCCACAATGGCATATTTCACTGTGGTAAGGTATTTGCATTGATTGGATTACTAGCCCACAATGGCATATTTCACTGTGGTAAGGTATTTGCATTGATTGGATTACTAGCCCACAATGGCATATTTCACTGTGGTAAGGTATTTGCATTGATTGGATTACTAGCCCACAATGGCATATTTCACTGTGGTAAGGTATTTGCATTGATTGGATTACTAGCCCACAATGGCATATTTCACTGTGGTAAGGTATTTGCATTGATTGGATTACTAGCCCACAATGGCATATTTCACTGTGGTAAGGTATTTGCATTGATTGAATTACTAGCCCACAATGGCATATTTCACTGTGGTAAGGTATTTGCATTCTATTAATACATTTGTAGTTATATTTCAGTATCTGCATTTATTGTAGTATGTTTTCATTAATTTTTTGGCTTGGAGTGATGAATCATCCAAAGCCAATGGCATGCAATAGGTTCTTATTTTACTAAATATAGCTTGTGCTATATTTATCTCTACTGGTCTTGCCAGGACAGGTGTACTGTGACAAGTGACAAAACTGTCATGAAATGAATTTTACCTTGGCAAGGTTACTTCCTGAAATTATAAAATACATTTCTTTTAACATAGGCATGGATTAAAATAACATTTCAACATAAGCTTTATTGAGTTTGTTTCTGACATTATATAAAACAAAAAATACAATACAGTAAACATGATTGCAAGGCATCTAACATGTACATTACACACAATACCTTTACAGTCATACTGTATATTATTTACAGATATTACTTATACAGTCATACTGTATATTATTTACAGATATTACTTATACAGTCATACTGTATATTATTTACAGATATTATACAGTCATACTGTATATTATTTACAGATAGTACCTTTACAGTCATACTGTATATTATTTACAGACATTACTTATAGTCATACTGTATATTATTTACAGACATTACTTATACAGTCATACTGTATATTATTTACAGACATTACTTATACAGTCATACTGTATATCATTTACAGATAGTACCTTTACAGTCATACTGTATATTATTTACAGATATTACTTATACAGTCATACTGTATATTATTTACAGATAATGCCTTTACAGTCATACTGTATATTATTTACAGACATTACTTATACAGTCATACTGTATATTATTTACAGATATTACCTTTACAGTCATACTGTATATTATTTACAGATATTACTTATACAGTCATACTGTATATTATTTACAGACATTACTTATACAGTCATACTGTATATTATTTACAGACATTACTTATACAGTCATACTGTATATTATTTACAGATATTACTTATACAGTCATACTCTATATTATTTACAGATAGTACCTTTACAGTCATACTGTATATTATTTAAAGACATTACTTATACAGTCATACTGTATATTATTTACAGATATTAGTTATACAGTCATACTGTATATTATTTACAGATATTACTTATACAGTCATACTGTATATTATTTACAGATATTACTTATACAGTCATACTGTATATTATTAACAGGTTTTACTTATACAGTCATACTGTATATTATTTACAGACATTACTTTTAGTCATACTGTATATTATTTACAGATATTACTTATACAGTCATACTGTATATTATTTGCAGATATTACCTTTACAGTCATACTGTATATTATTTACAGATATTACTTATACAGTCATACTGTATATTATTTACAGATATTACTTATACAGTCATACTGTATATTATTTACAGATATTACTTATACAGTCATACTGTATATTATTTACAGACATTACCTTTACAGTCATACTGTATATTATTTACAGATATTACTTATACAGTATTTACCGTTCCAGATCTCAATGAATTAAAGTTTGATTACTCTAAAATTATTAAATTGTCTAATTGGGTCTAAACTTATTCAGCATAAATTGATTTAGTAGCTCATTCCATAGAATGGCAGCTGTATATCTGAAAGTTTTTTTTCTCCAAAAGTTGAGCTTTTACTTCTTGGGACATACAAAATATTGAATTTTTAAAATTATATTTATTGTGTTTAGAATGTATTAAATTGTTCGAACATTTGGGTGCAGACTTATTCAGCATATTGAAAGTCCCTTTATCCAAAACCCCAAAAAGTTATAAATACTGAATAATTTTCTCGGATATTTATACAAAATTTTGTAAATTCACTCTCGTATCAAATGATTTTGATTGATAAGCATTTTGATACACATTGATGTAACTGCAGTCTATTAATTGGTAAGAAAAAGACACTTTATTCATTCTTTGAATCACCATGGGTATTTGCTTTCAGACATAAATTGTGACAAAATTGATGTCAGTATCACTCAAGTTGTGTTCATCCATTTGATATTGGTTAATATCATGCCAGTACTCCAGGCCATTGACATTCACAATACATTATGCTTAATATCAGATAAGTACTCCAGGCCAATGCCATTCACAATACATTATGCTTAATATCAGATAAGTACTCCAGGCCATTGCTGTTCAAAATACATCATGTTTAATATCAGATCAGTACAACAGGCCATTCACAGTACATTATGCTTAATATCAGATAAGTACTCCAGGTCATTGCCATTCGCAGTCTATCTCTATCTATCTATCTCTTAGTCTTGCTGACCGTTGGGGCACCACTGATGACCTGACAACCAGCTTCCTACATTCCAATCTGTTCTCTGATACTCTCACTGTGTCACTCAGCTTCAGACCTGTCCACTCTGAGATGTTATCCTCCCATCTTTTCCTCTGTCTTCCTCTCCTTTGCCCTCCCTGCACAGTACCTTGCATGATTGTGTATGCAAGCCCTGTTGATCGTGTGACATGTCCGTACCATTTCATTTTGTGCTTTTTCACAATGGTCAATAGCTCTTCATAGGGCCCAATGGCTTGCTTAATTCTATTTCCCACTTTCTCATTCGTGACATAATCTCTATATGTAATGCCGAGCAACCTTTGAAAGCATCTCATTTCAACAGCTTGTATCCTCCTTTCGAGACCCGCTGTGAGGGTCCATGACTCGCAGGCATATAGGAATACAGATACAACCAAAAGCATATCAGTCTGATTTTTGAGCTGACTGAGGTGTTTCTGTCTTTCCAAACTGTCTTCAGCCTTGCCATTGCTGTTATTGTCAGCGCAATCCTGGACAATATTTCTGGTTTCGATCCCTCATCTGCCACGATGGCTCCTAAGTACTTGAATCTATTAACTGTTTCCAGTTTTTGGCCATTAATCATGATGTCAGAGCTGATGCCACTGGTGTTGTTGGTCATCAATTTGGTCTTCTCTGCACTGATTTCCATACCAAAAGCAGTAGCTGTCCTGTCCAGTTTTTCCACCAACTGAGCTAGCTCCTCCTCATTTCCTGCAAGGCCATAGATGTCATCAGCAAAGCGCAGATTCGTTATTATTCTGCCTCCAATACTGACAGTTCCTTCTCGGTCTCCAGTGCATCTGTCATGATTCTTTCAAGGAAGATGTTGAAGAGAGTAGGTGAAAGCAAGCAGCCCTGTCTGACTCCCACAGTTGTCCTAAACCAATCTCCTATTTGACCATTGAAGCATACTGCGCTGGTGGCCTTGCTGTAAAGGCTTTCTATGACTTTGATCAGGTTAGCGTTGATGTTGTACAGCTTCATGGTGGACCAAAGGGCTGCATGCCTTATCCTGTCAAACGCCTTCTTAAAGTCTATAAAGACATGATAAATGTCTTGTTGGTGCTGGAGGTATTTCTCACGTATTATTCTCAGGTTGAAAATCTGTTCAGTTGTGCTTCACCCTGGTCTGAAGCCTGCCTGTTCTTCAGCTATGATTTCCTCTGCCCATGGCTTCAGTCTGTTTAATATCATTTTTAGCATGACTTTTTCTGACATTGCTGCATTGCTGAACTGATAGTTCTGACATTGCTGCAAATTGCCTTTTTTCGGGAGAGTTACTATGAGTGACTGAGTCCATGGTGTTGGCCATTCCCCTGTCTGCCAGATCATGTTGCAGATTGTTAGTAGGGCTCTTATCATGGCTTCAACCCCTTCTTGGACTAGTTCTGCAGGGATGTTGTCTACTCCTGCTGCCTTCCCTTTTTTCAATGCTTTCATTGCAGCCTCTACTTCTTCTCAAAGGATGGGTTAGTTGTCAGTGTTGGTCACTGATGGGTTGTTGAGTATGTCTGGGTCCCCTGTAGGTCTGTGGTTGTACAGGTCTGAGCAGTATTCTGTCCATCTCTTAAGAAGGTCTTGTTCTTCTGTAAGACATTTCTGTCCCTTATCTTGAATGATGGAGGAGCGTCCTTGTTTTACACTGGTCAGGTCTTTCACCAGTTGTTATGCTTTTTTGCTATTATTTTTCTTTAGATTGTTTTCTATATCTTTACACTGGTCTTCAATCCATGTCTCCCTTGCCTTTCTCATGCTTTTCTTGATAACCTGGTTGATTTCCCTGTATTGTTTTGCTCCTTCTACTTCTGACTTCTTCTTCTTTAGCTCTCGACGCTTGTCACACAGATCAAGTATGTCAGTTGTAACCCAAGGTTTCTTTGGTCGTCGATGTTTGCCAAGGATCTCACTGGCTGTTTGGGTCACTGCTATGTTAAATGTGTCGATCATTGTATCCATAACTGTGTTCTCTGCACTAAGAAGTAACAGTGGTGCAAATTTCCCTCCTATCCTTGCCTGGAAGGCTTCCAAGACCTCTGAGTCTTTTAGCTTGTCAAGGTTGAACTTGATTCTTGTGGGGCCCTCTTTGTCGACTTTTTTTAGACGTAGTCGGAGGGTCATCATCACTAAGTCATGGTCACTTCCAATGTCTACTCCTGGGAAACTTCTTGTCTTGGCAATGTTTACGCTGGTGTGGAAACGTCTCTTCACCATGATATAATCAATCTGGTTATGGTGTTCTCCATTCGGGCTATGCCAGGTCCACCTTCTGGATGCTTTGTGTGGACCAAACGTGTTCATCAGCTTCAGATCATTGAAGCTGGCAAATTCCAGGAGCCTTAAGCCTCTGTTGTTGGTCTCTGCATTGCAGTAGCGTCCACATGTGCCTTTCCAGTTATCAACGGCATCCTCTCCTATTTTGGCATTCCAGTCTCCTTGCACCACAAGAATGTCTTTCTTTGGGGTCTGGTCCAGGACTTCTTGCAGTTGGTCGTAGAAATCCACTAATTGAGTGGTGTTGCCCTCAAGCGTATGATGATAAGCCTGCTGGAGACTGGCTGACAACTCATGACAGTGTTCACAGTGTCTTTGTGGATGAGAAATCCAACACCATGTTCATGTTTATCATCACTGCCAGAGTAGTATAGTTTATGGCCATCCTGTGTTGATGTTTCCCCAACGTTCTTCCATCGTACTTCGCAGTCCTAGGATGGTCCAATGGTATCTGTTCATTTTGTGTGTCAGTTCCTCTACCTTTCCAGGCATTCTTAATGTTCTGATATTCTATGTACCAATGCTGATGTTGTTTCTGATTCGGAGTTTTGTTGATGATCCTGCACCAGTAGCACACTTTACACCTCTGCCCTGGTGCAAGACAAAAGGCGCAGTCCTTGTTCCGGGCGACGACCGATCCGGTATGGGTGGAGTTAAAGTTGTCATTGCATGTGGTGTGTCTTGGGCAATGAATCTGGCGGAGCCCATCCCTTTCCATGCTGTTGACCACAGCCGAACTCCACGTTACTAGTGGCTTGCCTTGGTCCTGGACACATGGCCGTTGAGTCCTTCTTGGGACTCCTCCGCCCTGGGTGGTGACCTTATTGAGAAAGTTCATACATCCAATCAGGTACTGTGTCAGCACCCTAGTCTTTGGTTATCCAAAACCTAACCTGCAAGGCAGCAGGGAACTCATGGAGGGCGGGGTCGTCTATATCCCATGCAAATGTGAACATCTGCCCACTGCCCATTCGCAATACATTGTGTTTAATATCAGATCAATACTCCAAGCCATTGCCATTCACAATATATTATGTTTAATATCAAATCAATATTCCAGGCCATTGCCATTCACAATATATATGTTTAATATCTGATCAGTACTCCAGGCCATTGCCATTCACAATATATTATGTTTTGTATCAAATCAATACTCCAGACCATTGCCATTCACAATATATTATGTTTTGTATCAGACCAGTACTCCAGGCCATTGCCATTCACAATATATTATGTTTTGTATCAGACCAGTACTCCAGGCCATTGCCATTCACAATACATTATGTTTTGTATTAGATCAGTACTCCAGACCATTGCCATTCACAATATATTATGTTTTGTATCAGACCAGTACTCCAGACCATTGCCATTCACAATACATTATGTTTAATATATGAAATTGTTTCCTTTTTTAGTGATGGTTGTCATAGCCTGGAGCATATCAACATCTCATGGTGTAAAGAAATTACAAATGATGGACTCCTAGCACTGGCAATGGGTTGTAAGAAATTGAAGGACTTTATATGTATCGGATGTGGGCAGGTAAGTTTTGTACTGCTGCTAATAAGTAAAGTTTGTGAACTCTGCTGTGAGCAACCACCTGTCATTTCTGACCACAATTTCAATGCACAGATCATTGCTTTTACATAAACACTGTTGTAAGTGACCACCTGATAAAAATGACCAGTGACCATGATGTCTTGGCAAAATATGCCTTTCAACACTGCTGTCAACGGCCGCAATTGCAAAGATAATCTCTACTGATCTTTATTGAATCCAGTGACTGCCAGGACATTCTAAACAAAACAGACCAAAAAAAGCTGTTTACTGGTATCTGAACTTTTATAGGTATGCTTTTAGTGTTTCATATTTTTTATTGTAATCCAGGCTAAAAGTACATGTAGAGTATTCCAGCACTTAGCCTGGTCCCCGGCCATGTCAAACTCTATGAATGACCGGCCGTATCACAAGAACATGGACATACACTAATGACCCAATGATCACTTCTATAGTAAAGATTGTTCTGATAAATAAAGAAAAATTAGAAGAACAAAAAAATGGTATATAGTGACAGATGGTACAGCATGTAGATCATTCTAATATACGTCATGAACTTGCCATTGTAGTGCTCAAATTAATGTAATGGTTGTGAATTTTGTTGTCTCTAGAGTTAATCCATATTGCCTGTGTGTGAATAAAGTCTTTGTCTATTAAACCAGCAAGTGAGAATCATTTTGAGAGATTCGATTGAGAGTGTTAAAGGCTTGTGATGTTGTTATTTTATTTCTTGCCCACAGATGTTAGTGAATAAATCGCCAAGTTTTTGTCTATTTGAGTTTGTCTATTTGAGTTTGTCTATTTGAGTTTGTGTAACCAGGTTGTTTTATGAGTTAATCCCTGTATGTCTTTTTTTTAATTAAGCCGTTGACTTTTGTCTTTGAGTAAATGATTCAGTTTCAGGTCAAGATAACGGTTTCTTTTTTATTTCAATAATTCTTAGATATGCAATGCACATGTATAGATTTTCATGTTTTCCCAAAGCCCAGTCAAAACCGTATGTACGTTCGATATTACAACTGAGCACTAATAATGTTAACACCTAGAACCTTAATAACAGTGTAAGAACCGCCAACAAAAAAAAGACAAATTTTAACACGGGAGAAAATAATTATTGTCACTGGAAGAAGTGAAAAAGAGCAGACCACTCACACAATAGAGGTTTGAACATCAGTAAAACAAATTTAGGACCTTATAAGGAAAATCGAGTAATTCCGACATTTGGTTGTGTCATCATCAGTGATTTTGATGTAAATGTAAAATTACCATCGTTTATAGTATCAATTTTTTAAAATCAGCAATCTTCCTTTATAAGTTAAAGATTGCATTTTTTTTACATAACTTAAAGATTGCATTATGGTAAAATACATTTGGCAGATAAAGATAAATTGACCTAAACCAGATATTGTGAAACTAGTGTGCACTACTTAATTATGATAGGTAATTTAGCAGCAGAGAGGGTGAACAGACCACGATTTCAAGCAAAAATAAGGCTTCCAGATAACGTTTCCGAACAAAAAATGGCCTACACACTACGTTTTCAGACAAAAAATAAGACTTCCAACAAAATCTCATTTAACCAAAAAAAAAGTCTCCATTTTTGCAAAACGAAGATTTTACGATTTTGGTCGCAACGATGTGGTCATCCACCCTCTCTGCTGCTAGTGATTTCATCACTAGTGATTTCAGTTCTGGTTAACAAAAAATAATAAATGATTTGATCAAGTCTTTAGGATTTTACAAACAGACTAATCGCTAACACCTCTTCTTGTAGATCAATTAGATTATTTGACTGGTCGGTGAGTTTGAAATTAATTCTGGTTAATGAATTATTATGGCATCGCATGTAGACAGGATTAATTGGGTTTTCAATAATTAGGAATCCTGGAGGAGCTGTTGGTGCAAATGAATAAAGAATATATCCTTGCTGAGCTTGATTTGATCGTTCGAGATTAATTTGATAGCTTCCTTCGATAACATCACACACTAAATTAAGTGCAATCACTGAGGATATATTCACGTTGAACGGAGCGATATGCCTGCCGCCACCGTCTGGGTCATTATTGTGTTTGAGGATTTTTATTTCCGGTGATGCTGTTTTTTTCCATGCATCATGAATTATTTTAAAACCAATATCGATGGTGTCACTGAGAAGTTTTTTTAGTTCCGGTACGTTATATCCTGGTAGTTTAAATGTTGGGATATCTTCAACGCGGATTTTATATTGATTTGCAAATCCTGTTCTCGATGTGGGGTTTTTATCATCGAGTATTACTTGAATAATTTGTGAATTAAATGTTTCCATATCGTCGATAATTTTATTGCATGTTTCTACGACGCTGATAAATTCATCTCGGCTGAGAGAGCCGGATTTAAGAGATATTAACAACAGCGATAAATCATTATTCATTGCTGTGAAATTTTTAATGATTTCAGGTTCGTTAACAAAATTATATTCCTGCAATGGTCCACCCTCCGCCCTATGTTCGTATGCTAACCCAAAAAACTCTATAAATATGTTGTATTTTTTATAACTCCTTATTGGATTTTTAGGTTTTATCCTGTCTGTGACATAATCAGTTTTTTGTGGTTCTGGTAAATCAACGGTTTCCTCCAGAGTTTTACTCTGGGGCGGTAATTCAGGCCATCCTAGTACGGTTCTTATTGAGCTTTGATAGATATCTACTACGTATCCTTCTGTGCTTATCTCAATTGCGGATGATAGCGTCGGTTCATGAACTGTTATAGCGATTTTTGACTCTACTCCAGTAATCGATTTTATTCTACGCGCGAATTCATCATTGATTTGTTCGATTTGGTATGACCCTGTTGGTATCGAAACGACGTTCCAGTCTGGAGTTCCGTCGGGTTTATTCTTATTTGCAAACACTAAAGAATTATTCGGTTGTTGACCACCAAATGATTTTGATCTGATATTAGGCCAACTGTGATACACTCGTAGTTTTGCTAGCGCGATTTCGCTCACAGGAACCGGAGAGGGGAAATTCACACTAAACTCGGGTTTCGTAGATGTTATTGATATCATACTCGTTTGTACTGGTTTCGTGTTCTCCACTATTTGTTGAAGTAATTCCTGCTGTGTCGTCATTATACTCATGATTTATTTCTAATTTTGGTATCGAGGAATCATAAATACTGACCATCACTGAGAACTCACAATCTGGTAATGTTGATATTATTGAGATCATTTTGTTTTTTGGGTTCGTGTTTTCTGATTCCATCGGTGTTGTCATTGTTATTATACTCATGTTGTCGCTCTAATTTCGATATCGCGGAATCAAAAATACTGACCATCGCTGAGAATTCACTATCTGATATAATCGTATTATCGAGTGACGACGATATCATCAATGATAACTGCGAGTATGCGGTTGATGCAATATGAAATTGAAGTAAGTAATTCTGCAGTTTACTCTGGCTGCATGATGATATCTTTTTTGCTATCCCGGTTGATATACCCCCGATTGTAGCCACCGCAGAAATGCAAATTGGAACTACGACCGGGGCAATCATTGTAACAGATGCTAGTATTATTCCGGCACCAGTAAGAACGCTTGACACCGAGTATATAATAACATCAATTGTGGTGATTCTTCGTCGGTATTTTTTTATTTTTATTTGATATTCCTCAGTGAGGGTTTTGAGTCTATTTTGAAATTCTCTGACCTGATCATAGCGACATTGCGTCGATGACAAAGTCATTGTTGTTTATTTTAAAAACACTAGCGTTTTCAATTGTGAAATCCGAACGATTTAGTTATTTACTTAAATCCGCTACGAATTCCAGATACCATGTTACTGATGCCTTAGCCAAACTTTTATCATCGGCTTTTATCGTTAACCGTTCAGTTTTATCCTTGTCGATGATCGTTGAAATCGTATTGTTGACCCCGGATGAACTCGACGATGATATATTAAATTGAATTGGTGCTACCAGCGTTAATCGATAAATACCCTTGATAGTAGCTGTGATATCTAATTTGTTGTTTGCAGGTGTCCACTCAAATGATCCGTGTTGGATTGTATATACTACGTTATTGGTTTTCTCATGAGGAATTTTTGTTTTTTCAATGATTGTTATCATCCTCGAAAAATCACCTTTGACGGCTTCGATGAAAGTTTTCGTCTCATCGATGGATTTTTTAATATCAGGGAGTTTTATTTCAATTTTATCCAACTGGGTTCCAATAAATTTATCAATGATATTTCTACGAAATGATATAAACTGTTTTACGTTATCTTCAATTTTAGATTCAAGTATTTTTAGTACAGCCAGAGAATTGTTTAACTCATCGTTGAGAGTTTTTAATCGATCTGTAATCGTCGAAACGAGTACACCCGGTTTGAGTTTACCCTGATCGGAAAATAACGCGATAGTATCCTCGATTGCGTTTTGTTGTTTAACTAAAATATCATCCAGAGAAATATTACTGGTTTTCAATTTACCCTGATCGGAAAATAACGCAACGGTGTTTTCGATTGCGTTTCGTTGTTTAACTAAAATATCATCCAGAGAAATATTACTAGATTTCAATTTACCCTGTTTGTCCTGAAATACAACTATTTCATTAGGATCAACATTTGTTAAGTTCAACGTCTCAGCGATTTCATCTTTAATTTTTTTTGTTATATCCTTGACAGAATCAGGTGGTGCAGTGCCATCGGGTTTGGATTTCAAAGATCTCCCCCAAATATCAATCATGTTATTGTAAAACTCTTTCTCTCTCTAAAATCGTTTTTGACGACTTCGTCGTTGCCAGCGATTGCTAGTGTATTCATTCACGACAACATGTGGTGGTTTTCCGCTTGGGTTACTCAAGGAGTTAGAAATAGCGTCAAGGACATTTAATACTTCGCTGCCACATATTGGTGGGTCAATCATCGTTTGTGTTGGTAGCGTAGAATACCAAGTCTTCATTGGAAGGGTTTTTATATACCGCATAAACTCTTTTGGTGGGGCTAATCCATATGAATCGAAATAAACAATCCCACGTGGATCAATAGCGTATGCAACCCAGTGAGTTCCAGGTCCGGTGCTGTTATCTAAATTAATGATTCCGGTTTCAACGCTGTTTGGTTGATGTGGTAATTGATCTTTCATAAAGACACCTCTGAAGTTTTTAATCGCGAGTTTTTTAGCCGCATCCATTAAATCAAAATTGGACATGGGAACCATCGAAGATTTGGGAATCATAGGTTCGGAAATCGAAGATTTCTGAATTAATAAATCGTTCCTGGTAGTCTTAGACCCTTTCCGCTGTACCACGAATACGGGGTTCCTGGTAGTCTTAGACCCAATCCGTGAACGGATCGTCCCTTTTTTTTATATCCTTTCCCAGTTGCCTTCTTTAGTGCCATTCCTGCTGCAGTACCAACGGCTCCTAACGCTGCCGCTTTAGCCACCGCTGGGGCTGCTGCTGCAATCAATGCTGGAATCGCAGCTAACAACGGAAATATACCGCCTGTTTTAATCATATTTTTGATAGCAGCCGCAGAAAGAGTAATCTGAACACCTTTTTTGGCTGCAAGTGCATCATTGAAATGTTTCACCTGACGAGTTGTCAGTGATAATTTATTTGCACCACCAGTCATTTGGTTGGGTTTCAACGTGATTGTGGTTCCACATCGCTTAACCGATTCTGATTGCAATTTTTTTAATTGACCGGGAGTTAACGTAACACTAATAACACTATATGACATTATACATAATAGATTGATTCTAAATCGTTTACAATTTCAATTACATGTTTTCTACTGGGGCATCTACCACTCTCATTCTTCCACCAACACCTTCAAGTAGCATTGATTTATCACTGAGAATGACAGCAACCGCTCTATAATTAGCAATAGCATCAGGCTTGGTTACATTAGCTCTAAAGTGTATATCAACGACGGACTGTCTTGTTAAATCGAGATGTTCCAGCGAAAAGTAATAGATCGGGTATAAACTCTTAAAGTCGTATTGTGATATTTGCAAACCAGTATCAACATTTTGATCACGTGCCATAAATGACAACAGACGATGATACACGCGTGCAATATGATTTTCTGTGTAATTAAGTTGTATATCCTCGGATGGTTCCTGTTGGCCGTTTATTCTCAGTGAGACGTCTTTCACACCTAATTGATCAAATATCATATGACTGAAACGTTGATCACCAACTCGTGCGTTATCTTGTAACGCAATAAATATATGACGTGGCGCAGAAACGCCTTGTTTTGATGCTAGATTCCACGTGAATAACCCATTGATATTTGATTGCTTCACATCTGTACTCACGGTTAGCCAACTCAACAACGACTTTCCTCCTTGGTCCATAAATGATAGTAATCGTTCTTCTGCAGTGATTGCTGGAGTCAACACTGGCATCCACAATGATATTTTTGTTAAAATAACTTTACCGGCATCATCATTTACATGATCTGCAGCTGTGTTTGCTGGAATCCTCCAAATTGCGTCATTATCATCACCCTTTCGTACAAGCGATACTGTATGCTTCGCCCCATAAATAACTTTTCGGACGTTTCTACAGAATCCAAATATATGATGCAGTGGAATCGCGCATGAAAATGATTTATCCCCTGCTCCCAACATTGAGTTTCGTGTTGCAGCTCCTAGATTGAAATTAACGTCGTTGTTTATAACTACAGCCTCGACATCAGCATCATCATTAGCAGCACTGGCTTTTTTTGGTCGTCTTACAACAAATGGATTTCCACCAGCGGTATTCTTACCATCTTTTGCAAACATCATAGAAGGTCCTGCTGATCTTGTATAATCATCAGAATATCTCGCTAACCCGATTATTGTTGTAGCCACATCAACATCACGATCTATGGACTCAATTTCTTTTCCATCAATGAGGTATCTTGCACTCTCAAATAACGCCATAATACCATTATTGACAAAACCGACTTGAGTACCAATTGGATATGATGCTCCAGCAGCTGTTACAAGTTTTCCTTCTACTTCAATAAACGCTTCACATGGCAAAAAGTATTTACTGGTATCATGGACTTGAAGTTCAATTCGCGATCGACTATTTGCGTCTATTGCATGATAAGCGTAATATTGATAATCGCGTACAGAATCATCCTTGCCAACTGGAGCGTCTATATCAAACGCCGGATCATGTGATTTTTTGAACATTTTATTCTATTTATCATAGTCTAAATCGTAAAAATCCGTAGGATTTTCATCGTAAACGATTTTCATCGACGTAGTTTTTTAAAGCCGCTTCCTGCTATCATATTTGCAATATTGCTTTGGTCCCCTTGATTTACCATTGACGCTAATTTTTCGTCTACTGCGTTATTTATAATTCTACTAACACTTGCAGGCATTTCCGCTGTAGACGGTAACGGTTTTGAAAATCCTTTGGATTTCATCCGTGATTTCACTAATGATGTTAATTTATTCCTCGCAGTTGAAAACGCTTTTCCAGCAAAATCTCCAACAGCACCAATACCCTTATCACGAATAACTTCAATTGCTTTCATTCCTAGTTGTTTAGCCAATGGCATCACTTTTGGAGCCATTCTCGCAAATAACCCTGCAATGGTATTGCCTAAACCATCTCCGTAGTATGCTCTATAAACTGGAAACCGTGAATTAACTACATAGACGGGGGTTGGTTTATCATGATTGTAGTGTATGATCATTATTTGAAATCAGAAACCATTTTTCAATTGTGAAATCCTTCGGATTTCCACGCTAGCGTTTTATTTAATCCCGGTGATTAATCACTGTGATAATCATGGACGGTTTCACCGTCTACTAACTCGTCAATGAAATCTCGATATGTTTTGATATCCATGATACCGCCGGCAAATAATCGTCTACAGATATCAGCTGCTTCATTAATTATTTCCGGTGAGTTATTTCCAGCTCGGAAACCTCCTACAAGAACTTCTAATCGTGATATATCATTGATAACACTACCAGGGCATGAAACACTGGAATCTCTTAATCCACTTCCGCTATAACCAGTTGCTTCATCCTGTTTTTCTAAATCGGCTTCTTGTAATAAATAATCAAGAAGATTATCATCATCATCACGTGGTATTTGTTGTTTTTTAGGAGAGTAGACTACTTTCTTTGCAGGTTGCTGTCGCCTTCCTCGCAATTTTTGCGGTTTTTGTTGTTGTTTAAACTCTTCGTATTGATTATACACTTCGCCCACCTCATTGATATATCCAATGTATGATGCGTTACCCTTCTTCCTAATTCTACCTGTTTTTTCAGTTTTGATTTTGTAGAATATATCAGCCCAGTGAGTTATATCTCTAACAAAGTTATGATGTTCTGGTTTCAACAAATTTTTCCTGTTTTCATAAGTCGTAACAACAAGCGCAGGAATTTTCGCTAGTTTAGTCTCAATGATTGCTGCTAAACCCGCCTCGTTAAATATCACGCGTAAATCATCTACTATTTCTTTTGATTCCATTTGTTTTGTTTGTTCAGTTTGTTCAGTTTTCGCTGCTATTTTTTCGAGTTCACCGATAACAGATTTTCCCGTCTCGGGAACATCTCCCAGTATAGCACGCTCTATCCCTTTCGTTGCTGTGGTTACTGGTTTAAACAATTCTTCGGATCCCATAGCAAAATCAGTCTGAAGACTCTGTCGTTGTTGTAGTTTATTCCGTACAGAGTCACGAATTGGTACAAATCTCCTGATTGCATCCAGTCGTTCACGAGCCAATCGGGTTGTTAATGCTTCATTGACCATTATTTGAAATCGCAAACAATTTTTCAATTGCAAAACAATTTTTCAATCCAACCTAACACCATCGGATGGTCATGGAAGTGTTATTTCGTCGTGAGACAGCTTCGTTCATCGATGGCGAAAGTCACATAATTGCTATAAATAATAATAATACTGTGACTTTCGCCATTCTACGCTGATCAATGCGAACCAGCCATCAATTTTTTATTCACTGATTTCAACAGTTTTGATCAAAAAATGCTAAAAAAAAATTAAAATCTCTATGAGGGACGGTCACAATCAAATAATGATAAATGGTTGGTCAATCAAAATTTTTCATTTTCTTGAATTAACGCCCGTAGGTTTCTAACTTTAGAATTAACCTCCTTTTTCAATTCGTATTCGTACCCCAATTCTTTTCGTATTCGTTCTACGATGGTATACAACGGAGCGAACACACTTATGTCACTGGAAAATGCGAGAGAGTCCTTAATAGAATTCTGAATTCTTTTGATGAGCGCATACTTCTTTGGTAGCATATATTTATTGTTGTTAACTCCGTATTCTATATCCTGAAAATCAGACATGATTTGATCAGGATTTAACCCATCTGATAGTTCAATATCCCAATCTTTCAATTTTGAAATCTCGGATATGATGCTATTCATGTTTTCAGAATTCATTATTCTATAGCAATGATATATTTCTAAATGAAAAATATGACGCATTAGACATAACTAAATTGAATTTTCTGTCCGCTCTTTTTTGAAATAGCCGATCGACAAACCCCCTCTGCAACATATCGTACTGAGGGTCTACAAATATTGAAATACTTGCCGGCTTCATATATTGATTTAAATACTTTTTCTTCGTTAGTTATTGTATTCAAAGATTTCACAGGTCTCGCTTTTTTCGAGTATTTCCCAGTCCTTCCTCGTTTGGTATTCTCACTATGTGTGATTGCTTGAAGATTTGATAAGGAATTGTTCTTCGGATTAGAATCAATATGATCAATAACAAAACCATCTTTGATCAATCCATGGAAACATTCATACACGAAACGATGATTGTAATATTTCTTCTTTCCAACAGTAAAGAACAAATACCCCATACCATTATCCCACCCAACTGGGTTCTTCAGTCTACGGTTTCTTACAACACCATCACTGGATGCTTCATAATTTGTACTCACTGGGTGTGGTCTGAATTCCTGGTTCATTCGTATACTATACTATTTGTCTAATTCATTGACTGATCCATTTGCAGTGATTCATTATATAAAAATCTTTCATTTAGACACTTGTTTTTAGTATAGCATGATGGAGTTCAAGAGATTGACTTCGAGAAATGCTAAATTTAATGCTGATAGAGAGTTTAAGAGATTATTGAAAATCAGTCCTAGATTTAATCTCGATAGACCAAAACAACGTAACAAACGTCCAAGAGACGGAAACATGAAAGAGTTTAAGAGATTATTGAAAATCAGTCCTAGATTTAATCTCGATAGACCCAAAAAACGTAACAAACGTCCAAGAGACGGAAACATGAAAGAGTTTAAGAGATTATTGAAAATCAGTCCTAGATTTAATCTCGATAGACCCAAAAAACGTAACAAATTTAATCTCGATAAACCCAAAATCCTTCGGATTTCAAAAACGTCCAAGAGAGATTACCCCTGGAAAGATGCTCAATTCAATCTCGATATAGTTTCTAATACACCAAAGAATACAATTCTTGATAAAGCCATGATTAGTAAAATCAGAGACTGTTTTAATGAATTCAAGCGTGATGGAGCATCTTATTGTTGGTCAACATTTCGAATTGATGGTGTTGTTGATGCTACCATGACTGATGAAAAGGCAGCAGTGATAATTTCACGTGTTGGGGAAAAACGGCATTTTTTCCGAATCAAATTCATTATCGAAGTCGATGGCAAATGGATTATTAAGGATAAATTTGAACCAATCCTCAAGAATAAAAAAGCTGTCATTGTGAGTAGAGATTCCAAACCAGGGATTCTAACCGGCATTGATAAACCATACTACGAAAGATCTTATCCCGTAACAGCAATGGTTTATGGGATATATCCGTTAAATGATAAACCCGATATCGCAAAACTAGCTCCTATGAAATATTCGTCAGGGCTTAATTGTGTAGCAGAACGAATACTAGAACATTTCACAAATGCATCCCGAGGAAATAAACTAACTGATCTGCGACGTAGAAAAATAACCGAGTGGGAACTGACAGTGAAACAGCATGGTGCAAAGATTTCTGATATAGCTAAATTAGAAGCATCATTAAAATTCCCAATATCAGTAACAACAATAACCGGAGAAGTATTATACGAACCGAAATATCAATCGCGAGGAGCCCCAATACAGATTATTGATCATAACAAACACGCGTGGACACCTGCGGTAACAATATTTCCACGAGAACGAACCGTGAAATATATCCCCCCGGAATTTTCCGGGGAGTTAGTCGGGGATGTTTTCTATGAAGAGAGATTATTCGATGCTATTCATGCGTTGTGTAAGGATGATCCTGTGTCAGTGTGGTTACTTAGAAGTGATGAAGAATTCGATCAATTTGTAAAACCAAATGGTGAATTATATCGCATTGAAGAATTAGATAACAGAATGAGAAAAATCGCTAGTGATTTTTCACCGCAGAATTCCCATGAAAAACTACTCACGGATAGTTTTACTATTCCATCAGTGGTAGCTCACTTCGCAAGAGAAAAAAACTCATGGCGTCCAACACGAAGTGATTTTCTCGAAGATGTTAAATTGAGTTGCGTCGAATTTGGTCATGGAGGACTGTGGAATACGAAATACCATCGTGACGGTATGATTTCAATTGATATATCCGCGTGTTATCCCGGAAGTTTTCTCGGGTATGGGGAATGCGCTGAGTACTTCAAACGATTTGGACACCCCACGCATGAAATGACTCGTGTTGCGATTAATGGACCATTGCCTGATTTTGATTTAACCGGATTCGCTCGTGTGATATCATTTGAATTAGCGTCAGGATTACATCCGTGTAGTTATGTTTGGCTCGGTAGACACCTATCTGAAAAACACTGGATGCCAATAGTGCTATTGAGATATATGATTGATTGTGGTATGCTAATATCGTTGATTGTTTCCGAGGCTATTATATGCTATCGAGCTCAGAAAGAAGTTTGGCTACCACAACCCAATCTAAATAGAATAATCAACGAACTAAGAAAACAGTTTCCAGATTTCAGTGAAGAAGAAATCATAAATTGGTCTAAGAAGTTATTTGAAATTAAAAAAGAACAAACAAAAGATCTCGGAAGAAGAATAATCGGTAAATTTACCCAGGGTGGACGATACGATAACGCGAAATACTCTTCGCGGTTGATCATAGATGTCGCTGAATACGATTTTATTGTAGCGGATTTAATGAAACAGGGAAAACTTGTATCCCGTAAGGATGCTTTTCTATCCAGCGGCGAGAAATTAGGTACGGTTGTTACCTACTGTGATGGATATAATTCCCAGTACACACATTTGAGAAGTTCAATGTTAGCCTATGCTTGCATTAATCTATTTTCGATGATAAATAGATTTCCTAATACCGCGGTTAGAGTAGCCACTGATTCGATGTATATACATAATAAGTACAAATCAGCTGTAGCTAAATTCACAGATCCCGAAGAAAATTGGGGGCGTTGGCGATTTAAAAAGGAGATGCTACATGAGTATTGTGAATCCGCAGACGTTGCCATGGATGATAAATATATTTGTTGTAACCGTATTGAAATTGGAAACACTAGTGTTTCTACAGAATTTTCTAATGCACCACCGGTATCTGATCCAATCTGTAGATACAAGACAGTTTATTTAAACGGTTGTGGTGGGTCAGGAAAGACAACTCGTGCAATTGAATTATTTCGTGGTGGTGGAAATACTTGTATTTGTACTAACATGATTGTGCTAACACCGACTCATAGACTCGCCAGAGAGATGATACAACGAGGGGTAAATGCTTGCACTTATCACAGCTTCTTTCGATGGAAGGGTGACAAATGGACTCCTGATCGAATGGGTGATAAATTCATTCCTGAAATCATAATCTGGGATGAAATATGCACAGTGTCATTAGATGTATTAAAAACATTTCTTGAGTGGTTGTTAACCAAAAACACAAAAGTCGTCATGTGCGGGGATCAAGGCCAACCACCACCATTTGTCGGTGCATCTCCACATGAATGGCTAAAGGGTTTTGTAGACTACTATGAAGAAATCACCACTGATTATAGATCACTTGATGAACGATTACGCGAGTTCAAAGCGCTAATTAGATTACAACCGGATAGAATCCAATGCGAAATAGCGCGTGAAGTGATTTCAGAAACCCCAATGAATGATTTCTGGGAAGCGTGGAGACCAAACGATTTAATCATTGCAAGTAGAAAGATAGTCAGGGATACACTTCAGATGAAGTTATTTGAATTGCATAAAGAAAAATTTGCAACGCTTCCAGTACCCCTTTGTTATAGGCCATCGGATACACGAAAACAGAATATTGAAGTTGATATTCCAGGACAGAATGAAAAACAAATTCTGGTATTAAATGATATTGTGCTGGTTGATATCAATGTCGTTGAAGATGCATTGCGTGCTAATAAATCCCCGTGGACGCTAGGATACGCAGCAACAATACACTCTTCACAGGGATTGACTATATCGGATACAATTGTTTGGATGGTAGATAATCGCATCGAATGGTCAAATTTAGTCTATCTCGCAGTATCCAGAGTACGAAACATAAATCAACTTCGAAGAATTGTCCTGACAGAGTCAGGCGATGATGAAATCATTGGTGATGATAATGACACAACAATAAGTGATATTGATGTTAGCATCATTAATAAAAAACTCTCCGGTTACAAACAACAGGACAAAAAAAAACAACGAGAATTTGATATTGATGCTAAATTAATAATCACTTTGAAGAAACAACAGAATAATCACTGCGCGAGTTGCAATTGTATAATGCGTTGGCAGTATTCGGATAAGGATCCTCGCCAATTCACCGTAGACAGAAAAAATAACAATCTCGGTCATGTCAGAAATAATGTGATGTTGACTTGTCTTGAGTGCAATAGACGCAACGGCGCTAGTTAAGACCATGCGGTGGCAATTGAGTATCCTCGGGAATCACTTGTAGTTGTTGTCGAGTAAAACCCCGCTGAGGGGCAGTTGAATCCAGTTTATAGATTGCTGGTCTACCAGTTGATCGTGTTATACTAGATATCTTATGCGTAGTGACGCTCCAAATAGGATCAGTAGCCCTTTTTCTACCCCCTTCAAGCTCTCCTGGTTCGTATAAGTACCTCACAATGACACTACTACCAAGAATTGGTTGGGAAATGCTAGCGTTTCTAGGGAAATCTTTTTGTGGTTGTACGGGTATTGACTTCTTTTTAATCGCGTTGATAGGTTTCATGTTGATTGTTCTAGTAATCTCGTTATTCAGTGCAGTAATCACAGATGGTAATCTTTTAACCCATTCACTGGATCGCTTTTCTTGAATGAATTCTTTTGCGTTTTGATATCCAAATAACCGCTCAGCAATCGTCCGATTAAATCGTTCTACAATGGCCTGATCGCGATGTAGCGCAGTATGCCCTCGTCGTATGGTGACATTATGATGTTTCATTGTAGATAACACTGCACCCTGAAATTCCTTGCCAGGATCAACTTGTAACAGATTTGGCCAGTGCAGAGGACCTCGTCGATAAATCCTTTCAAATGCAGAAGCGACTTCAGTGGCTGATTTTGTTTTTAATGGTTCTGCTTCTTTGTATCGACTCGCAACATCAACTATGGTTAGCGCGTATTTGTAACCACGATCATGTGGCAGAAATAATATATCAGCCTGATGAACTTCATTAGGAGCGGTCACATCAAAATGCGAGAATTGAATTTGTTTAGGCGGTGGTAGATAAATTTGCCATAGTGCCTGTTTGGATAACCAATTAGCCGCAGTGGTTTTTTTCACTTTTGCAGCTCTAGCAAGTTTATTGATTGCAGCGTTACCCCTCCAGTATCCCCTCGGAGAATAATAAATTGATTCCATATTATTAATTACCGGCACCTAACATCAATTTACTTTTCATAGCCGATTTTATCAAAAATGAAGACAATTTTTCTTTGAAGGATTTATCAGGAATAGCATTTAACGCATGAATTAATTTCACATCCGCGAGATGCCTGTGTTGCAGATTGCTGCTTTTATAAGCAACATCATGAAGGTGACAGGCCTTATCAATGGCGTTTATTGGTTCTTCACCGGGGTTGGGTTGATTTTGATTATTGAGTCTGATATCAAGTCTGGTTCCCGGTCCACAGTAGCTATATCCTGGAAGGTGCTTTTCTCCGGGGTACTTTGCCCATGGGGTTCCAGGGAGTTTTGCTAATTTGGCTGCGATATCACCTCCTCGTTTTTTTTTAAATCAGATTTCATAGACACAAATCTAAATTTCTTTGTACCACATTGCACGCATTTACCAGAAAGCGCTGATCGGTTATTTTTAGTTGTAATCGTCGTCACATCATCTGTGCCAGTACGCGTTCTACACTTCACACAATATAGATCCATAATTTATGTATAGAGATATGGATATAATTGATTTTTCAGCGACTAAAACAAGAGAACCAATTAAGCATCATGCAGCGCTACCAAACTCTATCCGGATGATTATAATCGGGCCATCTGGATCCGGTAAAACGCAATTGTTGCTAAATTTAATAATGAGATGGATGAAGTGGGATAAGTTGTATTTAATTGCCCCTAGCGTAGACGACCAACGATGCTATGAAGTGTTAAAGGATTTTAACGAGAATGCATCAGAAATTAAGGGTGAGAATGCCATTGATTTTATAACCGATATCGATGAAGCACCGAGTATTGATGATATTGATGGAGATATTAACAATTTAGTCGTATACGACGATATAATGTTGGATAAACAAAAGAATCCTGCTAGAATATTTTCCCGTGGGCGTCACAAAAACACTGACGTGATATATGTCACTCAACGCTACACTCAGGTTCCAAAAGTGATCAGAGATAACTGCAATATTCTTTCTGTATTCAACGGAGTTGATACTCATACTCTTAGAAATATTTGGCAGACATGGTGCTCTGATATGGACTTCAATCAATTTCGAGATTTCTTTAGTCATGCTCAGTCGACTCCGCACGGATTCGCAACAATAAATCTACATGATCCTCGGACACGATATCGTATCGGACTGGATCAAATATTCGGTTAAATCATTTATTATTTTTTGTTAACCTGTAGCAGCAGAGAGGGTGGATGACCACATCGTTGCGACCAAAATCGTAAAATCTTCGTTTTGCAAAAATGGAGACTTTTTTTTTGGTTAAATGAGATTTTGTTGGAAGTCTTATTTTTTGTCTGAAAACGTAGTGTGTAGGCCATTTTTTGTTCGGAAACGTTATCTGGAAGCCTTATTTTTGCTTGAAATCGTGGTCTGTTCACCCTCTCTGCTGCTAATTTTAATTAATTAATTTTGATAGGTAATTTTAATTAATTAATTTTGATAGGTAATTTTAATTAATTAATTTTGATAGGTAATTTTAATTAATTAATTTTGATAAGGTAATTTTAATTAATTAATTTTGATAGGTAAATTTAATTAATTAATTTTGATAGCTTTTTCACTGAATTCAGCTTAATACATAGTACTGTGTACCAGTAGCTTATCGTGGGTCGGTGGTTCTTTTTGGGGATATTCCAGGATTCTTCCTCCACAATTAATACTAGCCGCCATGCATAGCCTGTTGTGTGCTGAAAAAAGGCGTCAAACCCTACAACAGCAACAATATAGTACTGTGTTGTACAAGTCAGCATTATACATAGTGACATGATGTACAAATCAGCATTATACATAGTGCAATGAAGTACAAGTCAGCATTGTACATAGTGACATGATGTACAAGTCAGCATTATACATAGTGCAATGAAGTACAAGTCAGCATTTTGCATAGTGACAAACCCTACAACAGCAACAACATAGTACTGTGTTGTACAAGTCAGCATTATACATAGTGACATGATGTACAAGTCAGCATTATACATAGTGCAATGAAGTACAAGTCAGCATTATACATAGTGACATGATGTACAAGTCAGCATTATACATAGTGCAATGAAGTACAAGTCAGCATTATACATAGTGACATGAAGTACAAGTCAGCATTGTACACAGTGACATGATGTACAAGTCAGCATTATACATAGTGACATGAAGTACAAGTCAGCATTTTGCATAGTGACAAACCCTACAACAGCAACAACATAGTACTGTGTTGTACAAGTCAGCATTATACATAGTAACATGATGTACAAGTCAGCATTATACATAGTGACATGATGTACAAGTCAGCATTATACATAGTGCAATGAAGTACAAGTCAGCATTATACATAGTGACATGAAGTACAAGTCAGCATTATACATAGTGACATGATGTACAAGTCAGCATTATACATAGTGCAATGAAGTATAAGTCAGCATTATACATAGTGACATGAAGTACAAGTCAGCATTGTACATAGTGACATGATGTACAAGTCAGCATTATACATAGTGCAATGAAGTACAAGTCAGCATTATACATAGTGCAATGAAGTACAAGTCAGCATTGTACATAGTGACATGATGTACAAGTCAGAATTGTACATAGTGACATGGTGGCTTAATCAGTACATACTGCCATATAGTACAAGTTAAATCAGTTAGTAGGGATATTAATTAACTAATTAGTTTTTCTATGCATAAAGAGTGATGCTTGCAGGATTTTCTGTTAATAAGTAGGGATGTTGACATGTTTTATTCTTATCAATAAAAAGAGAAAGTTGCACTTCTTCTGTAAGTCCTGTATAAAATTGTATTATGTACTTTATTATGTACTTTATTATGATTTTATGTTTCTGAATTAGATGCATGTTTTGGTTGTATTCTCTCTCTCTCTCTCTCTCTCTCTCTCTCTCTCTCTCTCTCTCTCTCTCTCTCTCTCTCTCTCTCTCTCTCTCTATATATATATATATATATATATCCTATTAAGATTTTTACATTTTAGAAACTTGTTCTGACAATAGTCCAAATTGCCATCTCCATGGTATTGTTTTCCACACTAAAATAGCAGTAGTGTTAGAAAGTGTGGTGATGGTATTGGTTCAGATTTTATACGTCCTTCTATTTTCTTCACAGATATCAGATGATGGAATAGGTCATATAGAAGAAAAAAATATGTGATGCTGTTGATATATTTTTGTCTTTTTGTTTTTCCCACAAGTAACAGTTGGTGGATAGGCCAAAAAGAAAACAAAAAACTGAAAACAAAACTGATGTTTATGAAATTATGGTATTGATTGAGATTTTATATTTATTATTTCATATTTCCCACAAGTAACAGATGATGGATAAGGCCAAAAAGAAAGAAAAACTAATGAGGATGGTATTGATTGAGATTTTATATTTGTTTTTTCATTTTTCCCACAAGTAACAGATGATGAATAAGGCCAAAAAGAAAGAAAAACTAATGAGGATGGTATTGATTGAGATTTTGTATTTGTTTTTGTTTTTTTTGGTCATAGATAACATGCTGGAATAGGTCATATAGAAGAAGGAAAAACTATGTGATGCTGTTGATATATTTTTGTCTTTTCATTTTTCTTGCAAGTAACAGATGATGGATAGGACAAAAAAAAAAGAAAAACTGATGTTGATGGTATTGATTGAGATTTTATGTCTTTTATTTTTTGACACAGATAACAGATGGTATTGATTGAGATTTTATGTCTTTTATTTTTTGTCACAGATAACAGATGGTATTGATTGAGATTTTATGTCTTTTATTTTTTGTCACAGATAACAGATGGTATTGATTGAGATTTTATGTCTTTTATTTTTTGTCACAGATAACAGATGGTATTGATTGAGATTTTATATTTGTCATTTATTTTTTGTCACAGATAACAGATGGTATTGATTGAGATTTTATATTTGTCATTTATTTTTTGTCACAGATAACAGATGGTATTGATTGAGATTTTATGTCTTTTATTTTTTGTCGCAGATAACAGATGGTATTGATTGAGATTTTATATTTGCCTTTTATTTTTTGTCACAGGTAACAGATGGTATTGATTGAGATTTTATATTTGTCTTTTGTTTTTTGTCACAGATAACAGATGCTGGAATAGGTTATATAGGCAAGAACTGTGAGCATATAGCGAAGATTAATTTACATTCATGTCAGGTAATTCATACATTTTGTGCCTTTCATAAAAAAACTCCAGTGAACCAGAAGATGATAAGTGTGTAAGCATGTCAACACCTGAGATCTTCAGAATGAAATACTCAGAACCTAGTCACCAATTATGTAAAAAGAAAATTGATACTAGTAACAACAGCTAACATTTATTTTAATTTATTTAAATTCTTCAGGTAGGTGTTGTATGTTTTTGAGTTTATTGACAATAAATATTTTTTTAAAATGTAGGTTGGACTAAAATAATTGTGGGTGAATTTGTGTATTTTTTTTTTTTTATCAAATACATAAAGATTTTTATTATGATGAGTTTCATAAGAAATTTGTGAATCAGGGACCAAATTTGCCGCAAATCCCAACAATGAAAATACCACACTTGCCGCAAATCCCAACAATGAAAATACCAAACTTGCCGCAAATCCCGACAATGAAAATACCAAACTTGCTTCAAATCCAGACAATGAAAATACCAAACTTGAAAATCCCGGCAATGAAAACACCAAACTTGCAAATCCCGACAATGAAAACACCAAACTTGCAAATCCCGACAACGAAAACACCAAACTTGCAAATCCCGACATTGAAAACACCAAACTTGCAAATCCCAACAATGAAAACACCAAATTTGCTAATCCCCACAACGAAAACACCAAACTTGCAAATCCCCACAATGAAAACAACACATTTTCTGATAATAATATGTATGTGTTGTCTTTCTTGTGACACAACTTGTATCTCCTTTGAATAGTTTTAAATAATTTCATCAAAATCTGGCTAGCACGTTAAGCCTTTCCTAAAAAATTATCACACAATGGGATAAAGAAAATAGACCACACTTTATGTGAGGGCCGAGAGTTGCCAAGGAACTTAAAAAGTAAAAGGAATGTCAGTCATGGGTGGGATGGAGGCAATTAATGGGTGTATTTCATGGCTGAATACTCATTTTATAAATGCATTAGGAATAATTGTTAATAATGAGCTTTTTCTAATTAATAAGGTTTTTGCTTTTTTGTATAAATTACCTTTATTTTCAAGATATCCAAAGGTCGTTAACAACTTTACTCCTATTGGTTTCAACAACCATCATGTGTATTATGTCACTGCTTTTTGTTGTTGATTCATGTGTATGCAATAACATTGTGTATTATGTCACTGCATTTTGTTGTTAATTCACAACAGAACAAGGTTTTTTTTCTTAAAAGTTGGGGACTATTATTTTATCCAAACAGCCATCAGTGCCAAACCTGGATTTTTTGTATTGCTATATTAGTAAAATACTGATGCATTCATTATTAGTGAAACTTCTGATTCTTGAAGGAAATCACAGAGTGCCAATTCAGTCATTTTAAGTACACTACTCGAAAACTCACTTTTCCATTATGAATTGTATCTGTGAAACAAAGGTTTTTATTTTACCAAGTGCTCAGTTTGCTTGTGTGCCTTGCAATCTTTGGTCAGATTTTTGAATGAGTAGTCTTCTGTTAGGTAATTTAATTTTAAGTTTTACTTAGCACAATACTATTTAAAAAAAGTTTTATTTAATCTATTGAAATGAATTAACTAGTCATGTAACTCATTAATTGCCCTTATATGCCTTTAATTATTGTTTTATAACATTTACTTTTCTTTTAAACATTTTCATCTGTTAAAATTTTGTTGAATATTGTTGTTTACAGATTACTGAGAATGCTTTTTGGAAAGAAAATGTAACAAATTATGAGTTCTTATTAAAAAGTTGTAACAAATTATATGACATCTTATTTAAAAGTTGTAAAAAAAATTATATGGCTTCTTATTCGAAAGTTGAAACAAATTATGACCTATTAAAAGTTGTAACAAAATATATGACTTCTTATCAAAAAGTTGTAACAAATTATATAACTTCTTAAAAAGTTGTAACCAATTATATAACTTCTTAAAAAGTTGTAACAAATTATATAACTTCTTAAAAAGTTGTAACAAATTATATGACTTAAAAAGTTGTAACAAATTATATGACTTCTTAAAAAGTTGTAACAAATTATATGACTTAAAAAGTTGTAACAAATTATATGACTTCTTAAAAAGTTGTAACAAATTATATAACTTCTTAAAAAGTTGTAACAAATTATATAACTTCTTAAAAAGTTGTAACAAATTATATAACTTCTTAAAAAGTTGTAACAAATTATATAACTTCTTAAAAAGTTGTAACAAATTATATGACTTCTTAAAAAGTTGTAACAAATTATATGACTTCTTATTAAAAGTTGTAACAAATTATGACTTCTTATCAAAAAGTTGTAACAAATTATATGACTTCTTATCACAAAGTTGTAACAAATTATATAACTTCGTATTAAAAGTTGTAACAAATCTTGTGACTTCTTATCAAAAAGTTGTAACAAATTATATAACTTCTTATTAAAGTTGTAACAAATCATGTGACTTCTTATCAAAAAGTTGTAACAAATTATATAACTTCTTAAAAGTTGTAACAAATTATATAACTTCTTAAAAAGTTGTAACAAATTATGTGACTTCTTAAAAAGTTGTAACAAATTATATAACTTCTTAAAAAGTTGTAACAAATTATATAACTTCTTAAAAAGTTGTAACAAATTATATGACTTCTTAAAAAGTTGTAACAAATTATATAACTTCTTAAAAAGTTGTAACAAATTATATAACTTCTTAAAAAGTTGTAACAAATTATATAACTTCTTAAAAAGTTGTAACAAATTATATAACTTCTTAAAAAGTTGTAACAAATTATATAACTTCTTAAAAAGTTGTAACAAATTATATGACTTATTAAAAAGTTGTAACAAATTATGACTTCTTATTAAAAAGTTGTAACAAATTATATGACTTCTTATTAAAAAGTTGTATCAAATTATATGACTTCTTATTAAAAAGTTGTAACAAATTATATGACTTATTAAAAAGTTGTAACAAGTTATGAGTTCTTATTAAAAAGTTGTAACAAATTATATGACTTCTTCTCAAAAAGTAATAAATTATATAACTTCTTATTAAAAGTTATAACAAATCATGTGACTTCTTATCAAAAGTTGTAACAAATTATATGACTTCTTAGTAAAATGTTGAAACATTTATAGGAAATTATATGACTTATAAAAGTTGAACATTTTTAATATTGATTAAAATTGCTTGGTACTTTCCACGTTTAATGACAATAAAATGAGTGATATATAAGTCACAAAGTTTGATTATTGTTTTCTTTACAGTCAAGAAATATGGCCAATTTTGTTTTGTGTTTAAGTTACAAAAATGGGTTCCTGGTGTCATAAGCATGTTTGCAAGCTATCAGGATGCATGTTGTCATGTTTTCATTGGAGTGTTGTACTTGTGGAAAATCTCTGGCATAAGTCATGAAAATTCAGAACTCTGATACTCTAACAAAAAGCAATAGATCCATCCTCCATTCATTGTTATTCATCGTGGATGATTTTCTAGGTTAATATAACCACTCACCAGAGTTAAACATAGATTATATTATTTGCACATAAAAATGGAAGGTTGGCTTCAATTTGAAATTGTTTGAAAGCATGTGATCATTTTCATGTGGATTGTAGAAATGTTCTGTTACTAACTATCATAGGTAGGATACAAGGTACAAAAAAATTAGGCATGAAAGTAATTTTGGACACAATCGATGTCACTTTCTTCTTTGCCTTAAGACAATTCTCTAGTTTTACATTAGCACTGCTGATTAAATCATGTCATTTTTCCCTTTACATTACACTGCTGATTAAATCATGTCATTTTTCCCATTACATTAGCACTGCTGATTAAATCATGTCATTTTTCCCATTACATTACACTGCTGATTAAATCATGTCATTTTTCCCATTACATTAGCACTGCTGATTAAATCATGTCATTTTTCCCATTACATTAGCACTGCTGATTAAATCATGTCATTTTTCCCATTACATTACACTGCTGATCAAATCATGTCATTTTTCCCTTTACATTAGTACTGCTGATTAAATCATGTCATTTTTCCCATTACATTAGCACTGCTGATTAAATCATGTCATTTTTCCCATTACATTAGCACTGCTGATTAAATCATGTCATTTTTCCCATTACATTAGCACTGCTGATTAAATCATGTCATTTTTCCCATTACATTAGCACTGCTGATTAAATCATGTCATTTTTCCCATTACATTACACTGCTGATTAAATCATGTCATTTTTCCCTTTACATTACACTTCTGATTAAATCATGTCATTTTTCCCATTACATTAGTACTGCTGATTAAATCTTGTCATTTTTCCCCTTTACATTAGCACTGCTGACTAAATCGTGTCATTTTTCATCATACATTAGTACTGCTGATTAAATCATGTCATTTTTCCCATTACATTAGCACTGCTGATTAAATCATGTCATTTTTCCCCTTTACATTAGCACTGCTGACTAAATCGTGTCATTTTTCATCATACATTAGTACTGCTGATTAAATCATGTCATTTTTCCCATTACATTAGCACTGCTGATTAAATCTTTTCTTTTTTCCCTTTACATTACACTTCTGATTAAATCATGTCATTTTTCCCTTTACATTAGTACTGATGATTAAATCATGTCATTTTTCCTTTACACACTGTTGATTAAATCATGTCATTTTTCCTTTTACATTAGCACTGCTGATTAAATCTTGTCATTTTTAATCTTACATTAGTACTGCTGATTAAATCTTGTCATTTTTCCCTTTACATTACACTTCTAATTAAATCATGTCATTTTTCCCCTTACATTAGCTCTGCTGATTAAATCATGTCATTTTTCCCTTTATATTAGCACTGCTGATTAAATCATGTCATTTTTCCCTTTACATTAGCACTGCTGATTAAATCATGTCTTTTTTCCCTTTACATTAGCACTGCTGATTAAATCATGTCATTTTTTCCTTCACATAAGCACTGCTGATTAAATCATGTCATTTTTCCCTTTACATTAGCACTGCTGACTAAATCATGTCATTTTCTGTTTGCAGAACATTTCAGATGAAGCAATTCAGATGATAGGAGAACATTGTCATGATTTACTTTCACTCTGTGTGTCCAGTTGTCAAAGATTAACAGATGTCTCTCTCATAGCCCTCAGTCTGGGATGTCACAATCTGAGGTACACCTGCTTTTTTTGTCTCACCTGTCAGGAAATAATAGAAAATAGGTATCATTGTCATTGACGGTGTAATTGTCACATATTAACTGATTTTTTATGATTGCTTAATTGTCATTGACTGTGTAATTGTCACATATTAACTGATTTTTTTCTGATTGCCCAATTGTCATTGACTATGTAATTGTCACATATTTAACTGATTTTTTTCTTCGGATTGCCCAATTGTCATTGACTATGTAATTGTCACATATTTAACTGATTTTTTTTCTGATTGCCCCATTGTCATTGACTGTGCAATTGTCACATATTAACTGATCTTTTTCTGATTGCCCTCAGTCTAGAATGTTACAGTCTGAGAAGAGAAAGAGAACTAATGCTTCTGTTATTGCAGGCAGTTATGGATATATCAATTTGAGGAACACTTACATAGACTTTTTTTGCCTGTCCAAGAATGGCCAGACATGTATATCACTTCTCTGGCACTTAAGTTAATGGCTTCTGCGGCAACATCTGTGACATCAGTTTTAACTATGTTACAGTCCTGTGACAGCAATTTTAACAATGTTACAGTCCTGTATTGATTGTTTTGAAAGTTTTAAGCATCATTTGCAATTTAGCTACAGTATTACTACATACATACAAAGGTTTGTACCTGTATTCTCTACATTTGACTACAATATTGCTACATACAAAAGTTTGTACCTGCATTCTCTACATTTGACTACAGTGCTGCTAAATATTACAATGTTACTAAATACAGTAAGTTTATATTCTATGCACTTGACTTTATTATTACTTCATACAGTTAGTTTGTATTCTATACAACTGACTACAGTGTTACTACATACAGTTAGTTTGTATTCTATACACCTGACTACAGTGTTACTACATACAGTAAATTTGTATTCTATACACCTGACTACAGTGTTACTACATACAGTAAATTTGTATTCTGTACATCTGACTATAGTGTTACTACATACAGTAAAGTTGTAACTGTATTTTATAAATTGTCATAGGTTTTCTATTTACAGTAAGATTGTAACTGTATTCCATAATTTGTCACAGGTTTTCTACACACAGTAAGATTGTAACTGTATTCCATAATTTGTCACAGTATTTTCTACATACAGTAAGATTGTAACTGTATTATATACCTTATCACATGTTTTCTACATACAGTAAGATTGTAACTGTATTCTATAACTTGTCACGGGTTTCTACACACAGTAAGATTGTAACTGTATTCCATAATTTGTCAGTATTTTCTACATACAGTAAGATTGTAACTGTATTCTATAACTTGTCACAGGTTTTCTACATATACAGTACGATTGTACCTGTATTCTATAACTTGTCACAGGTTTTCTACACACAGTAAGATTCTACCTGGATTATAAAACTTGTCACAGATTTTCTATACACAGTTAGATTATACCTGGATTATATAACTTGTCACAGGTTTTCTACATACAGTAAGATTGTACCTGTGTTCTATAACTTGTCACAGGTTTTCTACACACAGTAGGATTGTACCTGTGTTCTTTAACTTGTCATTAGTTTTCTACTTACAATAAGATTATAACTGTGTTCTATAACTAGTCACAAGTTTTCTACATACAGTAAGATTGTATCTTTGTTCTATAACTTGTCACAGGTTTTCTACTTACAGTAAGATTGAAACTGTGTTCTATAACTTGTCACAAGTTTTCTACATACAATAAGATTGTACCTGTGTTCTGTAACTTGTCAAAAGTTTTCTATTTACAATAAGATTGTACCTGTGTTCTACAACTTGTCACAGGTTTTCTACTTACGGTAAGATTGTAACTGTGTTCTATAACTTGTCATTAGTTTTCTACTTACAATAAGATTGTAACTGTGTTCTATAACTTGTCACAAGTTTTCTACATACAGTAAGATTGTAACTGTGTTCTATAACTTGTCACAGGTTTTCTACTTACAGTTAGATTGTATCTATATTATGTAAACTCAAGAGAATCTCATTCTAAGTCATGGTACTTTGGGTAAACTTTGATAATGGAAATTTTTAAACTAAACTCAAAGAAATATACAAGTTATGCCAGTTTGGCTTTATTCTAAATAAACTTAGGGACTGGCAGAGTTTTGGAATTTTGAGCAGTGTGCTGTGACAAAAAAAGTAGCAATTATTGGCATATGTACGACTGTTCAGTTTTCTTTTTTTTTTTCAGAACACTTGAAGCTGCTAGCTGTAGCCACTTCACAGATAATGGATTCCAGGCTTTAGCAAAGGTTTGGTTTGTTAATTGTGTTTAATGAATTCCAGGCTTTAGCAAAGGTTTTGTATCTTAATTGTTGTTTAATGGATCCCAGGCTTTAGCATAGATTTGATTTCTTAATTGTGTTTAATGAATTCCAGGCTTTAGCAAAGGTTTTGTATCTTAATTGTTGTTTAATGGATTCCAGGCTTTAGCGTAGATTTGATTTCTTAATTGTGTTTAATGGATTCCAGTCTTTAGCAAAGGTTTGGATTCTTAATTGTATTTTAAGAAGTGGAAACACCTTAAGTAGATTAGTTCTAAGAGGTTGACATGCATGCAGTTGATTATGTCACAAGAAACAAATACATAAAAAAGATTGTATCACAAGAAATAGAAATACATCCATCAGTTGTGTTACTAGAAAATAAATACAGACCATAGTGTTACAAGAAATAAAAATACAGACCATAGTGTTACAAGAAATAAAAATACAGACCATAGTGTTACAAGAAATAAAAATACAGACCATAGTGTTACAAGAAATAAAAATACAGACCATAGTGTTACAAGAAATAATAATACAGCCCATAGTGTTACAAGAAATAAAAATACAGACCATAGTGTTACAAGAAATAAAAATACAGACCATAGTGTTACAAGAAATAAAAATACAGAGCATAAATTTTGTTACAAGAATAGAAATGCAGACAATAAATTACATTATTTATAAGATTTGAAGTACAATAGGTCATATTATAAGATATTGAAATACATAGATTGGGTTACAAGTAAAAATACATACTGTATTTACAGGCCTATAAAAGAGTTCTTTTTTACCAGAAAAACTTAGCTTCATCATGCATAGTGAATCAAGTTTTATATGGATTTTGTCATCCAAATTGCTTCATTATATGTCACATAATACTTTGTATAGAAACAATTCTCCAAAAGTTTGAAAAATAGTAATAGTAAGTCACTACCTCTTGAAAATTCTAATTACTTTTACCTGAAATGGGGATATAAAATGTACTTTTTTGAGGTTACTTTTGAATGTACCCAAGTAGATCTGTTTCCATAAGACTTTCCTGTAACTTGATATTTAAGTGTATATTTTACAATATATTGTTTCCACTGTATGATATCATGATACAACTACATCTTCCCTCTTTTCAGTAATGTTGCCCACTTTGGTGTATTTTAAATGATGCTAGCATTTCAGAGCTGTGAAGTACAATACTGATTCATGTGACACATTGGGTCCATGACTTAAAATGATTAAATTTGTTGCCTAGTTACAGTACTGTATATTTCTCAATTTTCAGAACTGTGTCTTATTAGAGAAAATGGATTTAGAAGAATGTATACAGGTAAGAAAAATTATTCTTTTGCTTTAAAATAAATGTTGATAGCTTTTTTAATAATTCCTTTCATCTGGTCTTGTGTCCAGATTGTGGTAATTGCAGTTTTTTTTTATGATTCCTTTACTCCAGTCTTGTGTCCAGATTGCAGTTTTCATGATTCCCTTCATCTGGTTTTGTGTCTAGATTGCATTTTTTATGATTCCTTTCATCTGGTCTTGTGTCCAGATTGCAGTTTTTATGATTCCTTTCATCTGGTCTTGTGTCCAGATTGCAGTTTTTATGATTCCCTTCATCCGGTCTTGTGTCCAGATTGCAGTTTTTATGATTCCCTTCATCTGGTCTTGTGTCCAGATTGCAGTTTTTATGATTCCCTTCATCCGGTCTTGTGTCCAGATTGCATATTCTTACATGTAATTCAAGGTTGTAATGCATCAACAACAAATTGACATGTTACCAATATCATAAAATAATAACAAAACACAAAACTGTACATAACATACATTTATTACAGATATCAACAATAAACAGTATTTAATGGAATTCAGTCGAATGATCTTTAATTTGAAACTGAACAAATATAATAAATAGAAATATATTAAGTAATACCTGAAGTAGTTAAATTAATTTATGATTAAGATTACCAGCTTTTAGTTGCACATGGTCAAATTGGCACAAACAACTAAAATTGAAACTCGTTCATTTCAGTGAAGCTTATATAATATCTATAATGAATTAAGTACACTATGTACCCAGGCCTAATAAATACTACCTAAGAACTAAATACATTATAGCAGAGCCCCGAGTGACCGAGTGGTCTAAAGCGCTCTCCATTACGGATCACTGCCATCTCACTTCTGTCTGTGTGGGTTAGAGTCTCAGATTTGGCAAATGTGGGTATGTGAGAAGCTTGCCAGTAGCTTCTCATGAGTTGGTGGTTCTTTCCGGGGATTTTTCCCGATTTCTTCCTCACCAATAATACTGGCTGCCATGTATAGCCTATTGCGTGCTGAAAAATGGTGTTAAACCCTACAACAAAATACATTATATCATGTACATAAGACATCTTTCACATTGCCTAATAAAAACTACCAAAGCACAAACTATATTGTATTATGTAAGTAAGACATCTTTCACATTGCCTAATTTAAACTACCAAAGCACTAAATACATTACATTATGTACATTAGACACGTCTTTTTCATTGCCTAATAAAAGCTACCAAAGCACTAAATACATTGTATTATGTACATTAGACAAGTCTTTTTCATTGCCTAATAAAAGCTACCAAAGCACTAAATACATTAGACACGTCTTTTTCATTGCCTAATTTAAACTACCAAAGCACTAAATACATTACATTATGTACATTAGACACGTCTTTTTCATTGCCTAAAAAAAGCTTCCAAAGCACTAAATACATTGTATTATGTACATTAGACACGTCTTTTTCATTACCTAATAAAAAATACCAAAGTACTAAAGCCTACCAAAGCACTAAATACATTGTATTATGTACATTAGACACATCTTTTTCATTACCTAATAAAAAATACCAAAGTACTAAAGCCTACCAAAGCACTAAATACATTGTATTATGAAACATTAGACATCTTTCACATTGCCTAATAAAAACTACCAAAGTACTAAATACATTGCATTATGTACATTAGACACTTCTTTTTCATTGCCTAATAAAAACTACCAAAGCACTAAATACATTAGACACTTCTTTTTCATTGCCTAATAAAAACTACCAAAGCACTAAATACATTAGACACATCTTTTTCATTGCCTAATAAAAACTACCAAAGTACTAAATACATTGCATTATGTACATTAGACACGTCTTTTTCATTGCCTAATAAAAACTACCAAAGCACTAAATACATTACATTATGTACATTAGACACATCTTTTTCATTACCTAATAAAAACTACCAAAGTACTAAAGCCTACCAAAGCACTAAATACATTGTATTATGTACATTAGACACATCTTTTTCATTGCCTAATAAAAAATACCAAAGTACTAAAGCCTACCAAAGCACTAAATACATTGTATTATGAAACATTAGACATCTTTCACATTGCCTAATAAAAACTACCAAAGTACTAAATACATTGCATTATGTACATTAGACACTTCTTTTTCATTGCCTAATAAAAAATACCAAAGTACTAAAGCCTACCAAAGCACTAAATACATTGTATTATGAAACATTAGACATCTTTCACATTGCCTAATAAAAACTACCAAAGCACTAAATACATTAGACACTTCTTTTTCATTGCCTAATAAAAACTACCAAAGCACTAAATACATTAGACACATCTTTTTCATTGCCTAATAAAAACTACCAAAGTACTAAATACATTGCATTATGTACATTAGACACGTCTTTTTCATTGCCTAATAAAAACTACCAAAGCACTAAATACATTACATTATGTACATTAGACACATCTTTTTCATTACCTAATAAAAACTACCAAAGTACTAAAGCCTACCAAAGCACTAAATACATTGTATTATGTACATTAGACACATCTTTTTCATTGCCTAATAAAAACTACCAAAGCACTAAATACATTGTATTATGTACATTAGACACGTCTTTTTCATTGCCTAATAAAAACTACCAAAGCACTAAATACATTAGACACATCTTTTTCATTGCCTAATAAAAACTACCAAAGGACTAAATACATTGCATTATGTACATTAGACACGTTTTTTTCATTGCCTAATAAAAACTACCAAAGCACTAAATACATTAGACACTTCTTTTTCATTGCCTAATAAAAACTACCAAAGGACTAAATACATTGCATTATGTACATTAGACACGTTTTTTTCATTGCCTAATAAAAACTACCAAAGCACTAAATACATTAGACACTTCTTTTTCATTGCCTAATAAAAACTACCAAAGGACTAAATACATTGCATTATGTACATTAGACACGTTTTTTTCATTGCCTAATAAAAACTACCAAAGCACTAAATACATTAGACACTTCTTTTTCATTGCCTAATAAAAACTACCAAAGGACTAAATACATTGTATTATGTACATTAGAGATGTTTTTTTCATTGCCTAATAAAAACTACCAAAGCACTAAATACATTGTATTATGTACATAAGACATCTTTCACATTGCCTAATAAAAAATACCAAAGTACTAAAACCTACCAAAGCACTAAATACATTGCATTATGTACATTAGACATGTCTTTTTCATTGCCTAATAAAAAATACCAAAGTACTAAAGCCTACCAAAGCACTAAATACATTGTATTATGTACATTAGACACATCTTTTTCATTGCCTAATAAAAACTACCAAAGTACTAAAGCCTACCAAAGCACTAAATACATTGTATTATGTACATTAGACACATCTTTTTCATTACCTAATAAAAAATACCAAAGTACTAAAGCCTACCAAAGAACTAAATACATTGTATTATGAAACATTAGACATCTTTCACATTGCCTAATAAAAACTACCAAAGTACTAAATACATTGCATTATGTACATTAGACACTTCTTTTTCATTGCCTAATAAAAACTACCAAAGCACTAAATACATTAGACACTTCTTTTTCATTGCCTAATAAAAACTACCAAAGCACTAAATACATTAGACACATCTTTTTCATTGCCTAATAAAAACTACCAAAGTACTAAATACATTGCATTATGTACATTAGACACGTCTTTTTCATTGCCTAATAAAAACTACCAAAGCACTAAATACATTGTATTATGTACATTAGACACGTTTTTTTCATTGCCTAATAAAAGCTACCAAAGCACTAAATACATTAGACACGTCTTTTTCATTGCCTAATTTAAACTACCAAAGCACTAAATACATTACATTATGTACATTAGACACGTCTTTTTCATTGCCTAAAAAAAGCTTCCAAAGCACTAAATACATTGTATTATGTACATTAGACACGTCTTTTTCATTACCTAATAAAAAATACCAATGTACTAAAGCCTACCAAAGCACTAAATACATTGTATTATGTACATTAGACACATCTTTTTCATTACCTAATAAAAACTACCAAAGCACTAAATACATTGTATTATGTACATTAGACACGTTTTTTTCATTGCCTAATAAAAGCTACCAAAGCACTAAATACATTAGACACGTCTTTTTCATTGCCTAATTTAAACTACCAAAGCACTAAATACATTGTATTATGTACATTAGACACATCTTTTTCATTGCCTAATAAAAAATACCAAAGTACTAAAGCCTACCAAAGCACTAAATACATTGTATTATGAAACATTAGACATCTTTCACATTGCCTAATAAAAACTACCAAAGTACTAAATACATTGCATTATGTACATTAGACACATCTTTTTCATTACCTAATAAAAACTACCAAAGTACTAAAGCCTACCAAAGCACTAAATACATTGTATTATGTACATTAGACACATCTTTTTCATTACCTAATAAAAACTACCAAAGTACTAAAGCCTACCAAAGCACTAAATACATTGTATTATGTACATTAGACACATCTTTTTCATTGCCTAATAAAAAATACCAAAGTACTAAAGCCTACCAAAGCACTAAATACATTAGACACATCTTTCACATTGCCTAATAAAAACTACCAAAGTACTAAATACATTGCATTATGTACATTAGACACATCTTTTTCATTACCTAATAAAAACTACCAAAGTACTAAAGCCTACCAAAGCACTAAATACATTGTATTATGTACATTAGACACATCTTTTTCATTGCCTAATAAAAACTACCAGAGTACTAAATACATTGCATTATGTACATTAGACACATCTTTTTCATTACCTAATAAAAACTACCAAAGCACTAAATACATTAGACACTTCTTTTTCATTGCCTAATAAAAACTACCAAAGCACTAAATACATTAGACACATCTTTTTCATTACCTAATAAAAACTACCAAAGCACTAAATACATTAGACACTTCTTTTTCATTGCCTAATAAAAACTACCAAAGCACTAAATACATTAGACACATCTTTTTCATTGCCTAATAAAAACTACCAAAGCACTAAATACATTGTATTATGTAGATTAGACACGTTTTTTTCATTGCCTAATAAAAGCTACCAAAGTACTAAATACATTGCATTATGTACATTAGACACATCTTTTTCATTGCCTAATAAAAACTACCAAAGTACTAAATACATTGCATTATGTACATTAGACACGTCTTTTTCATTGCCTAATAAAAACTACCAGAGCACTAAATACATTAGACACATCTTTTTCATTACCTAATAAAAACTACCAAAGTACTAAAGCCTACCAAAGCACTAAATACATTGTATTATGTACATTAGACACTTCTTTTTCATTGCCTAATAAAAACTACCAAAGCACTAAATACATTGTATTATGTACATTAGACACGTCTTTTTCATTACCTAATAAAAACTACCAAAGTACTAAAGCCTACCAAAGCACTAAATACATTGTATTATGTACATTAGACACATCTTTTTCATTGCCTAATAAAAAATACCAAAGTACTAAAGCCTACCAAAGCACTAAATACATTGTATTATGTACATTAGACACATCTTTTTCATTGCCTAATAAAAACTACCAAAGCACTAAATACATTGTATTATGTACATTAGACACGTCTTTTTCATTGCCTAATAAAAACTACCAAAGCACTAAATACATTAGACACATCTTTTTCATTGCCTAATAAAAACTACCAAAGGACTAAATACATTGCATTATGTACATTAGACACGTTTTTTTCATTGCCTAATAAAAACTACCAAAGCACTAAATACATTAGACACTTCTTTTTCATTGCCTAATAAAAACTACCAAAGGACTAAATACATTGCATTATGTACATTAGACACGTTTTTTTCATTGCCTAATAAAAACTACCAAAGCACTAAATACATTAGACACTTCTTTTTCATTGCCTAATAAAAACTACCAAAGGACTAAATACATTGCATTATGTACATTAGACACGTTTTTTTCATTGCCTAATAAAAACTACCAAAGCACTAAATACATTAGACACTTCTTTTTCATTGCCTAATAAAAACTACCAAAGGACTAAATACATTGTATTATGTACATTAGAGATGTTTTTTTCATTGCCTAATAAAAAGTACCAAAGCACTAAATACATTGTATTATGTACATAAGACATCTTTCACATTGCCTAATAAAAAATACCAAAGTACTAAAACCTACCAAAGCACTAAATACATTGCATTATGTACATTAGACACGTCTTTTTCATTGCCTAATAAAAACTACCAAAGTACTAAAGCCTACCAAAGCACTAAATACATTGTATTATGTACATTAGACACATCTTTTTCATTACCTAATAAAAAATACCAAAGTACTAAAGCCTACCAAAGCACTAAATACATTGTATTATGTACATAAGACATCTTTCACATTGCCTAATAAAAAATACCAAAGTACTAAAGCCTACCAAAGCACTAAATACATTGTATTATGTACATTAGACACATCTTTTTCATTGCCTAATAAAAACTACCAAAGTACTAAAGCCTACCAAAGCACTAAATACATTGTATTATGTACATTAGACACATCTTTTTCATTACCTAATAAAAAATACCAAAGTACTAAAGCCTACCAAAGCACTAAATACATTGTATTATGTACATTAGACACATCTTTTTCATTGCCTAATAAAAACTACCAAAGCACTAAATACATTGTATTATGTACATTAGACACGTCTTTTTCATTGCCTAATAAAAACTACCAAAGCACTAAATACATTAGACACATCTTTTTCATTGCCTAATAAAAACTACCAAAGGACTAAATACATTGCATTATGTACATTAGACACGTTTTTTTCATTGCCTAATAAAAACTACCAAAGCACTAAATACATTAGACACTTCTTTTTCATTGCCTAATAAAAACTACCAAAGGACTAAATACATTGCATTATGTACATTAGACACGTTTTTTTCATTGCCTAATAAAAACTACCAAAGCACTAAATACATTAGACACTTCTTTTTCATTGCCTAATAAAAACTACCAAAGCACTAAATACATTGTATTATGTACATTAGACACGTCTTTTTCATTACCTAATAAAAAATACCAAAGTACTAAAGCCTACCAAAGCACTAAATACATTGTATTATGTACATTAGACACATCTTTTTCATTGCCTAATAAAAACTACCAAAGCACTAAATACATTGTATTATGTACATTAGACACGTCTTTTTCATTGCCTAATAAAAACTACCAAAGCACTAAATACATTAGACACATCTTTTTCATTGCCTAATAAAAACTACCAAAGGACTAAATACATTGCATTATGTACATTAGACACGTTTTTTTCATTGCCTAATAAAAACTACCAAAGCACTAAATACATTAGACACTTCTTTTTCATTGCCTAATAAAAACTACCAAAGGACTAAATACATTGCATTATGTACATTAGAGATGTTTTTTTCATTGCCTAATAAAAGCTACCAAAGCACTAAATACATTGTATTATGTACATTAGACACGTTTTATTCATTGCCTAATATAAACATCCCAAATACTAAACACTGCTTAATACCATACAGAGTTATTTGTTGATTTTATTACATGTATATGCATTATTTTGTACCAATTAGTAAATTTAATTTATTACCTGGATACATCATATGTTTTTATTACATGTATATGCATTATTTTGTGGCATTTAAAAATCTAATTTATTATCTGGATACATCACATGTTTTTATTACATGTATATGCATTATTTTGTACCAATTAGTAAATTTAATTTATTACCTGGGTACATCATATGTTTTTATTACATGTATATGCATTATTTTGTGGCATTTAAACAAATCTAATTTATTATCTGGATATATCATATTTTGTGCCAGTTAATAAATTTAATTTATTACTTGGATACATCACATGTTTTTATTATATGTATATGCATTATTTTGTGGCATTTAAAAGATCTAATTTATTACCTGGATACATCACATGTTTTTATTACATGTATATGCATTATTTTGTGGCATTTAAAAAATCTAATTTATTACCTGGATACATCACATGTTTTTATTACATGTATATGCATTATTTTGTACCAATTAGTAAATCTAATTTATTACCTGGATACATAATATATTTTGTGGCAAATAGTCAATTTAATTTCTTACCTGGATACATAATATGTTTTTATTTCATGTATATGCATGCTTTTGTGGCTATTACTAAATTTAATTTTTACCTGGATACATAATATATTTTGTGGCAATTAATAAATTTAATTTATTACCTGGATACATCATAATTCTTTTATATAGGAGGTTCATAACTTTTTATTACACATGGGGTAAAGTACAATCTTTTTATTAGATAGGATTTTGTTCAGACACTAACTGAGGAATATGTTTCATCATAATTTGGGTCAAAATTAGTTTCACTGATATGAAAAGTTATGAAAGTATATATTCATTTTTCTTCAATTTCAGATTACAGACAATACCTTAAATTATTTGGGTGCATACTGTCACAATCTAATGGCTTTGGTAAGTTTTTTTTACTTATTTTCTACTCTGGTTTTTTTAAATTGCCTCCAGTCATAAAATTCATTCATTACTATCTTAATATCTTGGACACTGTTTCACAAATGCTAATGTTTGTGATTTTCCTATTTTTTAAATTCATTCATTACTATCTCAATATCTTGGACATGATTTCACAAATGCTAATATGAAAACTCAGCAAGAGAAACAGTCATAACAAAGTTATGCTATACACCAGTAGGTATTGGATTTGAATCCTTTGCAGAACAACCTTATTCAGCTGTCATGGCATATTTCTATGCAGGGTTCTTAACTCCCATTGCCTTGGCATCAATCATCTGTCATGGCATATTTTTATGTAAGGTCCTTACCTCCCATTGTTTTGGCATCAATCATCTGTCATGGCATATTTTTATGTTGGGTCCTTAACTCCCATTGCCATGGCATCAATCATCTGTCATGGCATATTTTTATGTAGGCTCCTTAACTCCCATTGCTTTGGCACCAATCATCTGTCATGGCATATTTTTTATGTAGGGTCCTTACCTCCCATTGCTTTGGCACCAATCATCTGTCATGGCATATTTTTATGTAGGCTCCTTAACTCCCATTGCTTTGGCACCAATCATCTGTCATGGCATATTTTTATGTAGGGTCCTTAGATGTTTTTCTCTGGCTACTTGATCCAGTTTATGGTAGCCCAGAACTATGTTCAGTATTTGTAAAAAGCACAGTTACAAAGGTACTTTACAAAAATCAATAATAGATAATGACATATAAAACAGTAACAATTTTGTCCTAGTTTCTGTTTCATTTGCCTTCTCTCTGGGCTACTAAATTCAATCTGGGCTATCAGGCCCTTTTATAGTTGCCTGCTGGTCTATGATGAGATCTTAACATTTGTCAGACTTGGATTTAAATCTATTGAGCAATAGTACCGATTCCAGATTTGGACTCGGCACAAGTTTATGTGGGTTGGTGATTTCTTTGACTTCTCCAGTTTTCTACACCCTAAATAGTACAATTGCAAGTTTATGTGGGTTGGTGATTTCTTTGACTTCTCCAGTTTTCTACACCCTAAATAGTACAATTGCAAGTTTACGTGGGTTGGTGATTTCTTTGACTTCTCCAGTTTTCTACACCCTAAATAGTACAATTGCAAGTTTATGTGGGTTGGTGATTTCTTTGACTTCTCCAGTTTTCTACACCCTAAATAGTACAATTGCAAGTTTATGTGGGTTGGTGATTTCTTTGACTTCTCCAGTTTTCTACACCCTAAATAGTACAATTGCAAGTTTATGTGGGTTGGTGATTTCTTTGACTTCTCCAGTTTTCTACACCCTAAATAGTACAATTGCAAGTTTATGTGGGTTGGTGATTTCTTTGACTTCTCCAGTTTTCTACACCCTAAATAGTACAATTGCAAGTTTATGTGGGTTGGTGATTTCTTTGACTTCTCCAGTTTTCTACACCCTAAATAGTACAATTGCAAGTTTATGTGGGTTGGTGATTTCTTTGACTTCTCCAGTTTTCTACACCCTAAATAGTACAATTGCAAGTTTACGTGGGTTGGTGATTTCTTTGACTTCTCCAGTTTTCTACACCCTAAATAGTACAATTGCAAGTTTATGTGGGTTGGTGATTTCTTTGACTTCTCCAGTTTTCTACACCCTAAATAGTACAATTGCAAGTTTATGTGGGTTGGTGATTTCTTTGACTTCTCCAGTTTTCTACACCCTAAATAGTACAATTGCAAGTTTACGTGGGTTGGTGATTTCTTTGACTTCTCCAGTTTTCTACACCCTAAATAGTACAATTGCAAGTTTATGTGGATTGGTGATTTCTTTGACTTCTCCAGTTTTCTACACCCTAAATAGTACAATTGCAAGTTTATGTGGGTTGGTGATTTCTTTGACTTCTCCAGTTTTCTACACCCTAAATAGTACAATTGCAAGTTTATGTGGGTTGGTGATTTCTTTGACTTCTCCAGTTTTCTACACCCTAAATAGTACAATTGCAAGTTTATGTGGGTTGGTGATTTCTTTGACTTCTCCAGTTTTCTACACCCTAAATAGTACAATTGCAAGTTTACATGGGTTGGTGATTTCTTTGACTTCTCCAGTTTTCTACACCCTAAATAGTACAATTGCAAGTTTATGTGGGTTGGTGATTTCTTTGACTTCTCCAGTTTTCTACACCCTAAATAGTACAATTGCAAGTTTATGTGGGTTGGTGATTTCTTTGACTTCTCCAGTTTTCTACACCCTAAATAGTACAATTGCAAGTTTATGTGGGTTGGTGATTTCTTTGACTTCTCCAGTTTTCTACACCCTAAATAGTACAATTGCAAGTTTATGTGGGTTGGTGATTTCTTTGACTTCTCCAGTTTTCTACACCCTAAATAGTACAATTGCAAGTTTATGTGGGTTGGTGATTTCTTTGACTTCTCCAGTTTTCTACACCCTAAATAGTACAATTGCAAGTTTATGTGGGTTGGTGATTTCCTTGACTTCTCCAGTTTTCTACACCCTAAATAGTACAATTGCAAGTTTATGTGGGTTGGTGATTTCTTTGACTTCTCCAGTTTTCTACACCCTAAATAGTACAATTGCAAGTTTATGGGCATTGGTGATTTCTTTGACTTCTCCAGTTTTCTACACCCTAAATAGTACAATTGCAAGTTTATGTGGGTTGGTGATTTCTTTGACTTCTCCAGTTTTCTACACCCTAAATAGTACAATTGCAAGTTTATGTGGGTTGGTGATTTCTTTGACTTCTCCAGTTTTCTACACCCTAAATAGTACAATTGCAAGTTTATGTGGGTTGGTGATTTCTTTGACTTCTCCAGTTTTCTACACCCTAAATAGTACAATTGCAAGTTTACATGGGTTGGTGATTTCTTTGACTTCTCCAGTTTTCTACACCCTAAATAGTACAATTGCAAGTTTATGTGGGTTGGTGATTTCTTTGACTTCTCCAGTTTTCTACACCCTAAATAGTACAATTGCAAGTTTATGTGGGTTGGTGATTTCTTTGACTTCTCCAGTTTTCTACACCCTAAATAGTACAATTGCAAGTTTATGTGGGTTGGTGATTTCTTTGACTTCTCCAGTTTTCTACACCCTAAATAGTACAATTGCAAGTTTATGTGGGTTGGTGATTTCTTTGACTTCTCCAGTTTTCTACACCCTAAATAGTACAATTGCAAGTTTATGTGGGTTGGTGATTTCTTTGACTTCTCCAGTTTTCTACACCCTAAATAGTACAATTGCAAGTTTATGTGGGTTGGTGATTTCCTTGACTTCTCCAGTTTTCTACACCCTAAATAGTACAATTGCAAGTTTATGTGGGTTGGTGATTTCTTTGACTTCTCCAGTTTTCTACACCCTAAATAGTACAATTGCAAGTTTATGGGCATTGGTGATTTCTTTGACTTCTCCAGTTTTCTACACCCTAAATAGTACAATTGCAAGTTTATGTGGGTTGGTGATTTCTTTGACTTCTCCAGTTTTCTACACCCTAAATAGTACAATTGCAAGTTTATGTGGGTTGGTGATTTCTTTGACTTCTCCAGTTTTCTACACCCTAAATAGTACAATTGCAAGTTTATGTGGGTTGGTGATTTCTTTGACTTCTCCAGTTTTCTACACCCTAAATAGTACAATTGCAAGTTTATGTGGGTTGGTGATTTCTTTGACTTCTCCAGTTTTCTACACCCTAAATAGTACAATTGCAAGTTTATGGGCATTGGTGATTTCTTTGACTTCTCCAGTTTTCTACACCCTAAATAGTACAATTGCAAGTTTATGTGGGTTGGTGATTTCTTTGACTTCTCCAGTTTTCTACACCCTAAATAGTACAATTGCAAGTTTATGTGGGTTGGTGATTTCTTTGACTTCTCCAGTTTTCTACACCCTAAATAGTACAATTGCAAGTTTATGTGGGTTGGTGATTTCTTTGACTTCTCCAGTTTTCTACACCCTAAATAGTACAATTGCAAGTTTATGGGCATTGGTGATTTCTTTGACTTCTCCAGTTTTCTACACCCTAAATAGTACAATTGCAAGTTTATGGGCATTGGTGATTTCTTTCTTTTGACTTTTCCAATTTTCTGCACATCAAGTTTTCACAATCAATCAAAAGAAGTAAGAATCAATTTTTTCTTGTTATCCACATACTTGATTAGGGTAAATCAAGATACTGTACGACTGTCTGTCAGTATGTCTACCCATCTGTCCATCTGTTCAGTATCGCACCTACTTAACCACTGGGTGGAAATTCACAAAACATTGTGTTGCCAAGGCTAACCATCTGCAAAGAGTGCTGTCATTATAGGCTGCCAACCCTGGGCTCCTTGTGAGAGGATAAAAAACAACTGTGCAAAAATTACTGCAACGACATTTTAAATATATAAACTGAATATATATATTCAGTCATAGCAGGTAGAAGGATTTTACACATTTGTGTTATGGGTCACTATTGGGTGGTTTTGTGTCATGGGACACTATTGGGTGGTTTTGTGTCATTAGACACTATTGGGTGTTTTTGTGTGTTATGGGTCACTATTGGGTGGTTTTGTGTCATGTACACTATTGGGTGGTATTTTGTTCCGAGACACTAGGGCGGTTTTGTACCGTTGGACACCATTGGGTGGTTTATGTGTCATGGGTCACCATTGGGTGGTTTTGTGTCATTGGTCACTATTAGAGGGGGTTTGTGTCATGGGTTACCATTGGGTTTTTTTTTTGAGTCATAGGTCACTATTGGGTGTTTTTAAGTTAGGAACTATGGGTCACTATTGCTTTGTTTTTTTTTTTTTGTTGTATATCACTATTGGGTGTTTTATTGTTGTAGATCACTACTGGGTGTTTTATTGTTGTATATCACTATTGGGTGTTTAATTGTTGTAGATCACTATTGGGTGGTTTTTTGTTGTAGATCACTATTGGGTGTTTAATTGTTGTAGATCACTATTGGGTGGTTTTTTGTTGTAGATCACTATTGGGTGTTTTATTGTTGTAGATCACTATTGGGTGTTTTTTTGTTGCATATCACTATTGGGTGGTTTTTTGTTGCATATCACTAATGGGTGGTTTTTTGTTGTATATCACTATTGGGTGGTTTTTTGTTGTATATCACTATTGGGTGGCTTTTTGTTGTATATCACTATTGGGTGGTTTTTTGTTGTATATCACTATTGGGTGTTTTATTGTTGTAGATCACTATTGGGTGTTTTATTGTTGTAGATCACTATTGGGTGTTTTTTTGTTGCATATCACTATTGGGTGGTTTTTTGTTGTATATCACTATTGGGTGGTTTTTTGTTGTATATCACTATTGGGTGGTTTTTTGTTGTATATCACTATTGGGTGTTTTTTTGTTTTTTGTTGTATATCACTATTGGGTGTTTTTTTGTTGTATATCACTATTGGGTGGTTTATTGTTTTTTGTTGTATATCACTATTGGGTGTTTTTTTGTTGTATATCACTATTGGGTGTTTTTTTGTTGTATATCACTATTGGGTGGTTTTTTGTTGTATATCACTATTAGGTGTTTTTTTGTTTTTTGTTGTATATCACTATTGGGTGTTTTTTTGTTGTATATCACTATTGGGTGTTTTTTTGTTGTATATCACTATTGGGTGGTTTTTTGTTGTAGATCACTGTTGGGTGGTTTTTTTGCTGTATATCACTATTGGGTGTTTTTCTTTGTTGTAGATCACTATTGGGTGGTTTTTTTTTGTAGATCACTATTGGGTGTTTTTTTTTTGTAGATCACTATTGGGTGGTTTTCTGTCATGGGTCACTATTGGGTGGTGAGGGAGTAGGCTGGTTGGATGTGACTGGTAGAGTGTGGAGGTGGGTTTGTAATATATAGTAAAAGGAGGGTGGAATTTGAATGTTTGCCAATGCATTTGCTCTAGTTGTTCTTTCCAGAGTTTATCCCACTGTGAGTTGATAACAGATGACGGAATTCGCCACTTGGGGTCAAGTCCATGTGCCACTGAACATTTATCTATTCTGGAGCTCGACAATTGTCCACTAATCACAGATGCTTCACTTGAACATTTGATGGGCTGTCAATGCCTTGAAAGAATAGAACTTTATGACTGTCAGCTTATCACTCGCACAGGCATACGCAGGTTGAAGGTAAATGTGGTAAAAATCTTTTACTCTATATGTGTATACACAATGAAGAAAGATTACCATATTGTCTCACCTATGTATTGAATTATCACTTTTCCAATGGCATTAGTGACTGCATCGGAGTCAGCAGTTTAAGGGTATCTTATTAAGGGTCTCTTTATTGTCCTACCTGTGAAAGGTGAGACAGATGTATCTCTTCTTAAGTGGTATCTCTGCCCCTGCCATAGGACACTTCATGATAACAAACATTCGGATATAACATAATCCTGGCTTGGCTCCAAAAATTGACATGATTTCACTAATTGATGGAATTCTTTTAATCTTTTAGTGCCAAAGTAACAATAAAGGAAAGTTTATAAAAAAAATTAAACTGCAGTCAGAGTGCAGCCATTCAGCAAGGGGGAAGCCAGTTGGATTCACATTTTTCCTACTTGGGGGTAAAGTGGTTGGGGGCCTGAGGGAGGGGCCACATTGAAACAACTTTCAAATAGTTGAATTGCTGTCAGCCTTGTTAAAATATGAAGAAAAAACAAAACTTGTCTGGACATTGGAACACCCTTCATGTAGCTGGCTTAAAACTAGTGATATTTTTAAAATCAATTTAAAGAACTGCATATTAATTTCTTGTAACTTTTAGTGATAGTGTATTGATATGAGCTAGATGGGGTGTTTCAGTACAAAAACAGGTGTCATAAAACTATGAAGTAAAGAGGTATGCAGAAAAACTCATTCATCAAGTATTATGGCATGCAGATGGCATTGCTCAGTATTATGGTATGCATGAGTATTATGGTATGCATGTAACACTGCTGAGTATTTTGGTATGCATATGACACTAATGAGTATTATGGTATGCATATTGCACTGCTGAGTATTATGGTATGTATATGGCTTTTTTGGTATATGGTATTTTGAATGCATGCATATTATGGTATGCATATGGCACTGCTGAGTATTATGGTATGCATGTGGCACTGCTGAGTATTTTGTTATGCATGTGGCACTGCTGAGTATTATAGTATACATGAGTATTATAGTATGCATGTGGCACTGCTGAGTATTATGGTATTTATATGGCATGCATGAGTATTATGGTTTGCATGTGGCACTGCTGAGTATTATATTATGCATGAGTATTATTGTATGCATATGGCATGTATATGCAGGAGTATTATAATATGCATATGGCACTGCTGAGCATGTTCATATGCATGCGTAATATGGTTTATATATGACTGATGAGTATTATGGTATGCATATGACAGTGCTAAGTATATATGTTATGCATGTGGCACAGCTGAGTATTATGGTATGCATGAGTATTATGGTATGTTTATGGCTCTGCTGAGTATTATGGCACTGCTGAGTATTATGGTATGCATATGGCACTGCTGAGTATTATGGTATGCATGTGACTGCCTAGTATGCATGTGTATTATGGTATGCATATGGCACTTTTAGTATGTGGTATTTTGTATGCATGCATATTATGGTATGCATATGGCATTAATTAGTTTTATGGTATGCTTTTGGCACTAATGAGTATTATGGTATGCTTATAGCACTGATGAGTATTATGGTATACTTGTGGCACAGTTTATAATAAACACCAAGTTTAACAATGCTGTAAGTGTGGTGCTCTTACATGGGCTATAATTATAGGACATATCTTAATTATGGTTATAATTATATGGCAAGAAACAACATTAGAAGAAAAAAATACCAGGCAAGGAAGTATTTTAATAAAATTAGTTGTAAACAAGAAGCAAAACCAAAATCCAATGAGAGATGTGACTTAAATAAATCTTAACAAAAAGCACTTTTTAAAAATACATTCCTTGAAACAAGCTTTATAAACTGGCTTCTAATCCATTTTAAGGTAGGTGACAACCTGCTCCCAGGCAGACAGTTGATATAATACTGACAGGGAAAACAGTTCCAATGCCTTTTTAAGAGCCAGTCCAGTAGGGCAATTTCATTGCTTTGATTGACAACATCTTTAGAGTCCATGACTTCATCCTTTCATAAAAAGTCCATGACTTCATGCATTTCTTAAAGAGTCCATGACTTCATGCCTTTCTTAAAGAGTCCATGACTTCATGCCTTCCTTAAAGAGCAACTTAAATCTGTTACAGGTTAATGGATTACAGTACAAGGTGACATTCTCAAACTATTTGTGCCAGAAATTCAAGTTCAAAGTCACAAAATCTTGTATTATATTTAGAATACAACATTATAATTGAAATTTAAGTTGCTTTTTTAGAATCAAACAGATTTTAAGACCATGTTGGTCTCTGTTTCTATAGAAACATGTCAGTGTTTAATGACAATTGAATGACTTGGTGATTTTTAATTTTGGAGTTTTTAGTCTGAGTTCATAATCACTCAGCAAGGAGTGAGCCCAAGTGTTTCAGACATGTCTTTACACTATTTCTTAGAGACTTTTGCATTTTCTGTCATGAAATGTTGTGAGTTATGCATGCAAACAATAGATTTACTAGTATCCTACCATCAAATGTAGGTTGCTTCAGCCCATCTAACATGCTGTATCGTTTATTAATAGTTTTGTTACATTGTGCACCATAATTTCTAATGAAATATTTTTAGTAGGATTAATAATACATGTGTAGTAAAACACCACTCAAAGTATATAAGTATTCATACTTAGTATGTTTTACACCACTCAAAGTATATAATAATAATAATAATAATAATAATAATAATAATAATGAGGACATTGTATAGCGCCTAATCTTTTGAAGCTCTAAGCGCTTTACACCATCAATAATGATATGACTACACTACAGAACAACAAATGACAAAAACATTGAAATTGGAAAACATAACAACATGCTGAAAACATATAAGATACAAAACATGATTAGGTCACTGTTTGTCCCTGCAGTCGAAACAGGTGAGTCTTAAGAGCACTCTTAAAAGGGACCACTGTGTCTTTGTGTCTAATTTCAATGGGCAATTCATTCCACATCGCCGGGCCCTGGTGTGCAAACGAACGTCTAGCTGGTGTATACACATGGGTGAGGATGGATAGGTATGTTGGACTTGAGTCTGTCATTGAAACATAGGACAGAGAACAAATTTTGTGTTTGATTCTGTATCGAATTGATAGCCAGTGTTGGGTACAGAGCAGTGGTGAGGTGTGCTCTGAACGAGGTACTCTAAAGATGATCCGTGCAGCTGTGTTTTGTACTTTTTGAAGTTTCTGGAGTAAATATTGTGATGAACCAGACAGAATTGAGTTACAATAGTCCAGTCTTGAAAGTACTAATGAACACACAAGTGTTTTAGTGGCATCAACTGAAAGATATTTATGAATGGAACTGATGCATCTCAATTCAAGATATGCAGCCTTGCATATGTTCATGACATTTTGGTGCGATGTGAGAGTATTGTCTAGAGTAATGCCTAGGTTCCGTACTGACTGTGAGAATTTAATGTTGGTGTTGCTGATATTTATTGTCTGAGGTAAAGGATGTGAATGATAAAGTCTTTGTGTTGTGATCAGAATAGCCTCAGTTTTATCATCATTCATCTGCAGCTTGTTAAGTATTCATATTTTGTATGTTTTACACCACTCAAAGTATATAAGTATTCATACTTAGTATGTTTTACACCACTCATAGTATATAAGTATTCATACTTGGTATGTTTTACACCACTCAAAGTATATAAGTATTCATACTTAGTATGTTTTACACCACTCAAAGTATATAAGTATTCATACTTAGTATGTTTTACACCACTCCTAGTATATATAAGTATTCATACTTAGTATGTTTTACACCACTCAAAGTATATAAGTATTCATACTTAGTATGTGTTACACCACTCATAGTATATAAGTATTCATACTTAGTATGTTTTACACCACTCATAGTATATATAAGTATTCATACTTAGTATGTTTTACACCACTCAAAGTATATAAGTATTCATACTTTGTATGTTTTACACCACTCAAAGTATATAAGTATTCATACTTAGTATGTTTTACACCACTCATAGTATATATAAGTATTCATACTTAGTATGTTTTACACCACTCAAAGTATATAAGTATTCATACTTAGTATGTTTTACACCACTCAAAGTATATAAGTATTCATACTTAGTATGTTTTACACCACTCATAGTATATATAAGTATTCATACTTAGTATGTTTTACACCACTCATACTATATAAGTATTCATACTTAGTATGTTTTACACCACTCATAGTATATATAAGTATTCATACTTAGTATGTTTTACACCACTCAAAGTATATAACTATTCATACTTAGTATGTTTTACACCACTCATAGTATATAAGTATTCATACTTAGTATGTTTTACACCACTCATACTATATAAGTATTCATACTTTGTATGTTTTACACCACTCATACTATATAAGTATTCATACTTAGTATGTTTTACACCACTCATACTATATAAGTATTCATACTTAGTATGTTTTACACCACTCATACTATATAAGTATTCATACTTAGTATGTTTTACACCACTCATAGTATATATAAGTATTCATACTTAGTATGTTTTACATCACTCAAAGTATATAAGTATTCATACTTAGTATGTTTTACACCACTCAAAGTATATAAGTATTCATACTTAGTATGTTTTACACCACTCAAAGTATATAAGTATTCATACTTACTATGTTTTACACCACTCATAGTATATATAAGTATTCATACTTAGTATGTTTTACACCACTCATACTATATAAGTATTCATACTTAGTATGTTTTACACCACTCATAGTATATAAGTATTCATACTTAGTATGTTTTACACCACTCATACTATATAAGTATTCATACTTTGTATGTTTTACACCACTCATAGTATATAAGTATTCATACTTAGTATGTTTTACACCACTCAAACTATATAAGTATTCATACTTAGTATGTTTTACACCACTCATACTATATAAGTATTCATATTTAGTATGTTTTACACCACTCATACTATATAAGTATTCATACTTAGTATGTTTTACACCACTCATAGTATATAAGTATTCATACTTAGTATGTTTTACACCACTCATACTATATAAGTATTCATACTTTGTATGTTTTACACCACTCATACTATATAAGTATTCATACTTAGTATGTTTTACACCACTCATTGTATATATATAAGTATTCATACTTAGTATGTTTTACACCACTCAAAGTATATAAGTATTCATACTTAGTATGTTTTACACCACTCATAGTATATAAGTATTCATACTTAGTATGTTTTACACCACTTTTGTATGTTGTAAGCTTCATGTATTGTAATACTTTAAAACACCGAACCTAATCCATTATTGTCCATATTAGATGTGTTTTACTCAATTATCAATAACTAATCAATATTGTATAAAATATCTTTTTCAGACTCGGTTGCTAATTATCAATAACTGATCAGTATTTTATAAAATATCTTTTTCAGACTCGGTTGCCAAATATCAAGGTACATGCATACTTCGCACCAGTCACACCCCCACCTTCTGTTGGTAATGGACGACAACGGTACTGTAAATGTTGCACTATTCTCTGACAAAGGATTTATGTGGTTAGAAACACTTTACTGTATTTACAGACATCTTTTAGACCACAATTTAAATACATTCAGCAAGGGTGGCCTTCTCTGCAGTTATTTGTAAACTTGTCCTCTTGTGTTGATCCCTTTGTGGAATTTAAATGGAGAAATTATCGATCACAGATTTTTCCCTGAAGAGACAGGACAGGGTGAGAATTGCCATGGCATGCAAGCTTAACAGGAGATCACAGCTTTTCATTTTGTTAACTTAGAAAAGTTCTTATTGTCCCATTGTATAGGTGGGAACAATGACAAGTTATATAATCTTGGGAGAAGTAAGTTCCAGATATATAGGTAAAGTATACATCCTATAGGTAAAGTTTACATCCTTTGACATACTTAATCAGAAACTGACAACACATCACAATTGTGTTTATCCATGTGTGTTCTCATTTTTGTGTACATATGCAGGAGAGATTAAGAATTCAAAGTACCATGGGCCCAAAATTTTGAACAGGGCCATGATAAGAAAGAATATTATGCCTGTATGTAGCGAGCCATGATAAGAAAGAATATTATGCCTGTATGTAGCGAGCCATGATAAGAAAGAATATTATGCCTGTATGTAGCGAGCCATGCGAGTTGTGTTAGGTGGGCATGCAACAGATCAGATGTGCAGTGCACAGTGTCTACCAGAAGGCCTATTTGAGGCTACAATATGTTGAAATCAGGTAGCCTGCTTTATGATATTTTCAGTATTTTCCTTTAGATATGCTTTACAAAGGATAATAAGTATTAATGAAGACAAATTGAAATTCTTGAAGTTAACTTTTTTTTAAAAATGTAAGTGCCTTTATTGGGCTGTTGAATAAGCTCTTCTACCAAGTCGTATTTCTGGTTTCCCACAGGTCTAAAATTTGTCAGATCCTATAAGTATTGATCTTAGCTAAGTTCCACAGTTTCTCCATTTCTTACATGTGTGGACATACATGTATATGTAATGGGTATCTATGACATACATGTATATGTAATGGGTATCTATGACATACATGTATATGTAATGGGTATCTATGACATACATGTATATGTAATGGGTATCTATGACATACATGTATATGTAATGGGTATCTATGATATACATGTATATGTAATGGGTATCTATGACATACATGTATATGTAATGGGTATCTATGACATACATGTATATGTAATGGGTATCTATGACATACATGTATATGTAATGGGTATCTATGACATACATGTATATGTAATGGGTATCTATGACATACATGTATATGTAATTTGTATCTATGACATACATGTATATGTAATGGGTATCTATGACATACATGTATATGTAATGGGTATCTATGACATACATGTATATGTAATGGGTATCTATGACATACATGTATATGTAATTTGTATCTATGACATACATGTATATGTAATGGGTATCTATGGTAATGGGTATCTATGGATTGGATAACTTGTCTTTGCTAAACAAGGTTTCTTTATCTAATTTGCTCCCTATCAAATCTTGGTATATGTAGCTGGCTGAAATGGTATATTCCATTGTGCTGATTTGATGCAAATGAAAACACTGATCCAATCAGATTCCTTGTTACATTTAAATTGGAAGATTATTTTGGAAATCAAGGCAATCTTAGTTGATATTGGCACATCATAATTAAGTTTCTTCATTGCAAACATTTCATACAACTTTTATTTTCATGTTGATGCCATTGAAAATCATGGAAATTGCCATACTGAATGCTAAACAGGTCATGTAACAAGTCCTTTTTTGGAGTAATGGATTTCGCTTGCTTTTGGGAAGGAACTTTCTTATAAACATGATGGCACAGTTTCTGCTAGCTATATCTGCAAAAGGTTAATATTGAACAAAATGGATCAATAACCCATGGCAAACAAGGATAAGGATATCTATGCATGGGATGTTTTGGCATGTGATATCAATGTATGGGATATCAGTGTATGTGATATCAGTGTATGAAATATCAGTGTATTGGATATCAATATGGGATATCAGTGTATTGGATATCAGTATGGGATATCAGTGTATGGGATATCAGTGCATGTGATATCAGTGTATGTGATATCAGTGCATGTAATATCAGTGTATGAAATATCAGTGTATTGGATATCAATATGGGATATCAGTGTATGGGATATCAGTGCATGTGACATCAGTGTATGTGATATCAGTGTATTGGATATCAGTGTATGTGATATTATATGGGATATCAGTGTATGGGATATAGTATGAGATATCAGTGTAAATGTATCTTGGTATCGATTTCTATGACACATTTTGTATCAATGAGATATATAAAATATTGATACTTAAAACCTGTCATGTGTTACTGATAGAACATAAACTTGAGTTATACTGTGTATAATTAATAATTTTTTTCTACTTACAATATATAGTGCTTTACGGCCTGTCATGGATAATAAAGTGAACAGCAGGTGTAGATACATACTAATTAATTATACCCACACTTTAACAGAAGGAAATTTTCATTTCCTCTATTTCTTTAATCCATCCATCTGTGTGTCTGTCCATAATTACATCATTTAACCTGATGTGTCTTAATTAACCGATGTAAAACTTGATGAATTTCAATTACAGTAACATTTGATAATGTTTGTAAAAAAAAAAAATTGTACATTAATGAATTTGTACAAATCATGGGCATTTCTTAATTAATTTGTACAAATCATGTCATCATTGTTTGCAGTAGAATCCAGATACTGGTTTGTCCATGTTTAATTCGGATCTGGCTTTCATATTAGATTCAGTGGAATTGGTCAGGGAACCATACTAACTTTACTGGCATACCCCAAATGCTTTAAACTTACCTATATTTTTTTAATGGGAAATGTCTGCATCTTAAAGCTGCATGGATTATTGTTATTTAGTGAATGGTGTCCAGCAAATGAAAAAAGATTGCAAAGATTGAATAATACAGAAAAATAAAATGGAATTCATTTTCTGATTCTTGGTGGAACAGCAAGAAGGGTATTAATTATGTTTAGTAGACATAATGTGTTAATTTGAGTATATCACATGGCGAGAAATATTCTGTCAAATTGATGATATCAAGAAGCCATTGAGTTCTGTAAGGTTTGTAATCGCAGTTTGTGAAACTGTACTGGAGGTAATTAAAGTTAACTTCACAAATGTTTGAGTTTACATCGTGTTTACGATTGGTACATCAGTCATGAATCACACTTCTGGACTTTTAAATGCATTTTCCAGATGGGCAACAGCAGTACATTATATTTTGTTTCACCTCGCTGAAAACTAGCCCAAGTTACAGAAAAAAAATGAATGCCTGACCGAAAAGGTGTTGCTAGGGTTGCCAGTTCTTCACACCCAGACAGTATACTGTGTCTGCATTTCTTCACACACACACACAAAGTGTTCTCACAGGTCTGCATTTCTTCACACACACAGTATTCTCAGATGTCTGCATTTCTTCACACGCATACAGTATTCTCAGGTAGATGCTCACCCAGACAATAAATGTGAAAGTGTTACAAAATTTTAGAATGACAACATTCAGAAACATTTAAAAACCTATTTTTTTGGCATCTGAGCAAAAATCCCCAAACAGGTCACTCTAAAACGGTCTGTGTGGTGACAGATATGGGTTGCCATGGTTTCAGATATGGGTTGCCGTTGTGACAGATATGGGATGCCGTTGTGGCAGATATGGGTTGCCATGGTGACAGATATGGTTACCATGGTGACAGATATGGGTTGCAGTTGTGACATATGGGTTGCCATGGTGACAGATATGGGTTGTCATGGGGTTGCCATGGTGACAGATATGGGTTGCCATGGTGACAGATATGGGTTGCCGTTGATCGCATTTAAGTGCAAGTTATGCATAAGCATGCACCCCATTTCCTTGTCAAGACAATGAACTTAATGATAGCACTCAGGTTGAGTTGTACTAGTGTTTGAGTTTAATTTATGTTTTATCTGACTTGTCCGCCCTCTCAATCAATTATTTGTGGAATTAGATATCCTTTCAGTTAAGGCTAGCGAGATTCGATAGCCACAGTTTTAAAATGCAAGATTTTGTCCCCCAAAATTTTGAATCGGATAGATTGTGGTGTATTTGCTTCTGATCTTTCATGCATGTGTTAATAATGTACACTGACTTAATGTACAAATTCTCCTATTTTTTCTTGGCTGTGTGTGTGAAAAATCCTATTCTTATTGTCTTGACTGCCAAGTATAGGCAAAATATCATTTTGCTGACAGCATTGTACTATTTTCATGATTTTATGCTTGAGTTAAATCTGAGCGCAGGACACACTACATTAGCTGACTCGGGCAGGGTCAATCGTAGGATTTGAACTTGCATCCTTTCAGTCGCGAGTCTGGCACACTAATCAATGATCCACCATGGCTCCTATCATACATTGGTGTTGGCTATGTCTCACCATAGTTAGTGTTGATTGTATCTCACTTTATATTGTTGTTGACTTTGTCTCACTTTACATTGGTGTTGACTATCTCACCTTAATTAGTGTTCTTTGGCTATATCTCATCTTATATTACTGTTGGCCATATCTCACCTTATTTAAGCATTGGATGTATTTCAACTTAGATTAGTTTAGGCTGTATCTCACCTTACATTAGTGCTGATTGTATCTTACCTTACATTAGTGTATTTGTATCTCACCTTAAATTAGTGCTGATTGTATCTTGTCTTACATTAGTGCTGATTGTCTCACCTTACATTAGTGCTGACTGTATCACACCTTACATTAGTGCTAACTATCTCACCTTACATTAGGGCTGATTGTATCTCACCTTACATTAGTGCTGATTGTATCTCACCTTACATTAGTGCTGACTCTCATGTTACATTATGGCTGATTGTATCTTACCTTACATTAGTGTATTTGTATCTCACCTTACATTAGTTATGGTTGTATCTCACCTTACATTAAAGCTGACTGTATCTCACCTTACATTAGTTATGGCTGTATCTCACCTTACATTAGTTATGGCTGTATCTCACCTTACATTAAAGCTGACTGTATCTCACCTTACATTAGTTATGGCTGTATCTCACCTTACATCATTTTTGGCTGTATCTTAATATTTATTTTTATTTGAAATTTATAAAATGAGTTAAATATATGTAACAAGTTGCTTGAAGTGAGTGCTTTTCAAAAAGTTCTAATGTAAAAAAATTTAAAAAAATCAAATTTCATGCAAGATAAATTGGGGATAATATTTATTACACTCAATGCCTTTTACTAAAAGATGGTTCTATGCAGCATAAATGTTATGTAACATTGTGATATACAGTTGTTATAACATGAAATCATGATGAAGATTAAGGTGTGTGCTATGTCAATTTATTTCCTTTAATATAAAGCCATGAGTGGCTATTCGGACACAGTAAAATTCAATGTGGCTGCAAAATTAAACTTTGCATGATGCCGGTACTGATGGTAAAAAACTGATCACTACATCTCATTGCTTTTATATGCAAATCAAAAACTATTATAGAGCAAAATCTTTTATGTCATTGACAGAACAATTTATCTCTTTCTATCTGTGTCCTTTACAAAATTCAGAGTCTGTCAGGATCTTGCCATGATTTCTGTATTTAATCCAAATGCTTCTGCAAAATTCAGAGTCTGTCAGGATCTTGCCATGATTACTGTATTTAATCCAAATGCTTCTGCAAAATTCAGAGTCTGTCAGGATCTTGCCATGATTTCTGTATTTAATCCAAATGCTCCGGCAAAATTCAGAGTCTGTCAGGATCTTGCCATGATTTCTGTATTTAATCAAGCACATCCTCATCTCATTGCAATGCAAGTCTAATAGATTCACCGTTTTGAAAGATTGGAATCAATTGTTGCGATACTTCCCAAATTGGTTAAGATTTTTGCAGCTAAAATATACAGCTAGAAATATCAGGAAAAATAGTCCCATATTGTAAAAGACATGCATTGGTAATAACATTCAATGAGGTTAAAAGCATCAATGAAATGTCTGTACTTTGGTATTTCTATGTTATTCTTGCAGCTTTGGAAAATTTAAGAAATAATTCAGTTGAATTAACTGCAGACTAATTCTTTTATTGCTAATAATGTGATACATCATAAATAAAGTTATTATAATGTAATAAGAACCACTGGTTTGCAGTGTATCCCCTAGGGGTACAAGACTGAGGGTCAAAACTCTCCTTGGTGTGAAAACTGGGAGGCAGACTGAGTAAAAAGCAAATGATGGTATTAAAACTGAGGACAAATTACAATTTTGGGGGTCTCTGAATTGCAAATGAGGGTAAAGGGAAACACTGGGTTTGAGAACAGATTAAAATGACGACTTTATATCTGAGGTAGATCTCAAACATGCAGTGGAAAAGATGCAGGATGTACCATTGGAATTGGGACATGTATATGTAATTGCAACATGTAACTGTAATTGGACATGTAGTTTTAATTGGGACATGTATATGTAAATGTGACATGTGATTGTAATTGGGACATGTGATTATAATTGGGACATTTATATGTATGTGGGACATGTTATTGTAATCAGGACACATGATTGCAATTGGGACATATGATTGTAATTGGGACATGTGATTATAATTGGGACATTTATATGTATGTGGGACATGTTATTGTAATCGGGACATATGATTGTAATTGGGACATGTGATTGTAATTGGGACATGTGATTGTAATTGGTACATGGTAATTTACAATGAACTGCTAACACTGTAGACCTATATCTACAAATGCATAATGCATCAACAGATCAGGGTACTCATAGATCCTAAACTAAAATTGAATTATATGATATCAGATCCTAAACTATCATTGAATTATATGATATCAGATCCTAAACTACAATTTAATCATAAGATATTAGATCCTAAACTAAAATTGAATTATATGATATCAGATCCTAAAGTAAAATTGAATTATGTGATATCAGATCCTAAACTAAAATTGAATTATAAGATATCAGATACTAAACTAAAATTGAATTATAAGATATCAGATACTAAACTAAAATTGAATTATATGATATCAGATCCTAAACTAAAATTAAATCATAAGATATCAGATACTAAACTAAAATTGAATTGTAAGATATCAGATCCTAAACTAAAATTGAATTATATGATATCAGATCCTAAACTAAAATTGAATCATAAGATATCAGATCCTAAAGTAAAATTGAATTATGTGATATCAGATCCTAAAGTAAAATTGAATTATGTGATATCAGATCCTAAACTAAAATTGAATTTTATGATATCAGATCCTAAACTAAAATTGAATTATATGATATCAGATACTAAACTAAAATTGAATTATATGATATCAGATCCTCAAGTAAAATTGAATTATGTGATATCAGATCCTAAACTAAAATTGAATTAAGTGATATCAGATCCTAAACTAAACTTGAATTATATGATATCTGATCCTAAACTAAAATTGAATTATATGATATCAGATCCTACACTAAAATTGAATTAAATGATATCAGATCCTAAACTAAAATTGAATTATGTGATATCAGATTTGAAACTAAAATCAAATTATATGATATCTGATCCTATATCAGATACTAAACTAAAATTGAATTATATGATATCAGACCCTAAGCTAAAATTGAATTATATGATATCAGACCCTAAACTAAAATTGAATTATATGATATCAGACCCTAAACTAAAATTGAATTATATGATATCAGACCCTAAACTAAAATTGAATTATATGATATCAGATCCTACACTAAAATTGAATTAAATGATATCAGATCCTAAACTAAAATTGAATTATGTGATATCAGATTTGAAACTAAAATCAAATTATATGATATCTGATCCTATATCAGATACTAAACTAAAATTGAATTATATGATATCAGACCCTAAGCTAAAATTGAATTATATGATATCAGACCCTAAACTAAAATTGAATTATATGATATCAGACCCTAAACTAAAATTGAATTATATGATATCAGACCTACTTTGATCAATGGTTGCACTGAGATATACCAGGGGGAGACAATTCTGATATTGACCTATAAACACAGCAGCTTTTATTAGCAAATTAGGGGTCTCACAATTTTGAATTATTTTTCTTCTGCGTCAAAATTGGTAATCACATGAAATTTCACCAGTTCAGTCATAATTTTAACTTGACTGGGAGTATTTCATTTGAGAAAAAAGAGGCATATTATATTAAAATTCTTGTATACCATAAATGTGCTACAGAAACAAGTTAAATACACAAAACTTAAATACACAAAACTTAACAGTTTTTCAGAATATATTTTTTAATTTTCCTTTTAATTTGTAACTTTTGTTTGCATGCAATTTTATTATCATATGACGGTGGATTATAAATAATTCATAGGATCTGAATGTAGGCCAAAAATCAAATGGGTCAGTTTTTGTAGGCCAAAAATCAAACAGGTCAGTTTTTGTAGGCCAAAAATCAAACAGGTCAGTTTTTGTAGGCCACAAATCGATGGTAACTGTTTTGTCTAGACAGGTACATTTCACATGTTTGCTACAATTTCATTATCATATGGTGGATCGACAGGTTTATTTCACATGTTTGCTACAATTTCATTATCATATGGTGGATCGACAGGTACATTTCACATGTTTGCTACAATTTCATTATCATATGGTGAATCGACAGGTACAATTCACATGTTTGCTACAATTTCATTATCATATGGTGGATCGACAGGTACATTTCACATGTTTGCTACAATTTCATTATCATATGGTGGATCGACAGGTACATTTCACATGTCTGCTACTCTGTTTTCACTTCTGCTTTTACTGAAATAGAAAATGGATAAACAGATTTACTAATGGTAATGTATCCATGTATGATGTACAGTTTGCCTTAAATGTACATGTACACTCATCAGTTATTATACACTGTACATGCCTCTTTGTTGTTGTTATACACTGTACATGCCTCTTTGTTGTTGTTACACACTCAGCATGCTGCTTTTTACTGTAGGAATGTTGATTAATGCATACACATGTACACAGCAGATGGTAAAATACCATTTCCCTAAACATATTCATTTAATGAGTTATTTTATTATACAGTTATACGTATTAAGAATTTCTGTGCACTCAGACACATACTGTACACTCAGACAAATACTGTATATTTTGGCTGTACATGACTTGTACCTTTAAATGGTATATAACATTCATACATATACATTTTAGAAATGGTATATAACATTCATACATATACATTTTAGAAGGAATAATACTGATGCTTTCCAATAATATGAAGATGTGGTGGAAAGCTTTTAAAAAAAAATCATTCCATACATAATGTTATTAAACATCATTCTGTACATAATGTATTTATTAATAACTACAACGTTTTATCTGACGTGTTACTAAAACTTACTGAGCCTGGAATTAGGTCAAAGGTCATGAGAACAAGGTGCCTTAAATAATTTTTAAAGATCTAACTCAAAACCACTCTGTTGATCTGAATTATACATGTATATAACTCAAAGCTACTCTGTTGACCTGGATTAGATGATTCTTGTATATCTGGTTTCAAACAAACGACTATTTTCACTCAGCTTCAGAAATGTTGACGAACCTTTTTAAAAATACATTTCTCTTTATGCTTTTAGAACATTCATTTAATTGGCATTCATTCATTTATATAGTCACTTGTACATTTCAGTCTAATGTTCTGTCAGAGCTTACACACACACACACACACACACACACACACACACACACACACACACACACGATTTCAATATTATAAAAAGTACAACAGCAATCTTGAAGGCAGTTTATGGTTTCAGTTTTTACATAAAAATGTTGAGAAATTTAGTGTGTTTGGCATGATCTCTTGGTTTATTATGCATTGTCTGTCAGAATTGAATTGACAGTTAAATACAATACTTATATAGATGTAGCACTTCACATGTATAGTTCAGATACAGTATGTATAATGTACATTACAAACGAATATGCGGACCAATCAATTTCATGTATATTGAAGCAAATCCTTTCATGTGGAACATTTTTACATCCTTGCTAAAATCATGTGCATTTAATTATCTTTATTTCAAGCCATTACCAGTAGATTTTATGGTGAATTATAATGGATGTATGATGCATGGATGACTAAGTTCTGGATGTGGTTGTTTTTAATTCCCAAAGTGCTTGGAATATTGGGATGCCATTCACATCTCCCTCATCACGTCCGTCAGTCTGCCTGTCTGTCTGTCATTAACAAATCTATTCCTAAACTGCTGTCTGAAATTTTAATAAAATAGTTGTAGTTATGTTGCCCTGTGGTAACAATTTGCAATAGGCATATTATCCTCCCTTTATACGCCAGTGAAGGACTCAGATGAATATCATCTTTACCTTATGCCCCAGGGAAGGGCTCAGAGTAATATCTTTAACTCATGCCCCAGGGTAGGGCCCAGAAGCATGTTATATTTACTTCATGCCTCAGGGAGGGGGTCAGAGGAATGTCATTCTAATCTCATGCCCCAGGGAGGGAGTTAGAGGCATATCATACTTACATCATGCCCCATGGAGGGAGTTTGAGGTATATCATCCTTACCTCATGTGCCAGGGAGGGAGTTTGAGATATATCATCCTTACCTCATGTCCCAGGGAGGGTGTTGAAGGCATATCATTCTTACCTCATGCCCCAGGGAGGGAGTTTGAGATATATCATCCTTACCTCGTGCTCAGAGGAGAGGATCAGAGCACAACAATGTATACAAATTGTAATGACATCTTTAATATTTTTGGACCAAACTTCAAGTCGTCACAGGAAGATGCAATGGCTTGGATCCCATATCCCTCATTATAAAGACCTCTGTATATTGCTGCCCCTGCTATAACATGGGACATGGAACCCATATATAATGATTCCTCATTATAATGTCTTGTATATTGCTGCTCATCTTATAAAACATGGGTATGGACATAGATTTAATAAATTCTGACCCTCACAATAAAACCCTCATCTTATAAAACATGGGTATGGACATAGATTTAATAAATTCTGACCCTCACAATAAAACCCTCATCATACTGCTATCACTATTCCTATAACATGGGACATGGAACCCATATATAGTGATCCCTCATTATAAAGTTCTTAGTGTATTCCTCTCCATCTTATAACATTGTTATGGTCATGGGTCTCATATACACTGATCCCTTAATGTAAATCCCCCCTAGTTACTGCTGCCATTATTCCTATAACATAGACATGGATCACATATACTGATTGTCTTGATACCCTCCCATTTACTGCTGCCATTATTCCTATAACATGGGCATGGGTCACATATACTGATTGTCTTGATACCCTCCCATTTACTGCTGCCCAATTATAACATTGGGTCCCATATACACTGCTCACTAATTATAAATTCAATTAGCATACTGAAAATCTCTCAAAACAGTGGTATGGTCATGGATTGCCATGTGTATTGCCATTACAGTTTAGACAGAGTGTATTGCCATTACAGTTTAGACAGTGTGTATTTCCAGTACAGTTTGGATTTGGATGTTTATTGCCATTAAAGTTTGGACAATGTGTATTGCAATTTCTGTTTGAACAATGTGTATTGCCATTACAGTTTGGACAATGTGTGTTGCCATTACAGTTTAGTCAGTGTGTATTGCCAGTACAGTTTGGATTTGGATGATGTTTATTGCCATTACAGTTTGGACAATGTGTATTGCAATTTCTGTTTGAACAATGTGTATTGCCATTACAGTTTGGACATTGTGTATTGCCATTACAGTTTTGACAATGTGCATTGCAATTACAGTTTGGACAATGTTTATTTGCCATTACAGTTTAGACAATGTGTATTGCCATTACTGTTTGATAATGTGTATTGCCATTACAGTTTGGACAATGTGTATTGCCATTGCAGTTTGAATGTGTATTGCCATTCCTGTTTGAACAATGTGTATTGCCATTACAGTTTGGACAATGTGTATTGCCATTACAGTTTGGACAGTATGTATTGCCATTACTGCCATTCCTGTTTGAATAATGTGTATTGCCATTACAGTTTGCACAAGGTGTATTGCCTTTACAATTTGGACAATGTATTACCACTACTGTTTGAACACTGTGTATTGCCTATTACAGTTTAGATACTGTGTATTTCCATTACTGTTTGGACAATGTGTATTGCCATTACTGTTTGGACAATGTATATTGCCATTACAGTTTGGATAATGTGTTCATCCATCCATCCAAAGAAACTTGTTTGCAGTAAAACCATTTGACAATTGAAAGTTGAAATTTTATTAGCATATTTTTTCAGTATGCAGATGACTTGCTTTTGTTTTCAGACTATTATAGCAAATTCTTCAAATTTTAAATATACATTTTGAAATTATTCACATGTAATTTTTTCTTTCAAAACTTTGTTCACAAAATGATGCAGAAAACACTTAAGGTAAGGATTGGGAGGGGGGGCATATTTTTATTTGTATGTAGATGACCTGGTTAAAGTTTCAGATTGAAAAAAGTTTTCTAATTTGTTATACATTTGTAATCTTTTGAGGCATGAGACCTTTTTTTAATGAAAATCCTTGCTATAATAATTAATTAGAACCAGGTTTATGTAGACAAATGAAATTTAGTATGTAAGTCTGTACACATATATGGATAATATGATTACATTTTCATATCATTATACATGTATCACTTTTAAAAAGTCTTTTTTTTCTATTTTGATTTTTGGGTCAACATTGGGGACATTAATGCTTTACAAACACCAGTCTAGTAATTTCTTTTGTATAAACAAACAAACAAACACGTAATAACAATTTATCAGTATGTTTACCTATTTGTGTATAATGCATTTCCTATTGTGAAAAACTGTTGACCTAGGTCTGCCAACATATATATATATATATATATATATATATATATATATATATATATATATATATATATAAAATATCTGCAGATGAAGGGCTGTTGTACTGGATCATGGTCTACAAAATGTATATGATGCAAGCAAATGAAACATTATATTTGACCAGGTCTGACAACATGTATATAACAGGAGCAAATGAAAGTCTGTACTTCTCAGAAGTCTGATTGCCCAGATCATCTGATTGCCCAGATCTGTCATTACATAATATGACAATGACAGCAGATGATCTGTACTAGATACAGGTCTACCATTGTATAATATGACATCAGATGATCTGTACTGTATCCAGGTCTACCATTGTATAATATGACACCAAATTAAGGTCTATATTGGACCCTTGTCTACCATTGTATAATATGACACCTTATATTGGACCCTTGTCTACCATTGTATAATATGACACCAGATTAAGGTCTATATTGGACCCTTGGCTACCATTGTATAATATGACACCAAATGAAGGTCTATATTTTTGGACCCTTGTCTACCACCATATAATACAACAGCAATTGAAGACCTGTACTGTTCCTGCATAATCATATGTGATCAAATAGCATAGATTCTGATGTGCCAGAATAAGATGGCAGCAGATCTGGGTCTACACAGTTCAGCATGTGCAATATTCATACAGGAAATAAGATGAGTGTTTTGCCTTCTATATGATATCTAAATTTTAATGTTGTTTTGAGTGAGGCATGTTATTTCAAGAACTTCTTTCTTTTCTTTTAATTTTGTTTTGTATTTTTTAAAGTTTTCAATATTTTCACTTGTGATTGATAATAATGATTTTTTGTATTTATTTAAAGTTATTAAAGAAATATGTTAGAATGCGATGGTTTCAGTGTTGGGCTTATGTTGTGATGATTTCAGTGTTGACTTATGTTGTGATGGTTTCAGTGTTGGGCTTATGTGCAAAATTTAATCTTGTAACTTTAAATGATGTTTACTTAATATTAGGACACTTGAGCTTGTGTGTTGGTTTGTTGTCCAGTGTCCAGCTATTAACAAGTGACCATTTATTTGACTAGTCATTCTATGGTCCTGATGATACTTGTTGGAAATTGAGCCCCAAATAGTCATTCTAAGGTCCAGGTTGTCCTCATTGAGAGTGGAGTCTTGAATAGTCATTGTGTGGTCCTGATGGTCATCATTGAGAGTGGAGTCCTGAATGGTCATTCTAAGATCCCAATGGTCCTCATTGAAAATGGAGTCACAAATAGTCATTCTGAGGACATTATCCTCATTGACAGTGAAGTCTCTAATAGTCATTCTAAGGTCCTAATGGTCCTCATTGAAAGTGGAGTCTCTAATCTCTAATAGTCATTGTAAGGTCATGATGGTCCTCATTGAGAGTGGAGTCTCTAATCTCTAATAGTCATTGTAAGGTCATGATGGTCCTCATTGAGAGTGGAGTCTCAATTAGTCATTCTAAGGTCCTGATTGTCCTCATTGAGAGTGGAGTCTCGATTAGTCATTCTAAGGTCCTGATTGTCCTCATTGAGAGTGGAGTCCTGTTAATGTTGAGAGTAGTTGTAGCTGCCCTGGTAACCAGAGCATCTGCAAGTTGTAGGTTTTATAGATTGTCAGATATTCTCCAGAGATACCAAAGTAAATTCGTACCAGGTTGTCATCTCAAGATTATAGAAAACATTCCATTTAGGCATTTTAAGATATCTCCCCATTGATATAATGTGATGCTCGACCAAAACCCCCAAAACATTCCTACTTTAGGATGTACTGAAACTTAAGTATTCTATGAAAGTATGGTAGCCAGAGAATGTGTCCATGGATAATGTATGCCATTTGTGCTGCCTCACCCCCTCTTTCTCTTGTAAAGAAATAGTAATGCCTTTTTGATAACTTACCATAAAACCAACTCAGCCAGATGAATTTTAGAGATTGTTTTGGGGGACTTGTTACTTCTGTCGACGTTTGACAATAGTGACCATTTTTTGCAAAAAGTGTCCAAAATTAAATGTGCCTGTTTTTACCGACATTTTACGGCAGTTTGATACAGATATTTTAATTTGTTGTTACTATGGATACCACTAAACAATTATTCCTGATTTAAGTATTTATTGTGTACTTGAATGAAAAAATAATTGTGTTTTTTTTCCATATATCTGTTTTATCTAATTAAAAATACATCAGCTGTTTTTTTTGCTAATTTCAAACATCAGCTGTCTGTTTTGTCTAATTAAAACACATCAGCTGTCTGTTTTATCAAATTTAAATTGCATCATCTTTTGGTTTGTCCAGTTAAAGATACAGCAGTTATCTGTTTTATCTAATTAAAAATACATTAGCTGTCTGTTTTGTCTAATTAAATATACATCAGCTGTCTGTTTTGTCTAATTATAAATACAGGTGCTGTCTGTTTTGTTAAAGATACAACAGCTATCTGTTTTGTCTAAAAAAAAATACATCAGCTGTCTGTTTTGTTAAAGATACAACAGCTGTCTGTTTTGTCTAAATAAAAATACATCAGCTGTCTGTTTTGTTAAAGATACAACAGCTATCTGTTTTGTCTAAATAAAAATACATCAGCTGTCTGTTTTGTTAAAGATGCAACAGCTATCTGTTTTGTCTAAATAAAAATACATCAGCTGTCTGTTTTGTGAAAGATGCAACAGCTATCTGTTTTGTCTAAATAAAAATACATCAGCTGTCTGTTTTGTCTAATTAAATATACTACAGGTGTCTGTTTGTCTAATTAAATATACATCAGGTGTCTGTTTTGTCTAATTAAATATACATCAGGTGTCTGTTTTGTCTAATTAAATATACATCAGGTGTCTGTTTTAGCTAATTATATACTTAAAAGCTCTCAGAACGGAGAAGGTTTGCTAGGAAAATGACAAATGAAAAGATAATATTAGTTTTGTTATAAGCATGGTATCGGTATGTAATTGTATCATTGTTAATATACATGTGCTTATAGTTATTACATTTATTACATTTATAACAAGTAGTTATTACATTTCTTTGACTGGAAATACATATAGATATTTACTTATTTTGTTTTGTACATGAAATTGTATTTTTTCATAGTACAATCTGATTTGCTGCTCTGAAAAGTGGGGGTTGATCTGATTGACTAATTTGAGATCTGATTCACACAGACTCTTGCATGACTTCAAGATATCTCTAGGAGTCACATGAGTGTCTGATTGAACAAGACTACTTTTGTTTAGTATGTAAGAATATGAGTGTGATAAAAGATGTTTAGTGTGTTTGTAGTGATCTAAGTGTTGATAAAACAGTGTCTTTGCTATTAATGTGTGTTCAACTTCATTTGTTAGCCATGTAATTATTCTGTAATTGATAACAACTGCAAATCATGTCAGTATACATTGAAAAATAAAGAATTCATAGATATATCAAGTACACTATTTGTAATGCTTGTTTCTCTCTCTCTCTCTCTCTCTCTCTCTCTCTCTCTCTCTCTGAACCTGATCAATAATTTATTCTTGGAAATAGTAAATATCTTTTAAAGAGTATGGACGGTAAACCATTCTGTAATATTCTGTCAATTTTGAGGTCAGTTGACTGAAATAAGAAAATGGTATATGCACAGTAAACTGAGTTCTCTATATTAACAGTCACCAGACATTTTGGCTGCTTGCACTTGTGGAAGGAAGGACCCTGCAGGGTTTCTTTCTATATTAAAAGGTGAAAGGTCAAGATCACTGTGGATTAAAGAAGAAAACTGGGTTTCACATAATAACTTTAGTTCCTCAGATACTTGTATCAAACATTGTGGGTGGTTTGCACTTTGGGAAAGGAAGAATTGATTTAGGTTTCAAAATGGGAAATTGTCAAGGTTGCTTACTGAAAGAGAGAGACAGTTCTGCACACCATGTACTTTCACACTGGGCAAGAAAGAAGCTTCTTGAGTTTGCTGTAAAAGGTGAATATCAAGGTCACTGTTTTTACATAATAACTTGAGTTGTATACAACATACCTTGAAAAAGTTTGTTATGGAAAGTAGTATAGGAAAAGGGGTTTATGAGCTCACTTTTTGTATATTTTCCATGGTTTCTCCATGTTCTCTAAAAGAGCAGACAATGATTTATGTCCATGGGAGATGATGACACTGCCTACAGCTCACATCAAATTTTTCTTTTTACCGGAAAGAGCTTGCAGAGACCATGGTGTAAAATACAGGTGACCCCAGTACTCCCTTTATACAATTCTACTTATTAGAGTTTTCTATCCTTGCTTTCATACAAATGATGGCAGATGGGCGCCATTATCCAGTATAATGCTTATAAACATAAATGAAGGCAGATGGTGGATATATAATGATTTTTTAAAAAGACAAACGAAGATTAAATGCATTTAATTTTAAATTTACTTATTTATCATGGCTTGGAGGCAGCATCCGGACTATATGAAACTAACTATAATGGGTACTTGAGAAACATTTTGTCATAAAATTCTGTTAAAAATCCAAACCATAATAGTTACATCCTGATAAAACAAAACTGGTTACACCACAGTGGGATTGGCTGTATTGGATGCATCGCAGTCTGAATAGCTATATCAGATACATCACAGTGGGATTTGCTGTATCGGATGCATCACAGTCGGAGTTGCTGTATCGGATGCATCACAGTGTGATTTTTGCTATATCGGATACATTAGTCGGAGTTGCAGTATTGGATACGTGACAATGGGATTTGCTATATCGGATACATCAACATGGGATTTGCTGTATCAGATGCATCACAATCGGAGTTGCTATATCGGATACACCACAGTGGGAGTTGCTGTATTGGATACACCACAGTGGGAGTTGTTATATCGGCTACATGACAGTGGGATTTGCTATATCGAATACATCACAGTGGGAGTTGCTGTATCAAGAACATCACAGTCGGAGTTGCTGTATCGGATACATCACAGAGTTGCAGTATCGGATACATCACAGTGGGAGTTGCTGTATCAAGAACATCACAGTCGGAGTTGGTGTATCGGATACATCACAGAGTTGCAGTATCGGATACATCACAGTTGTAATTGCTTTATCAGATACATCACAATGGATGTTGCTGTATCGGATACATCACCTAAGACAGTGATGGTTTATACGAGTATTTTCTCAATGTACTACTAGATAGCCAAGTTTTGGACGACTTTAGTGGCAATAGATAGGAAAATCGCTTGGAAAAGCTTGACGTTGTCAACAGGAAGAAAATTGCCAAAGAGGACGTCATGGTCATGGTAACAATTTTTAAGAATCTCGACACATATAACTGACACATTTAGAAACCCAAGAGCTCGAATGATTTTCTGGAATAACTTTTGGTACGCATAGAGCAACCAGTTAATCATCTTGTACTAGAACAAAAACTTCTTACTTAAAAGTAAACAACGCGCCAAACACTTTTAATTTTGCCTTGGGGTCATCGAAGTTTCGTTGTAATAAAGACTGTACATAATATCTGTTGCATTTTTATTGTCTAAATTATGTTCAGTTTTGCAAGACTATTTAGCACTATCAAATTTACTTCTTTGTTTCTGATGGGTAAACAGTCAAATTTTATTTGACATTGTCATGGTTATCTGATCTATACGACTTCATATTGATATTGTTTTTTCCAGATAGCGTAGCCACACACTCGTCATGTGTGATTGTATTATTTACCACTTTTTTTATTGATGCAATTAACATGCTAATCTAATTCTTCTTGCAACATCAGCAAGTACATCTTTGCTCTTTGTGTTTGGATTTGTTATTGACATCAAGGAATTAACCTATATGATTTAGGGTTTAACGCAATTTTTCAGCACACGACAGGCTATACATCGCGGCCAGTATTAATGGTGGAGGAAGAACCCGGGGAAAACTCCCAGAAAGAACCACTGACTCACGAGAAGCTACTGGCGAGCTTTCTCACATACCCACATTGGCTGAATCTGAGATTCGAACCCCTTCAGATCGAGGTAACCAAGAATTACAGACACAAAGTCCTAGTAATTTAAAGTCCTCAATAAAATTCAGTAGATGTCCAGAATAAATCCAAAAACTGAAGGCGATGATGTATCGTTGGTAGCTAATAGAGTGTTGATGTGTCAACAGTCTTTTGTTAAATATCAGTAATATAATTCCAGGTTTGAATTCACTTTAATTCAAATTAATGTCTCTATTCAAGAATTTTATCAGAGCACATTTGTATTTGCAGAGAAAATAATCACTTGAATTCAATAAAATTTAGAAATAATATTTGCAGAGAAAATAATCACTTGAATTCAATAAATTTTAGAAATAATATTCAACCCAATTGGACACAACATATAATACAACTTCAAAGTGCTAGATCCTAAAGCACGATGAAAAAACTTCTCTCATTTACTAGCTTATATAGTTCTCTGCTTTATGTCATGTCACATTTAGGATTTTCTATAAAAGAAAACTAATATTACCTAATGGAAAATAGTGTCCTAGATTGATCCTGATGTTTACTAAATGGTCAAATTCAATTCCAAATAGCATGGATCGGTTGCAGTTAGGGTAATACAGAAACAGATTTTGATTCTGGGACCCAAAAGTCAGAGGCGATGCTCATGGTAAGTCTTGTAAGGAAATAAAGAATTTCTGTATTTTAAGTTTAGGTCAAGACGCCATACCTTTTCCCAAGGTCGAAGTCATGGGTGACCGGTGATCAATATTTTTTGAAGCAAACCTTGCTCTAGTAGTTCCTACATCGAGGACTACTAAATACATGGAGGGACCAAAAGTGTACCGTTCATGATACCAGCGTCATCATCATCATCATCATCATCATCATCATCATCATCATCATCAGTCTATTATGGTCGTTAAGGCACTGTGCTGCTGAACATCTGATCAGTTCCTTCCAACTGCCTCGATCATGTGCCAATGCATGTCTCCGCAAAATCTTTTCCTGGTCCATTCTGTGATGTTGTCAGTCCACTTTTGTCTCTGTCTACCTCTCCTTCTGCCACCTTGGACGCTGCCCTGCAGTACCGTTGTGGATAGACTGTTGGCTTCATTGACATGGCCATACCATTTCAGCTTTCTCTTTTTGACTGTGGGGAAGAGGTCTTCATAATGGCCTACTTTGTGCCTGATGGTGTCACGCACTTCTTCGTGTGGTCCATGTAAGAATTGCCAAGGATGGTTCTGTAGCATCTCATTTCAAGTGCCTGGATTCTTCGTTGTAATTCTGCTGTCAGGGTCCAGGCCATACCTGAATACAATAAGACTGAGATGACTAGTGCTCTGATTTTAGTTTTCAGATTGATATTCTTGTCTTTCTAGATGGTTCTTAGTATTGACAGAGCTGCCGTTGTTTGTCATGCTCGTGACAAATGTTCTTTTCTTGATCCCTCTTTGGTGATTACGGAACCAAGATATTTGAATTGGCCCACTGTTTCCAGTTCCTGTCCTCTGACTTTAATCTTGGTTGAGATTTGTTTGCCACTGTTTGTCATCAGCTTTGTCTTCTCGGCACTTATGTCCATGTCAAATCTGGAAGATGTTTTATCCAGATTCTTCACTAAGGTGGCAAGCTCATCTTCACTGCCCGCCAGCCCATCAATGTCGTCTGCAAAGCGGAGGTTGGTGATGTTACGCCCTCCAGTGCTGACTGTCCCACAGTGGTTTTCCAGGGCTTCGCTCATGATGCACTCTAAGTAGATGCTGAAAAGCGTGGGTGACAGGAGACAGCCTTGCCGTACTCCAACAGTAGTCTTGAACCAGTCCCCCACAGAAACTTGAGCAATTACTGCACTAGTAGCCATGTCATACAGCTGCATGATGGTATTGGTCAACTTTTGACCCATGTTGTACTTCTTCATTGTGGCCAACAGTGCCTCACACCACACTCTGTCAAAAGTCTTTTTGAAATATATGAACACAAGATAGATGTATTGCTGATGTTGCAAGTATTTTTCACACAGAACCCTGAGATTGAATGTATTATGTTGTGCTTCTTCCACTCCGGAATCCTGTCTGTTCTTCAGCAATTAACCCCACCTCTTCTTTGAGAATGGAGAAAGCATCATCATTTGAGGAGTTTGAAACGTCAAGCACGTCTGGGCCTCCTGTCGACGGATGGTTGTAGAGTTCTTTACAATACTCAGTCCATCTTTTTGCAATGTCACTTGCTTCTGTGAAACATTTGTGATTTTCGTCTTGAATGGTATCGACTCTTTCACAATTTGGAGTGCTTTTTGATGATTTCTTTATCAGACTGCTCTCTATTTCTGTGCACTTTTGTCCAATCCAATTGTCTTTTGCTTTCTTGAAGTTTATTCTGATATTCTTGTTTATTTCTCGGTACTCAACTGCTCCTGTTGTGTGTCTGGTGTTTTTTAGTTCTCTTCAAGCATCACACAAATTCAGAATCTCTTCTGTAACCCAGCTTTTTTTTTTTCCTTTGGGCGATAGAGGCCAATGATGTCCTTGGCAGCTGTTGACATGACTGTGTTGAAAGTGTCTGTCATCACTTTAACATCAATATCCATCACAAGGAGTTGAGCAAATTTTTTCCTCCATTTGTGGTTTGGATTGACTTGCAGATGTTAGGGTTCTTCAGTTGAATTTCAACCTGATTTTTGAGCCAGATTACATGACTATAAATTACATGGCGGGACTACAGTGTGCTGTTCACGGTCCTTACATGGAGGGCAAGTAAATATGTGGCGGGACTATAGTATGCCGTTCATGGTCCCTACATGGAGGGCAAGTAAATATGTGGCGGGACTATGGTATGCCGTTCATGGTCCCTACATGGAGGGCAAGTAAATATGTGGCGGGACTATGGTATGCCGTTCACTATACTTTTGTTCTATGTTAAATTGAGTTATGTCACGAAGTACTATACTGACATATTAATTTGTTTTATCGAAAACTTTCGGACATAATATTTTATAGGTTTATGGAAAGACTATTTATTTGTTTTAAGTTGATTTAAAAACACTGCAATTTCATTATCATATTGTACATTGAAAATAGTTCTCAAAAGTACTAATTATTTAGCAGTTGTTATCTTGCCGGCCGATTTAAACATAACTATGCAATTCCTGGAAAATAAAAAAAAAATCATTTACGCATTTTCATGCTCTAGTTCAGACGAGTAAGAATAGTCACGTCTGATTGGCTAATGTTAGATAATTGGTAATTATAGTCAGGTCTGATTGGCTAATGTTAGATAAGTGGTAATTATAGTCACGTCTGATTGGCTAATGTTAGATAATTGGTAATTATAGTCACTTCTGATTGGCTAATGTTAGATAATTGGTAATTATAGTCATGTCTGATTGGCTAATGTTAGATAAGTGGTAATTATAGTCAGGTCTGATTGGCTAATGTTAGATAAGTGGTAATTATAGTCACGTCTGATTGGCTAATGTTAGATAATTGGTAATTATAGTCACGTCTGATTGGCTAATGTTAGATAATTGGTAATTATAGTCACTTCTGATTGGCTAATGTAGATCACTGATAAAAGGCTGCTGTTGGTGATTTTTTTGTATTCAATCTTTGCAATTGAGAAACTTACATGTAGCTATTAACCGTCATAATCGGTCTTTCAAATTCAGCCTTACTCAGCACTTTCTTGTCTGAACATGGCTGATAGTCACCTGTCAGCATGATATGTGTATCTATTGCTCCACGTGTGTTTATTGTATGTGTGTGTTTGTTTCTGTGTAATTGTTTCACAGTCCCCAAAGGATGGCCCGGATTTAGTTTTTTTTTTATTTCCCCGCGACGTTTTCCAACTTTTGTGTTCTAAAATGCTCTTTTTTCACCATCATGATGCAAATATTGAAAGACTAATACATATGTTCATATTACGACTCAACTAACATTTTGGGTTTGGTCTGTCATAGGGCACTGTGTCGTCCCCCATAATGTATTTCCTTTCTTACTAATTAGTACAACCTTGTACCCAAGCTGAATGGCCCATTTCCTTTATTCGCAGCAGCTGGTTGGAGTACTTGGAGCAGTGGGTATAATACAGTTTCTTATGTAATAGCAGTGATTCTAGCCGGATAAAATATGTTTTTATTTTTGTGACAAATTTTTGGAGGAATTAAGTTCTGCCGTACTAACAAATAAAGCTAAACTCAACTCAACCAATTGTTTTCTTCAAAGTGACAAATTTTGACAGTTGAGAAATATTCTAACGGCGATATCGTCTGCCTATGGCTTGATGCTAAAGTTTGGACGTCATTTTGGATATGAGGAAAGATAATTCATTAACCACAATACGTCATTATTACCGACAAAAGTTAAGTCAAGAATTGCGCGTTGATGGTTTTGAGAGAACACTGTCCTCACAATATTTTCTTTTGGAAAAAAAATGAAAATATTCTTGTTGTTGCCTTTGATAACAGTATTAAGGATTGGAGGATTGCTCGGTAAGTTTATTTCTTGCATGATTTACTAATTTTATGGGAAATAACAAAACCCCAAACGAAATGTATAGTTGCATGAAAGTATGTCTTCATCACTATGTACAGAGAATGAGAAATTTGTCATTACATTAAGTTATTATTTGTTCATCATCATGTACAGAGAACGAGAAATTTGTTTCAGACGACATCACGATAAAATATGGGATATAAAGTACGTAGCCTATATTCAGTTGGGTTGGCTACGGACCTGGGTATTCATTGGATACGGACCTGGGTATTCATTGGATACGGACCTGGGTATTCATTGGATGCGTTTTTCATCAAAACTGGTCTCTAGAAAAAAACAATAGATCAAATATAATATTAACAGACAACTCATTTTCACTGCACTGAATTAAATTCCACTGCTCTGTAAAACTTAAGTGGTTGGTGGTATATGGATATACAAACTTAAGTGGTTGGTGGTATATGGATATGCAAACTTAAGTGGTTGGTGGTATATGGATATGCAAACTTAAGTGGTTGGTGGTATATGGATATGCAAACTTAAGTGGTTGGTGGTATATGGATTTGCAAACTGAAGGGGTTGGTGGTATGGATATGCAAACTTAAGGAGTTGGTGGTTTATGGATATGCAATCTTAAGGAGTTGGTGGTTTATGGATATGCAAACTTAAAACGGTTGGTGGTATATGGATATACAAACTTAAGGGGTTGGTGGTATATGAATATGCAAACTTAAGGGGTCGGTGGTATATGAATATGCAAACTTAAAGGGGTTGGTGGTATATGGATATGCAAATTTCTGATAATTAAAATTAGTACTGATATATGTCTTCTTTAAGAAAAGCAGCACGTGTTATACTATTCAGATCTTATTTAGTCCACATCTTTAAATGCTAGCTCTATTTACAGCTATGGTCCTTTTCGGTAACCTCATTATCTGTTGTGTTTTTTCTTAACTCTTTAGTGTATGGAGATTGTGATAGAAGCATTGTCGGTAGGTATTGCTGCTGGTCGACGATCACCGACTGCAACACATAAGGGAATGAAATTATATTTCTCGCCATGGGCAAAATGTACTGTTAGGCCACACTGTTATAATTAAGCGGAAATGGTCGACCAGTAGCACTGCACAGGTTCGCAAGACAAAATAAAAATAAGATCAACTGAGCAAATCGCGTGTGCGACAAAAACTGATACCAAAAAGCTTTTCCAGTTTTACGTTCAGGGCATTCGCCATTAAAAGTGTATCAACTTAAGTACATCCGTTACCATATGTATTCCACCATTTTAAGTACATCCGTTACCGTATGTATTCCACCATATGAGATTCAAGATGACTAACGTAAACTTTTGTTTGTAGTTATTTTGTGGTGTTTTTTTTTCGCGAATTGATATATTGATATCAGATTAATAAAAGTGCCCCCTCCCCGACTCACCCGAAACAAAACCAGAAAAAAGATTAGAATGCCACAGATGTCAGTTGTTACATGTTGCACACTCTAAAATTGTTTTAGATTTAAACAGCACTACTTTTAATATGAAGGATATGAGTGTTTCCCACTCGATGAGTATTTACAAATAGGAAAATATAATTTGTAATTAAATTCAACACACTGACCCACCACAAGAAAGAAAAACGAAAAGGAAAGATGTCAGAGTCAACATTATGCTTGCTTGTTGCAGTCAACAGTTAAATCTAATTTGGGATTTGCAGTCAACAGTTTAATTTAATCTAATTAGGGATTTGCAGTCAACAGTTTAATTTAATCTAATTAGGGATTTGCAGTCAACAGTTTAATTTAATCTAATTTGGGATTTGCAGTCAAGAGTTTAATTTAATATAATTAGAGATTTGCAGTCAACAGTTTAATTTAATCTAATTAGGGATTTGCAGTCAACAGTTTAATTTAATCTAATTAGAGATTTGCAGTCAAGAGTTTAATTTAATATAATTAGAGATTTGCAGTCAAGAGTTTAATTTAATCTAATTAGGGATTTGCAGTCAACAGTTTAATTTAATCTAATTAGGGATTTGCAGTCAACAGTTTAATTTAATCTAATTAGAGATTTGCAGTCAACAGTTTAATTTAATCTAATTAGAGATTTGCAGTCAACAGTTTAATTTAATCTAATTAGAGATTTGCAGTCAACAGTTTAATTTAATTTAATTAGGGATTTGCAGTCAACATTTTAATTTAATCTAATTAGAGATTTGCAGTCAACAGTTTAATTTAATCTAATTAGGGATTTGCAGTCAACATTTTAATTTAATCTAATTAGAGATTTGCAGTCAAGAGTTTAATTTAATCTAATTAGGGATTTGCAGTCAACAGTTTAATTTAATCTAATTAGGGATTTGCAGTCAACATTTTAATTTAATCTAATTAGGGATTTGCAGTCAAGAGTTTAATTTAATATAATTAGGGATTTGCAGTCAACAGTTTAATTTAATCTAATTAGAGATTTGCAGTCAACAGTTTAATTTAATCTAATTAGGGATTTGCAGTCAACAGTTTAATTTAATCTAATTAGGGATTTGCAGTCAACAGTTTAATTTAATCTAATTAGAGATTTGCAGTCAACAGTTTAATTTAATCTAATTAGAGATTTGCAGTCGAGAGTTTAATTTAATATAATTAGAGATTTGCAGTCAAGAGTTTAATTTAATCTAATTAGAGATTTGCAGTCAACATTTTAATTTAATCTAATTAGAGATTTGCAGTCAACATTTTAATTTAATCTAATTAGAGATTTGCAGTCAAGAGTTTAATTTAATCTAATTAGGGATTTGCAGTCAAGAGTTTAATTTAATCTAATTAGAAATTTGCAGTCAACAGTTTAATTTAATCTAATTAGGGATTTATTTTTTGAGGAACTTCATCAGATAAAACCACAATTATCTGATTGGATGACATATTCATTACATAAATCGTCTTCCCAGATTGAGATGTTTAAATATTTTTCTTTATTTTTCAACAATCAATAGATTTTCACTGAAAAGTCAACCGTCATCAAGGCACAAAATATCTCGAACTCCCCTGAAAACAGGATCGTTTTATGTATCACAAAACATTTTAATTGCCTAAGATTTTACGAAATCAACTCCATTTCCAATATTACGATTTGATGGTGCCTCATTTAAACTCTATGGAGTTTTCAAACTTTCTAACATCTTGAACGATAATGAAAATCTCATGATTTCCAGAAGTTTATCTAAAGCAAAATAGTAGAAAATCTCAATTTAAGAACCAATTTAAAAATAATTTAAAACAAAACTTATTGAAACTAGAGCATGATGGGAGTTATCAAAAGTAAAAGTAATATCACAATAATTTTATTTAGTTAAATATAAAAAGATAAATACTAAATTTTCAGATGGCAGATGACTTAATTTTAGGGAAGAACGCTTGTTATGTGTTGTAGGTAATTTGTACTTCACCCGAGATTGATGGTGTACATCATGCAGTGAGATGGGTTAGAAATCACTCAACTCTGCGTCATGGTTAACATTAATGCACACAAAACAGGACGAGTTTACAATTGATGGTAGCATTTATCGTCTATGGTTTCTTGGTTAACTACCGGATATTGTACAAACCTAATACGAGAGACATGGATTTGACAAGGAGATAAACGCCGAGACGACAAAGCTGATGACAAATAGTGGCAAACAAATTTCAACCCAGATTAAAAGCTAGAGGACAGGAACTTGAAACAGTGGGCCAATTCAAATATATTCATTCCATAATCACAGAATAGGGATCAAGAGCAGAAATTTTGTCAGGAGCATCACAAACAACGGCAGCTTTGTCAAAGATAAGACCCATTTAGAGAGACAAGAATATCTGTCTGAAAACTAAAACCAGACTATTGAGAGCACTAGTCATCTCATTCTTTCTGTATTCATGCGAGACCTGGACCTTGATAGCAGAATTACTGCTAAGAATCCAGATACTTGAAATGAGATGCAACAGTACCATCCTTGACATCTCTTACATGGACCACATCACAAATGAAAAAGTGCGCAACACCATCAGACACAAAGTAGGCCATTATGAAGACCTCTTCCACACAGTCAAAAAGAGAAAGCTGAAATGGTATGGCCATGTCAATGAAGCCAACGGTCTATCCACAACAGTACTGCAGGGCAGTGTCCAAGGTGGCAGAAGGAGAGGTAGACAGAGACAAAAGTGGACTGACAACATCACAGAATGGACCGGGAAAAATTTTGCGGAGACACGTGCATTGGCACATGATCGAGACAAGTGGAGAGGACTGATCAGATGTTCAGCAGCACAGTGCTTCAACGACCACACTATGGTCAAGAGACTGATGATGATGATGATGATGGTGGTGGTGGTGGTGGTGGTGATGAATACGAGAGAGTGTTTCAAGGGAGATAACAATGTTTCCGAAAACGGCTATAAATGACAGACTGACTTACAACTATAAATTATATAGATTGTCACATGTATAAACAATACATTGATTGACAGCTAACAGTGAGACTAATTCACAGCTATACGTGATATATTGATTCACATATATTAAAGTTAGATGGATTCACAATCGTAAAGGAGACTGGCTCACAGCTATAAATGCTAGATTAATTCACAGCAATAATTGAAATACGAATTCACAGATATAAACGATAGACTGTTTCAATGCATAGTTTGAAAAACTAATTCACAGATATAAGCGATAGACTGATTCTCATCAATAAATGAAAACGAATTCACAGCTGTAAATGAGAGGTTGACTCTAAGCTTGATATTTTTATAATTGATTTAAGAAAGCACCAGTCAAACATTTATCCTTGTAATATGTTCCTTTTCTTCATTCAGTGGACACAAGAGAGGTATTTCGAATGAAGATTTCACGATAAGGACGGCTGAGTAGATTGGGATGGGTTTAACAATGAATTCTGGAACTAACTACAAATCAACCGCATTGCGTTGTCGTTATAAGCAATATCGGTTTTTAAAAAATAGTTTGTCAGCGATGCGTAGCAAGTCGTGCTTAAATAAAGTTGAAAACGACTGTTTCTTTTTCTGAGGTATTACAAGTCAGAATGAGGGACATGCCTATCATGTCTCTCTTTTTCATTGGTTTATTACAAGTCATGCTGATCATGTATCTCTTTTCAGTGGAATTACGTGTTTATGCAATGTTAGAAATAAATTGGTAGATATCACAGTGCATAACATAAAAATTAAAATGACGAATCATGAAATGGATCTCCAAATCTGTATACTAATGGAATTATTATTAATACCACCCATGACCTCTGTTGGTATATACTTTTTTCAACCAATTAAAGTATAGTCACAAAGAGGTGAGACATTTCTTAGTCATTCATTCAAACACGTTCACTAGCTTAATTTGAATAAAGGAAATACATATAAACAATATTCATTCTGGGTTTTTTTTAAAAAATTAAAAACGTAGCACATTATTCATTCTGATTGGAAATAAAAGTCAAAATTGTCGAAGCCAAAAATGAATGTGCTCAAATAAGCACGGTAAATTTTGCATTTTACAAACATCACCTGTTAACAAAATATCTTACAGATTTGTACTTTCATTAAATTACAAGCAATGTATATGAAAATAAGTAAGGCTTATTTGAAACTATAGTGTTACCCTTAACATAAGGACGTGACCTCTGAGCTGGTCGGCGTATGCTTAGTATCACAAATTGTATTGTAAACCTCCAGATAGCAGAAACGCATACTCAGCGGCGATTGTGCAGCGTGGGTTGTGTTGTGTTAGTTATTGCATGACCAAACTGCACAGTCTAGCCATTATTCCAACGGTTGAGTTTGCTAATAACACAGTATCTGTAACATCGGAAAGCTATTTGAAACTAATTATCTTAATGATTTGTTATTAATGCAACAAACTGTGTGTGTGTGTGTGTGTGTGTGTGTGTGTGTGTGTGTGTGTGTGTGTGTGCGCGCGCGTGTGTGATTTGGATTTTTAACATAGCTTAATTCTCCAGTCATATCGCTACGATGTCTGCAGTGTGGTAGTTTATAGTGATGTCTAGCACTGGGGCATCATGCCACAGACATGTAGGATCATGCGCCACCCAGTCACATTATCCTGACACCAGGCCGACCAGTCCTAACACAAACCTCTTAATGCTGAGCGCTAAGCGAGGCAGCTGTTATTACCATTTTTAGAAGTCTTTGATATGACTCGGCCGACATCTCGCATCCGAGGCGGACGCTCTTACCACTAGGAGCGGTCGTGCTCGATATGAGAAAAATCACTCCATGATTCCATGATCAGTGTTTTATTGACTATACGCAACTATTTCTTTGCTGTTCGCAAGGCAACGAGAGGAATGCCTTCATTCTAAACATGCGTAGGACGAAAAATGGTCTACTTACGCGCCTGGTACTTATCGGTGATAGCGGTACCGCTGATTAATCTTACTTTCAGCCACGTGTCAATAGCCATGATCTTTCAACTGAGTTAAATTATGTCGTAGCGCGTGAGACCAGTTGCCATAATCAGGCTTTTAAAGTACGACCTTGACCTTGAAGATCCTTTATAATAATATATCACTATTACATGTTCTTTGAGGCCGATTAATCATAGAATACAGACAAACTTTAAATTATAACCACTACAGTTGCTCACAATTTACTTGTACACATTACTATACATTTAATTTTAACAAGGGAAAGCAAGTACAGTTGCTCACAATTTACCTGTACACATTACTATACATTTAATTTTAACAAGGGAAGACACTTCTGTCTTCTCGCGCGACATATTTAAGAATCAACGCTTCTATTTCCATCTACCCTTCAGGTAGCGTAATAATTTTGGTACCGAATCACAGGCATTCGACTTTTTATACCTAAATATAGGTTGACAAAAACCAGACCAATTTGATAGGCTACCGGTCGACGTACGAAAGTCCAGCACACTGAATGGAATGCTGCACCCCGAACCCCCCTTTTTTGGTTGACGGAAATTCGGGTTATCAGTAATTACAGGACATAATTTTCATTAGATCAATGACAGGCTAGTTTACCATCCAGCTCGTAAGGTGAATGTGTTTGCAACACGCACAGTGGATAGGATGTTGGCGTACCTCTATACTATTTTGATGTACCGTTGTAGTTGTGGAGATCTTGCATGATTGAAGCACATTTCTGATAAAAATTGTAGCCCCCATGTCCTCGAAATATCTGAACTAATCAAAATTACATTAACTTTTGTATTTAAAAAACTTTTCAGAGTTTCTGAGAGTGCTGTAAATGCATTCAAAACTATAAAAAATATAAACAAAACAACTTAACAATCTCTAATTTATGCCATGTCTTTTCTCAGTAGCCAGGGTAACCAGCGAGGAAAATCGGCGAGATTCTTTTCTTTAAAATTTAACCATATGTAAAGGATGAACCCGTAAAGCGTAACCTTAAAACACATATGTCAATTTATGCAATTGCTTTTCTCCTTTTCATATCATCATGTATGCTTTACTTAACAAAATGTTACATTAAAATCGATGTTATGCCTGAGAAGCTCAATATGCTTCTTTGCTTTTGCCCATTTATCATGGTCTGCGAAATGACTTAAACTATGGTGAAATCAGGTCAAAAACAACTTCAATTGAATTAAATATAAATATTTTGATATTCATTAGTATAACAAATTAAGGAAAACTTGATGGCAAAACAGATTCGCTTTCTGCAATAATAAGCTGGTGCATTAAGATATTTTTACCCTAAAACTCTGTCATCCTCACCTGTTCCATCCCTGCCCTAACTGAAGCATCTATTAGTGAATCTCATGAATAATTACGACAAGTTTTACCTTTCTGTCGCTTATCTTAACACTTCATGTTTTCTTGAGAAAACGTACTACGCATTTTTTTAAATAGCTCACCTTATAGCATGGGTGGGTGTGCATGCGTGTGTGTGTGTACATGCGTGTGTGTGCATGCGTGTGTTTGTGTACATGCGTACGATTTTGCTAGGGATGAATACTATTCTGTGGAAGAAAATACTTCAATATGATTCAAGTGGACTGTTTGGATTCTTGTGTCTTAAATGTTTCAGGTATAAAACAAATAAAATCATGCAAACAATAATACCATTGTGATATTTATGGAAGCGCTCCACATATATGATGCGTCTGAAGTGACAGCAAGCACAGTGGAGAGAATGTTGGTGCACCTCTGTATTATTGTACTGTGGTTGAAATGTCTTTATATGTTGTGCTTGTGTTAAGCGTGAATAACCTATGCACACATTTTATCAGAATGGATGCCCCCATGTCCTCGAAAAGTCAGCCAGATCGAGTCCAAAATACATTAACTGTAGCATGCAGTAAATAGGGAAAATTAATTATGTCATCAGCATCTGAAAGTGAAATGACACAGCGGAACACATCTGAAGTACGTTCAAGCTGTGTACTCTATACATCAAATTAAACCAATCAATCATACACCAAAATAATGGGAATTAAAAGTTCTTTTAAAACTACTGGAGATACAAAATGCTTTTTTTTAAAATAGACAGCCGGTGGTCTGGCATGGGTACAACATGTCCCGACTATCGTACCTGGAACTGCATCAGGATGATGTGGATGCTGGGGAGACCTGCTCAATCGAGTAAATCAGTGTCTGGAACCTGGTCCTGCTACTTAATGTTGAGGAGTTTCCTGAGACTTGTGGTATGAAAGTGGTTCAGCTTCCTGGCGTGACGTTGGTACACCGTCTACGCTTCGCACGCGTAAAGTAGTGTAAAGAGCACAACTGAGCTGTATAACTTTAGTTTTGTCTGGATGCTGATGCCTCTTCTATTCCAGACGTTGGCATACAATCTGCCAAAAGTTGCGCTGGTTCTGGCAATGCTAAGGCTAACGTCGTCTTCAATATTGACGTTATGTGTTAGTGTGCTGCCAAGGCGGTGGAAGCGGTTCACTACGTTGAGTTTGTGGCCGTTGACTGTAATGTTGGGCTCAACATAACGCTTTCCAGGGGCCGGCTGATGCAGGACTTCAGTCAGATGGTGAAACCAAAGCTTGTGCTGGAGCTCGACAACTTGTCAACGCTGCCTAGCAGGTCGGCTTATCAGCCAGCATTGAGGGCGCAGTCATCAGCAAATAAGAGATCCCTGATGGTGTCTAACATAACCTTGGTTTTCGGTTAAAGCCTTCTGTGGTTGAATTGTTTTCCAGCTGTACGGTACCTGATGCCGAATCCAACCTTTCCATCTCATTAGTAAGCATTAGTAAGCATGGCGGAGAACAATAGATTCAACTGTGTACGTGCCAGAACAGAACCTTTCTTGACGCTATGGGTTACTGGGAATGGTTCAGATATTTCTTCATTGTTCTGGACTATATATGGGGACTATGAAAACAGTGAATACAACTATACATGGAGACTATGAAAACAGTGAATATAACTATATATTGGGACTATGAAAACAGCGAATATAACTATATATGGGGACCATGAAAACAGTGAATATAACTTAATATGGGGACTATGAAAACAGTGAACATAACTATATATGGGAACTATAAAAACATTGAATATAACTATATATGGGGACTATGAAAACAATGAATATAACTATATATGGGGACTATGAAAACAATGAATATAACTATATATTGGGACTATAAACAGTGGATATAATTATACATGGGACAATGAAAACAGTGAATATAACTATACATGGGGACTGAAAACAGTTAATATAACTATACATGGGAACTATGAAAACAGCGAATATAACTATATATGGGGACCATGAAAACAGTGAATATAACTTAATATGGGGACTATGAAAACAGTGAATATAACTTAATATGGGGACTATGAAAACAGTGAATATAACTATATATAGGAACTATAAAAACAGTGAATATAACTATACATGGGGATTATGAAAACAATCAAAATAACTATATATGGGGACTATGAAAACAGTGAATATAACTTAATATGGGGACTAGGAAAGCAGTGAATATAACTATATATGGGGACTATGAAAACAGTGAATATAACTATATATGGGAACTATGAAAACAATCAAAATAACTATATATGGGGACTATGAAAACAGTGAATATAACTTAATATGGGGACTATGAAAACAGTGAATATGACTATATATGGGGACTATGAAAACCAACAGTGAATATAACTATATATGGGGACTATGAAAACAGTGAATATAACTTAATATGGGGACTAGGAAAGCAGTGAATATAACTATATATGGGGACTATGAAAACAGTGAATATAACTTAATATGGGGACTATGAAAACAGCGAATATAACTATATATGGGGACCATGAAAACAGTGAATATAACTTAATATGGGGACTATGAAAACAGTGAATATAACTATATATAGGAACTATAAAAACAGTGAATATAACTATACATGGGGATTATGAAAACAATCAAAATAACTATATATGGGGACTATGAAAACAGTGAATATAACTTAATATGGGGACTAGGAAAGCAATGAATATAACTATATATGGGGACTATGAAAACAGTGAATATAACTTAATATGGGGACTATGAAAACAGTGAATATAACTATACATGGGGACTGTGAAAACAGTGAATATAACTATACATGGGGACTATGAAAACAGTGAATATAACTATACATGGGGACTATGAAAACAGTGAATATAACTATACATGGGGACTATGAAAACAATCAAAATAACTATATATGGGGACTATGAAAACAGTGAATATAACTTAATATGGGGACTATGAAAACAGTGAATATGACTATACATGATGACTATGAAAACAGTGAATATATAGAAGGTCTCAAATTGATTTTATGAAACAAGTTCAATAATTCCCAGCTTTTGCGAACCTTAGCTGTAAATTTTTCAAAGAGTTTTACCAATTTAATATTAACTCATTACCCATTTGAGATTATATTCATCGTATAGGTTTATTTAAAAGTGGAAATTATTTAGATAGAAAGAAATAATAATTTCGTTAATTCTGACAGACCTTTCATTTGTTGTGTGAAAGAAAAAATAGTTCCAACCAAAGTTGAACTAGTATTAATTTTTGAAAGTAGATTATGCTTTTCTTACAAAAGAAGATGTAAGTTTCGTTCTCGGCTATTATTATTATCATTATTATTATTTACATTATCATTATCGCTATTATTATTGTCATTATTATTGTCATTATTATTATTATTATTATTATTATTATTATCATCATCATCATTATCGTTATTATTATGTCATTATTATTATTATCATTATTATTATCATTATTATTATTATCTGTATTATTATTATTATTGTTATTATTATTATTATTATTATTATTATTATTATTATTATTATTATTATTATTATTCAAGGTTCCACACTGAAATTGTCAAGAGAGCGGAAGACATGGCGTGAAGCACGACATGATTGCGAGAGTTTTGGCGGCCATATTGCTCGTACATCAAATTTGGAGGGAATAAAACTTCAACTTAATAATAACCAATTGGATTTCGCATTTGATGACGAAGAAGAAGCATGGATAGGTGCTGTTTTGATTGACAAGGGCTGGAAATGGGCGGGTTCAGCATCATCGGATAATGACAAAGGTGACTGATTTTAGATTGTTTTCCTTTAGTTCTGCTTATTTCTTCAATGACCAGCAATTAATGTTTATTTTACCCGATTCAGTTCAACATATTCCAGGCAACCATCTACTTTATGAATATACAAATAGTGGTTGGGATGAATTCTTGCGCGGAGAAAAACGTTTACTGGAATGAAAGTAGATACCAAAGACTGACGACTATACCTGCTAATGAAAGACTGAAAATAGATATCGAAGACCTAACATTAATGCATGATCGAAATAGATACCGATTCCTATGACATAAATCAAGTTATAATGAAATAATTAATAGAGAACTACATATTTTATATTGGATGTACATATTGATATATATTAGAAGACTATTGCAAAGTCGTTTGTAAGTTTGTAGTCTATTTAATTTTCTTATCTTGATTAATTAATTAGATTAATTAATTGATTAATTATAGTTTGTTAATTAATCTTTTTAACAACGTTAAAACATAATAAGTGATTTGCTTCTTATATGTATTTCCGATGTGATATACACGCAGTAGTGTCAAATCAATTTTATTTCAGCTAAAAATGATTTGTTCTCGAACCATGGCTGCTTTAAACAACAGTATTGGATGGACGCCACCACATTCAAAGACAACAACGCCGAGAAGTGTTTCGGTCATTGCCAATGGAAGGGTGCAATTGGTCTCAAGGTACAGACACACACACACACACACACACACACACACACAAACACACACACACACATCCGTTTTTACAAGTCAAAACAGTCTCATGCTTCACCATGCAGAGTAGATATATGGCAGTCAAAGTAGTTTTGGGCTGATTCCACGAGGTAAACAGATTGAAAATATCGTAGAGTCATATTAGCGTCTGTTAGATGAGAATATGTTCTTCATGACGCGCGAGAACTCTTAAAGAGAACATAATTATTGTTTCAGTAAAAAAAAAAATGAAAGGTTGGAAAAATTGGGGAAAATAAGAAATTGATATCTATCTATCATCTATCTGTATATCTGTCTGTCTGTCTATCTATCTATCTATCTATCTATCTATCTATCTATCTATCTATCTATCTATCTATCTATCTATCTATCTATATATATATATATATATATATATATATATATATATATAAGGTGGGAGGTGCTAGGAAGCATTTGTTACAGGAGGACTGACAATGTCTTTTGAGTTTTCGTTTCGCATGTTGTTCACAGTTTACGTGGTACTATTATCTTGTGCATGTAATGGAAAAATAAAATTTGTATTACATAATGGTTCAGGTCGTCCTTTTCTTGATAACGTTATTTATTTCTGCGGCCTTAAACATCAAACTTCTTTCAGAAGGACTTCTGCATCTGTGAGAGAAATCTCCGAAACATTACCGCAACCGATTCCAGTCTTTGCCACTATTCCTGCGATGGAAACCTGCAACAAGTCTGTGGTGGTCTGCAAGCAGCGTCTGTGTATCAGTCCAGTTAGTTTGTTTTTTTTTCTTCTTGTTGCTCTAGTCTTTAACAGAAAAATAGGGTTTTCTCGATATATTGCTTTCAATCGTCTGTGCCAAAACAAAGCTAGGCTGGTTTTTTGTTTGTTTTTCTTTATAAAATCAAATTTATTTAGATATTTTAATAATCGTTGCAAGTGAGGTTTTTTCAATAGATTCTAAATCTACATTGAGATTTGAACACAAAATGCTTAATGTTTTAATAAAAAGGAAAAGGGATATTTTTTTGTGATGGAATAAACCAAGTTCATGCACTCATAAGAACGGTAAATTACAATAGGATTAAATATAACAAATTTCAGTTGTAAATTACAATAGCATTAAATATAACCAATTTCAGTTGTAAATTACAATAGCATTAAATATAACCAATTTCAGTTGTAAATTACAATTGGATTAAATATAACCAATTTCAGTTGTAAATTACAATAACATTAAATATAACAAATTTCAGTTGTAAATTACAATAGCATTAAATATAACAAATTTCAGTTGTAAATTACAATAGCATTAAATATAACCAATTTCAGTTGTAAATTACAAAAGCATTTAATATTACCAATTTCAGTTGTAAATTACAATTGGATTAAATATAACCAATTTCAGTTGTAAAATACAATAGGTACATTAAAGTAGGGTTAGATATTGCAATAATATCATGTATGTAGGACAAAAAGAGGAAACAACTGTTTTGTATGTATTGACGTGACACAAAAATGAGGAAAATTGCGATGTGCCAGATAATGGGCGCTTTACCGAGCTTTGCCTGTTTGTTTCCAGATTTCAGTCGATGTTTATTGTTGGAAATTCAAATGGACGGCTGGACTATGTTATCTTGCTAGTATTACGCAATAGAACCTCGGTTGTTGGTTTGTTTGATGTTTTGTCGACCTGGATAAACACCGATGTAATTTTCATCAAAAGGATGTTTTGTTTTTCACACACGCATAAATTACAATGCTAAAACTTTAATGTGTTTCATCTTTCTTGTCGTAAAAACTCGTCAACATAAAACAAACTTTGAGTTGCATCGATATTATGGCATTGTTAAATAAACAATATTGAATATAAAAAATATCATCTAAAATAGATATAGATAGTTATGTGTCTCTTGATTCTGAAAACAAGAATATTCAACATAAAAGTGGCGAAGCGGTAGGCTCTTTGTTCAACTCGTGCATGGATGGGTGCGTTTTAAAATCCTGCCCAGTCCAGACAGAATCGCCACGCTAAAACATTTCATAAGTTTATGTGCAGTTACAGACCAGTTAGTTACTTGAAATATTCCACCAAGGAGTTATATGTATGATACCTCAAAGACCAATCCGTTAATTGATATGATACCTCAAAGACCAATCCGTTAATTGATATGATACCTCAAAGACCAATCCGTTAATTGATATGATACCTCAAAGACCAATCCGTTAATTGATATGATACCTCAAAGACCAATCCGTTAATTGATATGATACCTCAAAGACCAATCCGTTAATTGATATGATACCTCAAAGACCAACCCGTTAATTGATATGATACCTCAAAGACCAATCCGTTAATTGATATGATACCTCAAAGACCAATCCGTTAATTGATATGATACCTCAAAGACCAATCCGTTAATTGATATATTCTGCCAAGAGTTTGATTTATGATGAATCAAACATCGGAATTTAAGAGAAAAAAATTATACTTAGAAATTTTTTTACTGATTGATGACGCCTATTTTTTTTTCTCAGCGGGGAGGACGGTGGAATGGGCGAAAGACGAACCTAAACCGTTTAATGACTGTGTTTTTCTCCGCCGTCTAGAGCACTCTTCAAGCATGGTGGAATGGTATTCATCGGATTGTGTGATGGACCTACGATATCTCTGTTACTTCGGTAAGCTTAAAATAATATTTTCAAAGTTTTTAAAGACGCCATTTGAGACATTTTCCCTGATAAAGTCTCGTAGAACTTTATTCGAGGAAGAGGTTTATCCTTGAAAGACATCACTGGGAACCACTAAATTAAATAATACCTCAGACATCGTTGTGCTGTTCGACAAAATGCTAAAAGTATTGAAACAAGTTTTAGGCGTATTAACAATATCTTAAGCAAAACATCACTGTATTTCTCAAGTATTTTAGATATTCTTGTCATCCCTCCACAGTCGCACTAAACACATTGCTCATTATGGTAGAGCAGTATTTTCAAACAGTACTGTACAGCCATTGGTTTGTATTTGAAACGCGTATAAACAGTTTCATATACCCACCTTTTTTAAAATAACAAATATGGGAAGAAAGTGTATGATATGAAACCTATAAATATTTATTACCCAATGATAGTAGCTGATAGCAATTCTTAGTCCAAGTTACATGGCCACAAAGATAAACATACCATTACGTATTGTTTACTTCAACCTAATCTTGCACCAAGGAGATTATGGCGAAAATGCGTAATGTAATGTTATTTTTTTTTTTTTTTTTTTTTTGGAGAGCACGACGACAAATGTGGACTTCGAAATTCTTGCCTGCGATGGTCATCTGAACAGAGAAGCTGGGAGGAAGCAAAACGGAATTGCCGCCTTATGAACGGCATACTTGCTGAAGTTAGTACTTATGACGTCATCAGTAGCCCGGATATACGTACCATGCCTCCTGGAGACTTCTGGATCGGAATGAGGCGCGCAAGAACATGGCAGTGGATTGCTGGTAAAGTTGCCACAAAATTAAAACCAAATGCATGTAATTATCATCATCATTTTATTATTATTATTATTATTATTATTATTATTATTATTATTATTATTATTGTGTTGTATCAATTACATATGAGATATTTAAAATCAGCATGTTTAACGTACACACGAATTTCTGTGTTAACGAAAAGTATTCCACGACAAATGAATGATAATCATTACGGTTTGATGGTTTACATGTTCCTGAATTGTTGACTAGTGGAAAGATACCGAATGTCGCACATGTTTGAACAGTTTACAACTACCAACAATTTAGTTACTAACGGTTACCAAAATTAACCAGCTACATATTTCTTAAAAACACTGGCTACATATAAATATGGAGTTATAAAAAAATATGTAGTCTAATAAATGTCCGTTCTGGATGAAAATGTAAAAGTTATGTTCTTGCATTCAAATATAGATATCAACTATTGTTACAGAGTTCTTTAGTAGTGTAGACCATGAGGTAATAAGTGTCCATTATGCTATTCAATGCAACAGTGAGACAAACGTTTGTGGACATCATTACGCATCAGCTGTATTGGTTATCTTTTTTCAAGTCCTTCCTTGAAATATACTACCGAAAGTAACAACAAAACCGGTTATCTGGATGCCACAGAAGTCACCACAACAACTTATTCAGTCGTACTACTTTATGTTGCTTTATAGGAACATTAGTTCAGGCTATAGTTGTTGTAGGATTTAACGTCATATTTCAGCACACGATAGGCTATACATGGCGGGCCAGTATTAATGGTGAAGGACGGACCCGGGAAAACCCTGGAAAGAACCACCGACCCACAAGAAGCTACTGGCAAGCTTTCTCACATACCCACATTGGCCGAATCCGATACTTGAAGACGCGCAGACAGATGTCAGATGGCAGTGATCCGTAACGGAGAGCGCTTAAGACCACTCGGTCACTCTGGGCCCCCGTTCACGCTATAAAATTGGTAGAAATCATTTATCCAACGCAAGTCTTAAATATTAACGAAGGTCAAAAAAGTTTCATCGACGATATCTTGAAGGAATACATTTAAGAACAGTTTGTCAAAAGTTATCGTTTCGTTTGCTAACCCACGAAACAACCCAAAATGAGCCAATCCATAATTGATCACATAATTGATCACATAATTGATCACAATTATCGTGTGAATTCCAGTATGCTATTATTGTAATAACCGACATCTCACTAAAATGATTGCAGTTATTTTCAACAATCAGTTTGACAAAGCCGCGGATAAAGCTAGCAAACATGTGTTGTCTGTGTACCATAACGTTGCTCATCTTCATTTACCATAACGTTGCTCATCGTCATTTTTGAATGGTAGACTAATGTAAACTATTTTTGTCCGGTTGTTTTCTATTTTTGTTGGGTATACCGCTCTAACACCTATGAAAAACATATTCAACAACGATTGGTTAAATAAGTGTTTTCGCTTCCTTTTGAAATTGCACGAAGGATGACATGCGTTTGTTTTGCATTCATATATAGTCGAGTACAACATTGTGGGAAAACACAGCTCAGTTACTTAGCCATTTCTTTCAAAGTGGTTGCCATCACAGCTGACAAAGAAAGTGAAAACATCTGACAAAGAAAGTGAAAACAGCTGACAAAGAAAGTGAAAACAGCTATTACACGGCAAAGTTGTACATCGTAGTTTTCATCCTGTCCGTTATTTTGACCATGTCAGTATTAGCTTAAAAGAAGACAAATAAATCTCTCTTCTCCAAATGAAAAGTCACGGTGAAATTACATTTTCGCAAATGATTCCCTAGTGAATTCTAGCCAATGTATCTAGTGTAACAAGAACTCACTCGACAAGAAGGAGATTTTTTTTTAAATCAGATTTTTGTAAGGTAGTACCTTTTTTAAAAGATAATGGAGACTTGTACATTAGCACATATCTTAAAATCGATGGAGACTCGTGCGGTAGTACATATCTTAAAATCGACGGAGACTCGTACGGTGGTACTTAGCATCAAACCGATGGAGACTCGTTCGGTAGTACCTATCTTAAAACCGATTGATACCCAAGGACTACACGCTTTAAAGGATGCAACTTTAAAGCAAGGAAAATAATTTCTTTATAATGTCCTCATTTACAAAGTCCTCATTATCAAAAAAAGTCCTCATTGGCAAAATCATCACTATCAAATAAAGTCCTCATTGGCAAAATCCTCACTATCAAATAAAGTCCTCGTTGGCAAAATCCTCACTATCGAATAAAGTCCTCATTGGCAAAATCCTCACTATCAAATAAAGTCCTCATTGGCAAAATCCTCACTATCAAATAAAGTCCTCATTGGCAAAATCCTCACTATCAAATAAAGTCCTCGTTGGCAAAATCCTCACTATCGAATAAAGTCCTCATTGGCAAAATCCTCACTATCAAATAAAGTCCTCATTGGCAAAATCCTCACTATCAAATAAAGTCCTCATTGGCAAAATCCTCACTATCAAATAAAGTCCTCATTGGCAAGTCCAAAAGAGGTCTTTATGAGATGAGGATATATGTGTTACTTCCAACTGTAAAGTATCTTTTGGATCGCGCTGAGACATCCCTGTAAATTCAATTCATATTGATAGCCAGGGCAATTCGTTTTTCTTGCTATACTCCACAAACAAAAACAATAAAGAAAGAGACGTAGTAACCACCACAACAACAACCCCTTCAGATATCATACACATCTTCCGAAAATGAATAAGAAAAGAAGTATTGGGACGATCAGAGAATTTGTCGTTTTTTATTACTAACAGAATAACAAAAGAACCAGTGTTTTAAGTCAGGACTCGATCTGTTTGCCATGCCAACAGCGCAGCAAACTGATATTGTCGAATCATTGGACCATATGAATGCTGAAAACGCAAACGAAACAAAAGACATATCTCACAGCAGCAAAGTTAAAGAATCAACTAACACGAGATAGGTTTAAACAATTTGAATAATTGAAAGAGTACATACACGGACACGGATAATAATTACACAGGTGAACAATTTCTGTTTTAAATTATGTATTTAAACATATTCAGAAGATCAAACATGCCTTGATCATTGAATTCAGGCGTGCTTGTCATTTATGTAGAATGATTTTATATCGACAGTACCAATTTCTTGCAGACTGGAGTGTAGCGTATACTTTACGAATCAATTGCACGCTGGAGTGTAATATCGATTGTACGAATGCCTGGTACACTGAAATATAGTATATACCTTACGAATCAATTGCACACTTGAGTGTAGTATCGATTGTACGAGAACCTGGTACACTGGAGTGTAGTATATACCTTACGAATCAATGGCACACTGCAGTGTAGTATCGATTGTACGAGGACCTGGTACACTGGAGTGTAGTATATACCTTACGAATCAATGCCACGCTGGAGTGTAGTATCGATTGTACGAATGCCTGGTACACTGGAGTGTAGTATATACCTTACGAATCCATGCCACACTGGAGTGTAGTATCGATTGTACGAGAACCTGGTACACTGGAGTGTAGTATATACTACACGAATCAATGCCACGCTGGAGTGTAGTATCGATTGTACGAATGCCTGGTACACTGGAGTGTAGTATACACGCTATGAATTATTGGAACATTAGAGTGTATTATAGACCCTGTGAAGTCCTGACACACTGGAGTGTAGTATATTCCGTACGAATTAGAATATTAGCCAACGTAATACATTATATGAATGAAATTGATTGTTGTTGTTGTTGTTGTTGTTGTTGTTGATTTGGTGTTTGAAAGTAAACTCAAAGTAAAGGGGTAATCTTTGGTTGACGTTTTGTTTTGAAGTCATATTTAATTATTTACATGACACACCACTTAAACAGTATCATGAAACTTTAGACACAAGATATTCATGAATGATTCGTTCCGTATTTTGTGATTCATGTGTTTTTCAACAATCTTGTAAGCATATATAATTTATATTGTACGTTTTTTGCTTACATCGTAGGTTTATTTATTTAAACATTTAAAATCATTGTTTAATTTGTAACTAATAGAATACATCTGAAACGTTAAGACACAAAGCAAAATTTCTTAATATAGACTTTAGTAATTAGAAAATAAGAATAATGTTTAGCAGAATGCCTTAAGAATAATTGTATTTTTTTTAACAGGTGATACTGTTGGAGAAAACATGTTCTACCGCCACGAGCTTCAGCAGAATCATTTCAAGTCCTGTGCCGTTCTGCATAAATTAAATTCCGATCTCGGTCTGTCTGTCCGTTCTTGTCAGCTCAAGCGGAAATATCTCTGTGAATATGGTAGGCATTTACATCCAACCTAGCCGACGTACATAGTACATCTTCTGTCTACAATTGATTTTATTGGTACATCACCAGCGGAGTTTAGATTCATTTTATTTTCCTGTTTAAAGCTAAGGGTTGGTATTCGTAAAGATACACCGCCATTAAAATTCAGGCATTTTCATTATCCAGGTATTTTTTTTAAATACGAGTTATGTTTAGATGTGAAGCAAAAACATAATTAACCAGGGCGGGGGGGGGGGGGGCTGCAAACTTAAAGAAGTATTTAATACTACTAATGTTAAACTGTATAGCCCACTTTGTAAGGGTGCTGTTGGTGGTGTGGGTTGATTGGCGGAATGTACATCCTTACAAGGTGACCGCTTTATTCGGTTCTCGTTATGTAGAGGGTGACCCCACCCCTGGGTTATATTAATACAAAGTTTGGAACTTATATATAGGTGGAATAAACAGAGTTTTGAGCAGATATATATATATATATATATATATATATATATATATATATATATATATATATATATATATATATATATATATATATATATATATATATATATATATAGAATGACACAAAACCCGATATATGAAAACAACAATTATTTAATCAATTACATAAGGAAAATACAGTTCTTTTTAAAAAATATATTCATTCATCGAATTTCAAACACAAATGTATTTATATTAACAACCTATCAGCAATAGCCGATTAAATGGTTCATCATAGAATCGAGTGAACAATTTAAATCATTGCCTTGTACAACGTCATAACCTTTTTTACCCAGTTCACTCCAACGTCACTATGGCTGTTCGAAATCCTTTCGCTTTTTCTTTCCTCCAAACTCTCCACTGTTTTGCATATTTTCGGCCCTCACAGTTTATGTGGGTAGGTGGATGCGTAAGTACGTAGATATGTAGATACAAAAATAAGTAGGTACGTAAGTACATAGATATGTAGATACGAAAATAAGTAGGTACGTAAGTGGAAACGTTAGGTGAGCTATGTCATCTTGTGCTTTCAAGCGTTGCTCGCTTATACTGCCAAAATTGTGTATGTAGACCTGCCAGACCTCCGGTCCCTTGGATAAATGTTTTACGAGAGACTTTCTTCTAAATTCAATCTCTGATTTTTTTTATATTTCATTCTTGTAGGTAAAATGTAGACTGATTACATTTTTCGGGCAATAGGACAATATTGCGTGGGAAACACGCCCCTTATTTAATGTAACCAATCAGTGTTAAATATATGTACCGCCCTTTAACACTAGGCACTAAAATTGAGGTCAGTCTGACTTATAGAATTCTAAATAACTGATTTTGGAAAATCTCATTTCTGACATGTTCGATACAAAGATCGACGTTAATATTAATTCTTTCCAGTCTGTCTGACGGTTAAATAAACGAAGGCTTAATTAAGAATCACTTCCTCTCACGACACGTACATTAAAAATCATTGCAGTATAGCTATTAAACACGCACATCTCCCCATACATCTAAGTAATTGATCTCTTGCCTAAGTTAATAAGCTCTTCATAGATTGAGAGAAATTTGCACCCCGAGTCTATTACAATATTAGAATATTGTCTCTAAAATTATGATCCGCTCTGTCATATAATCTGACACTATACCTATTGCCGCTCTTTATGAGTGATATCCCTTTGGATAAGGTCAGGGATCATTCGGGTACGCATCACGATATGTTCAATTCCTATTGATCACCAACACTATTATTTAAAAAACCTGCAAGAATCAATTCACCTTCAATTTACAGCATACATAAACGTTCATACAACATACCTATAATCTACATTATTTACACATTTAATGGTAAAAGTTGTTTGTATATGAAGACAACTTTAGTCCAAATGACCTTTGAAGTTCTCTGCGAAGAAAGCAGCATTGCGAGCGTTGTGTCAGTCGATCTATATACAATAACAATGTCTTGTTTTGTTTTGTATAGAAGGTATCAATGGACCACCTGCCACGATGCGTCTTGTAGGCGGTATAACTCCCGGCAACGTAACTAAATCGCACAACCAGGATGTTTCCACTACACATGTTCCGGATATGACGGCGACACTGACCCCTAAAATAGACGGGTCTCCAGCTTTCACTGATTCAGATATATTGAGTACATGTAAGTTTAATTATTCGTTCACCAAACCCGAAAGAGAAAAGAGTTGATGGTAAAGTAATGTGTCCGTAGTCCGTTTTATTCACATGAGCGCTACATAACATAGTGCTCACCTTTTTTTTTGTCTGGAATATAACCCTCATATAAAAACATGGTCATTCAGTCGCCAACTTTCCTTCCTTTTTGCATCTTCATTTGGGCGTATAACGGTTGGTTTCACGCCTTTTGGGGTACAACGAGTATACTCGTCTTGGATAGCTCACGCCATGCACTTAAAACATTCTATTACTTTTATTGTTGATTAATTCATCTCATACAAGGGAGAGAAAAACAGGAGTGTGCATTGCATAGAAATCCATCCTCTGACTGGTCTATTTCCACTTACTAATTCTATACGTATTTTTTAGACCTGACCAATTAAGCGATAGCAGGCACACTTAGGTCGCTTTTCCATGTGTATGTTGACCTGTCTTCCTGTTTGTCTGTTCGTTACCACATCTTCTCCTAAACCACTGGGTAGAACTTCATAAAACTTATTTTTTATGTTGTCCCAGCGATCGCCATCAACTCTAGTTCCTTTCTCTTGGATCCCTGATAGGATCAAAGATAAAATATACAACCCTTTCAATTACATTGACATTTTCCGCGATGACCAAATTACATCTATGCATCCATGACAGAGAGACACGTTATATAATGTCTGGGTTACTATCGGAACGACGGTTTGGGGTTAGAGCATCCAGTAACAACATGGGTTGCTGTCTGGAGAAGGGTTGGAATATACAGATAAAGAATGTATGAGTTGCTGTCTTGGAAGAGGTTTGGGGTTAGAATATCCAATAACAGTATGTGTCGCTGTCTGGATACGGGATTGGTGTTAGAGGATACAGTAACAGTATGGGTCGCTGTCTGAATATGGGATTGGTGTTTGAGAATACAGTAACAGTATGGTCGCTGTCTTCATACTGATTCGGGTTAGAGTATACAGTAACAGTATGTGTTGCTGTCTTGGAAGAGGTTTGGTGTTAGAGTATACAGTAACAGTATGTGTCGCTGTCTGGATACGGGATTGGTGTTAGAGTATACAGTAACAGTATGTGTCGCTGTCTTGGAAGAGGTTTGGTGTTAGAGTATACAGTAACAGTATGTGTCGCTGTCTGGATATGGGATTGGTGTTAGAGTATACAGTAACAGTATGTGTCGCTGTCTTCAAAGTGGATTCGGGTTAGAGTATACAGTAAAGGAATTCTTCACTGTTCTGAGAGGGGCTTGGGATTGAAGATTTCAAATAAATATTAGTCAGTGTCCTTAAAGTGGTAAAAGATTTAGGTATGCAGTAAAAAATTTGGGAAGGACGATCTGATGATATTTAGGTATGCAGTAAAAATTTGGGAATGACGATCTGATGATATTTAGGTATGCAGTAAAAATTTGGGAAGGACGATCTGATGATATTTAGGTATGCAGTAAAAATTTGGGAAGGACGATCTGATGATATTTAGGTATGCAGTAAAAATTTGGGAAGGACGATCTGATGATATTTAGGTATGCAGTAAAAATTTGGGAAGGACGATCTGATGATATTTAGGTATGCAGTAAAAATTTGGGAAGGACGATCTGATGATATTTAGGTATGCAGTAAAAATTTGGGAAGGACGATCTGATGATATTTAGGTATGCAGTAAAAATTTGGGAAGGACGATCTGATGATATTTAGGTATGCAGTAAAAATTTGGGAATGACGATCTGATGATATTTAGGTATGCAGTAAAAATTTGGGAATGACGATCTGATGATATTTAGGTATGCAGTAAAAATTTGGGAAGGACGATCTGATGATATTTAGGTATGCAGTAAAATTTTTTGGGAGTTACGATCTGATGATATTTAGGTATGCAGTAAAAATTTGGGAATGATCTGATGATATTTAGGTATGCAGTAAAAATTTGGGAATGACGATCTGATGATATTTAGGTATGCAGTAAAAAATTTGGGAATGACGATCTGATGATATTTAGGTATGCAGTAAAAATTTGGGATTGACGATCTGATGATATTTAGGTATGCAGTAAAAATTTGGGAATGACGATCTGATGATATTTAGGTATGCAGTAAAAATTTGGGAAGGACGATCTTTGGCAGTTGCTCATTTCATCTCCAACTCTCTCTACAACAACTTTCAACAATGTGATAAACACCTAATGTAGATTACGAGTCCTGTTTTTTTTTTAAAATTTATGTCATCAAAATCGCAGATTCGCTTTCATGGATTTGGTAATAATCCATTCAAATACAACTACACATATGCATATGTCCCTTTGTGGACGGCAGTAACTATAAAAATCCCAACTTGCTTGCTTGCTTGCAACTACACATATTTTATTGATTCGCCTCTATAAGCATATAGCAAGATACGGCTTCAATTTTACCATGTCAGAGGCAAAACTTGATCAGTGTTTATTATGACTTTGTGTTTCAGCTTTTATACTAAAGTTAAGTCAGATTTTAACTTGGTACTTCATTTTTTTTGTACCTTTCAGATTCGCCAAGTTGATACCAATTGATAATCAAAACGAAAGCACCCTGATATGACGGTCTTTTAAGGTTGAAAAAATGATGCCAATCCGCTATCAATTATGACTACCATTGCTAGAAAAGTGAAACCTTCCAACGTCGGGGGGGGGGGGGGTACAACTGAAGAGAATATGACCACAAGTGACATAAATTCCAATAATATGTCGATATGACATATCATTCTAAATATATAAAACCCTTGAATTTATTATTTTTGCAAACAAAATGCCAGACAGATTCGGACCACATATGAAAGCTTCATGACCTCCTGAAGGCTTTCAAATTAGTATTCTGTCTAAACTATGTAACAAGACAAAGGTACAGCCCAACTAGCATTCAATTTTCCAAAAAATATAAATTTGTTTCCCTAAAATGTAGAATCAAACAAAGTGACACAAGGAAAATTAACTTACAGTATTTGAATTTCTGGAATTTATAATAAATGAATAAACAATTTCACAGTGATCCAGAAACTATCCCAAGGTATTCCGAATGAAGGTATTCCAAATGAAGGTTATAATGTGTTCCTGTGTTTTTCTTGCTACTTTAGATTCTTGGTTCTAATAAACCAAAAATCTTTTCTTCAAAGCAAATTACTTGAAAGTAAAATATCACTTGAATGCTTCAAATGATCCACTTAAATTCATTAAGTGCCCATGTCTTTGAATAATTTCACAGTAGTTCAGCAAAATACTGTCAAATCAGAATGAATGTTTAAATTTATGTAATTCTATCAATAAATAACTTCCTGTCACGGCTCGTATAGAACTGGAACACAACCTGACAAATTATTTAATTTGTTTATATAGCCACGTTATAGGTATCAAATGAACAAAATCTGATTCACTAAAAATATTCAGATCATTTAGATCAATTTATTGTGAAATATGTTACCAGCCATGGTCTGGATATTTCATATTATTGAGCCAATCGACAGCAAGGACGCTCATGATATATCTAAAGAAAAAATGTACTCTTAAGATCACGTGATGTTGTAATTGCTGCCATTCAGACTGATGCATGGCGTACTTTTACAGAAATATTTGTTGATCTGACCTTGACAATCCGCTTTGATTTATGAATTTCACAACGAATTGTATATGTACTTTCAGCACTGTACAGGCCATCCACTGAATTTAAGAATTAAAATATAAATGTCATAAACCCAAACGACTTACATAAACCACATTGAAAATTAATAATTGGTATAAATATTTGTAACATTATATTGATAAGATCCTGAACTGCCGCCAAATATGGCCTCTGTTGCGATGAGAAGAAACCAATTTTCAATACCTACTTAAAGGAACTTGACCAAGTTTGATATACGTATGCTGGCAGGAAGTTCTATCAAATGTTTAGAAGTAATGACGATTTGACAGCAAATAAACCATCGATTACTAGACTTAGCAGAATCTTTAAGAGATTTATTCCAATAACCGCAAGAGAATTGGAGTAAAATTTAGAAAACTATACAGTTTTCAGAGTTGTACAAATGATGCTAATCAGACGATATTTCTAAAAACACAAATACTTTAAAAAAAAAATAACCTGAATTAAAAATATTTTTATGTGTTTACAATTAAATCCGTTCGCCATCAAATATGGTCACAGTTTAGTAAAACATATTAATACATTTAAATGACACAACCTTCAACCTAGACATAATAATAATTCGATAAAAATTTGACGGTAAGTATTCTGACATGAAGGGCACAAAATGGCTGCCGTTAGTAAAACAAACACAAAAATATTGCAACCATTCTAGTAACCAACAGGTCAACAAAATATAATATGACAGAAAGTTTCAAAGCTTAAAGGACTGTATTTATAATGTATCTTATCCTCGATCAAATATGACCGTCATCACCAAACACGAACATCTCAAATGAAAGAAACCTCATAGCAAAATCTGGCCATCTTTAACGGAAAACTTCTTTGCCCTGATGCTGATGTACCACATGGATGAACCTACCCCCCACCCCCACCCCCACCCCCACCCCCCCAAAAAAAACAAACTTCGAAACAATTCTTTTCATAACGTATGAAATCAACATCATTAGAAGAATATATACAGAAATCGCTCTAGTCGGTCATCCGTATTACTGGACCAACTGCTCTTGTATTTAGTGATTAAACATATTTCAATCAGGCGAGTGATTTCAAGCCCACTTGTGAGTTTTGTTTTAACCCTGTCCCTTTATGAAAAAACTAAAATGAAGTTATACCTTTGCCTTCGAAAAACTATTTTGCAGGCCCAGTCATTGGCAGTAGCCGTCTAAATAAATTACGTATCAACGTTATCATCATTCCTTTGTTCGTTGATACTGCATGGAATGATTTTCTTCCTCTCGTTTTCATTTAGACATAGATACATCGGTACTGTATGGAATTAATTATTTTTCCTTTCATTTTCTTCTTAAAAATTTACATTGGTACTGTATGGAATTAATTATTTCTTCCTTTCATTTTCATCTTAGACATTTACATCGGTACTGTATGGAATTAATTATTTCTTCCTTTCATTTTCATCTTAGACATTTACATCGGTACTGTATGGAATTAATTATTTCTTCCTTTCATTTTCATCTTAGACATTTACATCGGTACTGTATAGAATTAATTATTTCTTCCTTTCATTTTCATCTTAGACATTTATATCGGTACTGTATGGAATTAATTATTTCTTCCTCTCATTTTCATCTTAGACATTTACATCGGTACTGTATGTAATTAATTATTTCTTCCTCTCATTTTCATCTTAGACATTTACATCGGTACTGTATGGAATTAATTATTTCTTCCTTTCATTTTCATCTTAGACATTTACATCGGTACTGTATGGAATTAATTATTTTTTCCTCTCATTTTCATCTTAGACATTTACATCGGTACTGTATGGAATTAATTATTTCTTCCTCTCATTTTCATCTTAGACATTTACATCGGTACTGTATAGAATTAATTATTTCTTCCTCTCATTTTCATCTTAGACATTTACATCGGTACTGTATGGAATTAATTATTTTTTCCTCTCATTTTCATCTTAGACATTTACATCGGTACTGTATGGAATTAATTATTTCTTCCTTTCATTTTCATCTTAGACATTTATATCGGTACTGTATGTAATTAATTATTTCTTCCTCTCATTTTCATCTTAGACATTTACATCGGTATCGTTTTCTTTATAGGTCTTTACATCGGAATCGGATTTGTATCTGGCATGGGATTCGTTCTATTTGTTGGGTTTCTTGTCTTCCTTGCCTTGCGGTAAGTAAATTTCTGTGCCTTTACATTTTCAAAACTCTCCTTAATACTTAACAGCTCTTTGGCATTGTTCGAAGTTATTTATGACAGACATGGGAAAACGGGAGTATGTGGAGAGATGGACCTGACCTGAAGGTTATTTGAAACAATTGCCATTCGTAGACTCTGAATCGACTTCTGGCGTCTGATTGTTCAGTGCTCAAATATAATGAGACGACTGATTGATCAATGCTCTGACATTAACCAATGACACATTGTATTAGTCCGATATTAGCCAATGAGACGTCAGAGACCACATTGTGTGTGTGTGTGTGTGTGTGTGTGTGTGTGTGTGTGTGTGTATATATATATATATATATATATATATATATATATATATATATATATATATATATATATAACAACCCTGACCCTAATAGCACAAACTGATCTACCACTAAAACCACAAACTGACTTCCCACAATATTATTACTACTTCTCCTCCACCTCCTCCTCCTACTACAAATGCTACTGATTATACTACTACTAATAATATAATATAATATAATATAATATAATATAATATAATGTAATGTAATGTAATGTAATGTAATGTAATGTGATGTGATGTGATGTGATGTGATGTGATGTGGTGTGGTGTGGTGTGGTGTGGTGTGGTGTGGTGTGGTGCGGCGCAGCGCAGCGCAGCACAAGCACAGCACAGCACAACACAACACAACACAACACAACACAACACAACACAACACAACACAATACAATACAATATAATATAATATAATATAATATAATATAATATAATATAATATAATATAATATAATTATATACTACTACTACTACTACTACTACTACTACTACTACTACTACTACTAATAATAATAATAATAATAATAATAATAATAATAATAATAATTCTCACACAGGATGACACACATAATCTGAAATAATATTTGAGTCTTTTGGATTTGATGTCTAATTTGATAATAGCCAATGAGATGTCAGAATTTTAAGCAGTGTCTAAATTTGAAAGTGTTCTTGTAACCATTGAGTCAGTTTATCGTTGAACACTGTATATGTCTAGGCCGATGAACGAAGTAGTTTGAAAAACGATGCAACGTCACTTTGCGAGTAAACAACACGTTAGTGTGCTATGGCTACTACTACTACTACTACTACTACTACTACTACTACTCAGTCTCTTGACCTATTGTGGTCGTTGAGGCACTGAGCTGCTGAACATCTGACCAGTTCCCTCCACTTGATTCGATCATGTGCCAATGCCTGTGTCTCTGCAAATCTTTTCCTGGTCCATTCTGTGATGCTGTCACTCCAATTTTTTCTCTGTCTACCTCTCCTTCTACCACCTTGGACACTACCCTGCAGTACTGTTGTGGATAGATTGTTGGCTCTAGTGACATAGCCATACCATTTCAGCTTTCTCTTTTTGACAATGGTGAGGAGGTCTTCATAATGGCCTACTTTGTGCCTGATGGTGTTGCGCACTTCTTCATTTCTGATGTGGTCCATGTAAGAGATGCCAAGGATGGTTCTGTAGCATCTCATTTCAAGTGCCTGAATTCTTCGTTGTAATTCTGCTGTCAGGGCCTAGGCCTCGCATGAATACAGAAAGATTGAGATGACTAGTGCTCTCAATAGTCTGATTTTCGTTTTCAGACAAATGTTCTTGTCTCTCCAGATGGGTCTTAGCTTTAAGATAGCTGCCGTTTTGTTTGTGCTGCTGCTGCTGCTACTACTACTACTACTACTACTACTACTACTACTACTACTAATAATAATAATAATAATAATAATAATAATAATAATAATAATAATAATAATAATGAGGAATGTAGCGGCTAATCTTTAGAAGCTCTAAGCCCTTTATAGCATCTATAATGATATGACTACAGAAAAGCAAAAACAAAAACCATGAAATTAGAAAACAAACATAATGATGAAAATAGTTACGGTAGGAGACATTATTAGGTCTTTAAGTTTGTACTTACAGTCGAAAAAGGTGAGTTTTAAGCGCCCTCTTGAAAGGGATCACCGTGTCTTTGCGTTTAATTTCAATGGGCAATTCATTCCACGTTGCTGCAAAAGAACGTTGTCCATATGACTCAAATTTCATAGTGAGAATAATGAGTATACGATTCTCAGAAGTGGAGCGTAAGTATCTTGCTGGTGTGTACACATGGGTGAGGCCATTTAGGTATCTTGGACTGAAGTCAGTCAGTGAAACGTAGCACAGAGAACAGGTTTTGTATTTGATCAAATTGATAGCCAGCGAAGGGTACAGAGCAACGGGGATGTGTGCGCTAATTGTGGTACTCTAATGATGATCCGAAATATTGAGACGCCCCAGACAAAATTGAGTTACAGTAGTCAAGTCTTGAAAGTAATAATGAACATAATTGTTTTAGTGGCATCAACTGAAAGATATTTGCGAATGGATCTGATGCGTCTCAGCCCAAGATATGCAGCCTTGCATATGTTCATGACATGTTGGTGCAATGTGAGAGTACTCTCCAGAGTAACACCTATGTTTCGTATTGACTGTGTGACTTTAATGTTAGTGTTGCTGATATTTTTTGTTTGAGGAAAAGGATATGAATGAGAAATTCTTTGTGTTGGATCAGAATGACCTCAGTTGTATCATCATTCATCTACAGCTTGTTACATGTCATCCATGATTTCACATCAGAAATGCATCTATCTACACCTTGTGTGGTAGCATCAGCTTCAGTTGTGTGGCTAGATTTGTATATTTTGGTGTCATTAAGGTACAGGGAGACATTGGATGATTATTTATGACACTTGAGAGTGGCTGAGTGTATAGAATGAAGAGAACGGGTCTAAGAACAGACCCCCTGTGGAACACAACAACAAAGATCAACAGGGATGGAGTGTATTATATTTGCAAATACAATTTGTGTCCTGTTGACCAAGTAGGACTTGAACCACAGTAAGGCTGTATTGTGAATGCCAAATACATGCTGAAGACGGTGAAGAAATATTTCATGGTATATTGTGTCAAATCCTGCAAACAAATCAAGGAGGGTGAGAACTGTAATTTTTCTGTAATCCAAAACATAACTAATTTCATAAACGTGGTTCAATACTGTGGCAAGGGCGATATGCACATCTAAAACGTTTTTTTAACTTCAGATTAAATACAAGTTGGGTTAGAAAAACGTTTACTAATTTGATTTTGTATGAACGTGAGATTATAAACTGGTCGGTAGTTCTTTAAATCGTTATGGTTGAGTGTTGGTTTCTTCAGCCGATGCTTTACAATGGCAGTTTTAAACAATGATGGGAATTTCCCGGATGAAAGAGGTATATTAATAACATCAGTTAGTGAAGGCAATATTGGATCTAAGCACTCAAGCAGCAGTGATGATGGAATTGGATCAAGTTCATATGACTTTGGTGTTTTCTTCATTACGATTGTCCGTACTAAATCCATAGAGATAGGTTCAATTGCTGCTAACGGTTGTTGCTGAAATTCTGTATCATAACTGTATGGTGACGATGAGTCAATTGAAATGGTGTTGTCAAACTTATCTCTAAAGGTTTGCACTTTGTCACGGAAGAAATTTGCAAACAGGTTCCGGAAGGTCTGCTGGAGAGAAAGTAGTTGGAAGTTGTGTACATTTGTTCCTTGACATTAGTTTGTTAGTTATCTCGAAGAGCTCTTTGCAGCTGGAACTCTCCGTGATCTTAGTACTGTAGTGGGATACTTTGGCTTAATGGACTATGTTTGTGACGCTCTTCTTAGTGGCTTCATGGATTTGTTTATGAATAGTGAGTGCGGTGGAAAGACAATACCTCTCCACTGTACTGCGGTCTCTTTTAGCAGTGCGAAGCTCGTCCTTAACACTGCTATACCAAGGAGAACACTTTGAATTGATACTCTGCACTTGGTGGCTGGGCATGTTTTTCAAGCAATGAACGCAGGCAGTTATCTAGTTGCTCTGCTGTGGGAGGTAAGAAAGTTATTAGGTTTCTTGGATGTTATGCATTAGTTTGATTATATTTATCATATGGTGGTCTGTCATAGTAGCAAATTAAGGTGGATGTTTGGATGTCAAGATGGCATATAATGCAGAGGTGATCTGATGCAAGTTCGTGGGATACAAAGGTGGACCGTATAAGATAAATATGAGGTCCATGAATAATCCAATCTAAAATGTGACAATGTTTGCGTGAGATGGTTAACTGTTTAAGGTTGAAATCATGAATGGAATCTAGGAGTTTTTATGTTTAAGGGTTTCCAGGACAGCCAGAAGGAAATTTAAAATCTGCAAAATAATTAGGTTTCCACCTATCGAATTCCATACCCCAGGAGATTCGGAAACTGCTCCAAAAGGAGAGATTCAGTCAGCTTATTTTTGTCTACATGGAGGAGGGTGGTAGAGGCAGAGAAAATGGACTCACCTTTGTGTCAGTGTGAGTGTTGTTTGGACTAGTTCAAACGATGTGTGGCAGAAATTGAAGGTTGTGTTGTGTATAAGACGTTTTATCATCAAATTCTTTGTGATAACGACAATTTCCCTTCTGCAAGAGTGGCGGAGGAACGACTTGATGGAGTAACCGGTGGGTGGTAGATCCGCCCAGTTGGGCTCATCGCCTGATGCTTTTAGCCAGGTTTTTGTCAGGAAGAAGACGTCGATATTCTGATCGTTGACGAAGTTAACTATTTTTGTGCGCTTATCCGGTTATCCTACTGATTGGGCGTTGATTATTGCAATACGCTGTGGTATCTCTGGGATAGTTGACATAAAATTTTATCTAAATTAACGGTCGATTTTTTATTTTTTTAGCCGGGAAGGGTGAAAGGGAGATAACTGGATTTTTTTCCTGTTCTACGCCGGCCAGCTTTGAAACAACGTTTTTTTTTTCGCTTCTGTTTACACTTAAGTAATGTGAATATAGTCCCAGTTATTTTTAGTCTTGAGCACAATGTAGTATGGAGAACCAAGGAGTGGTCATTTAAAGCAATGAATGAGGGTCCATCATTGAATAAACGGGTTGACTGGCGATCACGTCATGGCGGTTTAAGGACGTTGCAGAAGCAGAGCAAGACACCTGAGAAAAAATCTAATTGTTTTCGTTTCCAAAACAAGTAGATAAAGAAACACATACGATCTGAACAGCCAATGCATGATGAAACACAATAATAAAGACCATGATAGACAACAAGCACATATATCATGAAAAGCAGCACACAATCGGAACAGCTGCTTCAAGCCATTTAAGCGACAGCGGCCATCTTTCCGGAAATAATAACTATTCTCGAACAGGAAGTCACAAGTAATCTGAAACAAATAGTGCAAAATCGTATATTTTGGATCTAATGTGCAATTTGTAAAATGGAATGCCGTCATACACGTCGGATTGCATAGTTTATTGCAAAATTATACGATTTTCTTCATAAATATTTACACTGTCCTCACAAATTTATTTTAGTTTGTAATATTTATCTTGATCCGTATTTTAAACATACATGGAGTCAGGTTACATAATGGTTAAAAGGTTTACATCATAATATCACTGAGTCTGTTGTCTACTAATTTTGTGAGTGTGTTTACAAATTATTTGATGTTCCTGCACTGCAAACGTAATTTGGCCACAAGTATACTGTGCAACATTCTGGAAGTTTCGTATCAAGGTGATAACTAGGGACTTAATTTGTTGGTGAGACAGGGGAGCAGTGGGGTGGCATTTGCTGCTTTCCCCAAATTTACATGTGCAGTAGGATTGATGTAGCCTTTATACATTGCCCAGCCCCACCACGATCAAGATTTGAGTTATGCCCCCTCTCCTCTTCCCGAATCAAGTCTCGCCCTCCGAGAAAATAAATTGAAATGACTTTCCTGGTGACAACGTTTCAGCGAGGTAGCTAGATGGAATGTTTTGTATCAACGTAGCAGCGTATCGGTAAGGTAGTCTGTTTAAATGTTTGGAATTAAGGTGCCAACATTTTGGAGAGGTAGGTTTTTCTAATATTTGTTATTAAGGTGTAAACATATTGGAGAGGTAGGATTTTTGAATGTTTGTAATTAAGGTAAAAACGTATCGGGGAGGTAGATTTTTTGACTGTTTCATAAAAGGAATTAACCCGGTGGGGTGATAGCTTGTTTGTATATTTGGAATTAAGGAAACAGATTGCGGAGGTAGAATATGTCAATGTTTCATGTAAAAAAAAAAAATTGGGGGGGAGAGAGGGTAGCTTGTTTAAATGTTTCGAACTATGTGCGAACAAGTCTTTTTAACGCTTGATGTGAATATGTGTACATATTTAGCACATTACTGATATGAAAAGGTCAATCAAACAAGTCTTTTTAACGCTTGATGTGAATATGTGTACATATTTAGCACATTACTGATATGAAAAGGTCAATCAAACAAGTCTTTTTAACGCTTGATGTGAATATGTGTACATATTTAGCACATTACTGATATGAAAAGGTCAATCAAATGTTCTTCTTTTTTATGACTGATACATTTGTATTGAATTTTAGCGTAAACAAAAAGAAAGAAAGACTATTTCCCCCACAGTTCAATAAATTATGCTTCAAAAAAAGGTTGAAAATAATAGTTTACTATATTCTCAACATGTCTCTCATTAATTAGTAAAATATTATCGACATACATACAACGTTGTTTTGCGTACCATGGCCCAGCTACTTAGAACCATATGTCCGTTGCAAGTAGACACCAATACACGGTGATCTCATTCAAGAGTGCTGTTAAAACTCACTTACTTCCACAAGACAGTTCCAGCGGCGCTCTAGTCTTTAGAGCGTCAGCCTCGGTTGCGAGTTCGAACCCCGGCAGAGTCATGCCAAAGACTTCTCAAAATGGCATTAGCATTATACATCCCTATAAACTGTCACACTGCTGACATCATGACGATATGACTGGATTTTGTTTTTGCCATGTTAAAAATCCAAATCACACACACCTCATTTTGACTATAAGGACATACTTGAAGGATTGATGTTTACTTTCTTAATTAGTGTTAGCAAGTCTTTGTTTTGTAATTTATTCGTGTTTGCGTTTTGTAAATCTTGTCGTTTTTCTATGTGTTTTTATGTGTTATCTTATATTGTAAACCTCTTGATGTTCCTAAGGATTTGGCGCTGTACTAAGATCACATTATTATTATTATTATTATTGTTATCATCATCATCATCGTCATTACTATTATTATTAGAAGAAGTAGTATTATTATTAGTTTCATCTTTATTGTTATCATTATTATTTTATTAATTATTATTATTATTATTAATATTATTATCATCATCGTCATTACTATAATTATTATTAGAAGTAGTATTATTAGTAATATCATCATTATTATTATCATTATTATTATTTTATTAATTATTATTATTTTATTCCCATGCCGTTTTAATATTCAGATTCTCATACTTTCTTTATATTATCAAAAATAACATACCTGCAATGTGTGCATTATCAAAGAGCTTACCTGTTATGTTTGTATTATCAAGCATATCTTACTTGCTACCTGCTGTTTATATTATCAGAAATAACCTACCTGTTAAATTTGTATTATCAAAAGTAACTTACCTGTTAAGTGTGTATTATCATACGTAACGTACTAGAAGGTATGATCAGTATAACAAAAGATGTTATACAAATACCTATTTCCCTGGGTCAGATCATTACGACCATAAGGTATTCCAATATTAATTGACAAAACAGGCATGTTCCTTTCATTAAGGGTGACATCAAAAGGTTTAGTGAAGCTATCTATATATAGTAGACGTATTTCATTGGTAGTCACGTGATCTTGTCCTTGAGTTTGATCTTTGTTCCTAGAAAGCAAAAGATTTGTTAGTATTCAACAAGGTCGATTTTCTGCGCGTTTGGTGAAGGTAAATTAAGCTGAATTAAAGTTTTCGCAAGGAAAAAATTATACAATGATTGCTCATTGTGACTTTGATTCACATCATCTCCTTGTAGGGCAACCAGACTACAAAGTTTGGTGAAAGCAAGTGAAGCAGACAAATTCGTCGCATGGAAACAACATTGTTAGCGGAACGACACGTGGATATTGTCATGATACACTTCACTACAATTTGAGTGTATATCCAGTATGGTATCTTTTATTGTCTATTTTTTTTCCTTCTCCAGATGTTCAAGGAAAGATGAAATAAAATTATCTACAGCCAGCTCGGATCGCCATAGAGGTGACAACAGCCGTGTGTGTTATAACGCTAATCAAGTGAGCGTACAGTTTTCCGGAGGAAAGGATAACATGGATGATACATACGACACAGTATACGATATGCAAGCTGATTCTCCATTCCGACGCACCCAAAAACTAATTCGGATGGGGTCCGCAAACTCCTGGAAGCGTCCAAACGTTCAAAGAGCTCAGTCGAGCGCGTCTGAAAATTTGGACTATACCTGGCGAGGACTGATTGATGGCAAGATAGAGGTTCTCAACACAGCATTGCGTAATCAACCAGAACTTCCCAACTCCTCCAGATTAGCCGAAGACTGCTACACCGTGCATTGTCCTCCCAGTGTCAATAATGTCACTGTACATAATCGAGCGGAATTGGATAAAACATCGGACTATGAGTTTCCAACGGATGCCACTTTTAAATCAAAACCTGTAGCCGACGTAAGTCCTGTTTCCATGGCAACGATAGAAGAAAACGGCCCTGAAAACGGTTGCCATACACCACCATTTCCAAGTGTAAGCGAGCTGAATGCTATGTTTGGAGATGAAAGTGAAAGCATATATGCCACCGTCAAGAAAACATTATCGAAATTAAATGAAAGTACGCTTTGACGTTGCCACTAAAATACCCATACCTTCAACATTATGTTTTAGACATACTTTTTATGTGCACCGTTACTGCTGTTCGCTGATGTAATTGCCGACAGAAGATCATTAACAATAGCAAAGGACGTTATAACTTTTGAAAATGCGAAATTTGTATTTATTTGTGGTACTAAATCAGGAATGGTTTTTTTCTCCAAGCTTGATGGAACTCATATAGCAGTAGTTCATTTAATTAACTTATAATGATTTAGTAGTCGTTTTAATTCTATGGTAACTAGCTGGTTCGCAATCTGATAAAGAAATGTGTCTACTGTTGGCGGCATTCATTCTACCCAAGAATATCCAACCACCTCTTATGTATTGGATGTCCTAATATATAAATATGGCTCTAACGCGATACAACGAGCGACTCGATGCATTAATGATTCCAAAATTAAGTTAGTCCATGTGTTTAGAGACACACAACACGCTATACGAAAAGATCAACAGTTCATTAAACTCTGGATAGACAAATCCCGATATTTTCGCAGACGTCACGAATGTGTAAAAACATTTCCTACAAAGCAACGCGCGCGCTTCCTGCAATGCCATTTTGACTCCCTAACAAACCTGTGTCATCATCACGTATATTCAAGATAAAAATTAGACTTAATCGTCGATAAGTGTATTTACTTCATTGAAATGATACATAAATTATAATTGAAATTAAGTGTCCCTTAGCCAGAAAGAAAATAACGGTGGAAGTTCCCTGGCTGATAAAGAAAGGCGACATAGTCATGTAACAATACCTATGGGTATCCCATAGAAATCAAGTTATTTATAACAAACAAGCAATATTGTGATGTTCAATTGTTTTTAAAAATCGTATGATGTCTCCAATATTGACAACTTGAAAGAATAATGACGTCATGTGAAAACAACGGATTGCGTCAGTGTATCAAAATTCAGATTACACCTGTCAACAATGGCACCCACACTTAATAAGCTCCATTAGGTTTTTTTTTCTCCTTCAAAAGCGATCACTTCCATTTAGACATATGGAATTGAGGACTATGCGCAAGATTTACATATTTAAGAAGTTAACGAGCTTAAAAACTAGCAAAACTACGCACCTCCGAAATAGAAGTTTCGATAACGAAAGTGCTCCAATAAGCATGAGCAATTTTAAGCTTTGCAAACACTCATATTTGCAAATTTCTTTAAGAAATAATTGTGCTTACTTTTAATTACAATCAAGAAATATATTGGACTAACCTTAGCAAGTCATGAGAATAAACGCAATAATGAGACCAGATATTTGAAACAAGCTCGTTTCTCTTAACAGACTGACCTCTGTCTCTAAGTTGGTCGGCGTTGAGATAATATCCCAAACTGGATGGCAGAGAGCAGCAGAGGCGTAGCTATGATATTTTGCGCCCGGGGACGAACTATAAAATTGGCGCCCCAGCCCCCTTCCCGTTTAATCGCATTTTCTATGACCGATTTATTACGTTTGTTTACTTATTATAATGTAACGTTGTAAGCCTCATTTTGGCGCCCCTGTACCTTGGCGCCCGGGGACATATGTACCCCCCTGCCCCCACCTAGCTACGCCTCTGGAGAGCAGAGACGCTGTTGAGTGCCGATGGTACAGGCTGCCACGACACTATATTCTCTACCACAACTAGTTATCGCGCAGATGCAGACATAGTGATTTATTTACAGATGAATATCCGTTGGAACTTCAAGGTCATTCATTGGAATCATACATGGAATGTACGTTGAAAGCTGCCAGTCGGAGCTGTTCGGCTATTTACGAAACAAGGATTGACTGAGATGTTACGAATGATCGAAATATTCTCTTTTTCATTTATTACCCCACAGCAAATCATGGTCGATCCGGACACATAATAACTGAGGTGATCGGAATAGAGTATTCTTTTTCTGTTGAGAAGTTAACGGTGAACAAAAAGTATGATATTTTTGTACATTGCATCCGAGGAAAACATACATCCGCGGAACAACTTTCTCACAGAAATAACAGGTAGCCAGCATGTAAGTTGCTACCCTTTGTGCCGTAAGTTTCGGAAGGGTGTGACTAATACACACTAAAATGCATAATTTGTAATATTCAAATTATATTTATATTGTGTTTTCGGTGTGGTTAAACAAAGTGATATATATATATATATATATATATATATATATATATATATATATATATATATATATATATATATATATATATATGTGTGTGTGTGTTGCACGGACTGTGAGACTAACGATGGTTGTTGTTTTCAAGTGAAAGGAGGTTTCAATCTGAAGATGAATCCACATTTACTGATTTTACTTTTTTTTTAAAACAAATATTTTTTTTCTGCATGTTAATAATTGATATATGTTTTATGTTTATCAATATCTAATTAATTGCACACTCTTATTTGAGTTTTATTGTTATGCGCGTGAATGCATGTTTATGGACCACTTTCCTAAGAAAGTGTTTGGTAATGCATCCTGTATATCTGAGACTATTAGTACGGTTGAAAGTTTGTATTGCACCAGAGTATGTGTAGTTGATATGTTACAATGCAATTTTAATTAATCTTTCAAGAAAAGCAAATGTGTATTTGTATATATATATATATATATATATATATATATATATATATATATATATATAGAGAGAGAGAGAGAGAGAGAGAGAGAGAGAGAGAGAGAGAGAGAGTAATATACATACATAGAACAAATTTACTTTTGAACTTCGTAACTATACATATAAGCAATAAAGTATTTAGAAGTCAATTTATTTTGTTTTTGTTCTTTCATTTACTCCTCGTTTTCGCTGGCCAGACGTCTTTGCTAATCTCTTTGATTTATTTGGCAGCGAAAGCTTCCCGTGTGCCGAAAATACTGTATCACGGGTAAGGGTTTTGCTGTTTTCTTGTGTGTGGTTTTATCTTGTTTTTTTGTCTTTGTCTTTGATGAAATATCTAAACAATATATCTTTTTGTTCAGGAATGTTTTTTGTTTGTTATAATTTCAATAGTCAAGGTTCCAAAGCACTGCAAGATTCATTGCATTTTTTTGTTATTCTGCGCTGTTTTTTGCCCATAGCCGTTTATGACTTTGCTTCTGTTTTAGTCTCAGAACGTACTGGTCAATGCAGAGTGTGTAGTTTATGGTAAAGTAATTTATAGACTTCTCATTGTTTGTAAGTGCACAAATCCTCTCTGATTAAAAAAAGAATCGGTGACAATAATAAACCCTTGGTCATCAAGCATATCTTCAATGGAATTTCATGAAGTTGCCAAATGGCGGAAACATTTTTCATTTTACATCTCTTAGCTTATCAAGCATAATACGATCACAGCCAGCTTTTGTATCGCTTTCGTTATCATGGTAACGTATGTCATGACACATTGCGATTTTCATCGACCTGGTTATACGGTTCTTCTCCTGAAATTGGGTTGTCATTTTCATCCAACTGTTTATCGAGCGGATTCCATGGACCAGTATACCTATGGCGAGGCATTGTCCATCATTTGCTGACTTTGAATAATTCGCCAATTAACTTGTGAAGGAGTCAAAGTTACATTTTATCGCTTAATAAGAATAAGAATGAGATATTATACAAATTTGTTGATTGGGAGCTCAACAGAGAATGAAAAAAAAAACAACTACTGCGGCTAGCGCAGATTTAGCAAATTATCTCCAAAAATCTGGAGATACAACCACAGGTAACTTACATGTCAGGTCAGCGAGTTCTAGACATTGAAACAACATATACACCAATCAACGCAGATAACACACAAGCATTAAGTTATTCTAAAGACGATCGATAATAATAAGTTACACTGGTCAACAGTGAAATCATTACTGACTTGAAAAGGCCCTAATCTGTGGTATTTTGGTGTGCCGAACACGAATATAACCGTGAAATTTTTTTATTGGCTCTCGTTTTGAAGATATTCATATACCTCATTTTCTATGTTTCACTGTGTAAATTTCTCCAGTAGGACTGCAATATCCGGAATAATGATGTAACATTGCATAATACCATCATGCTCACATCATCCACAGTTGATTGTATCATTTTCTGATGCAATGCAATACTAATGCCATGCGGCTGCTGAAGTAAGTTGACGTCAGCTGTGTACTATACATGTGTAGGCCTATTATACTAATGCCAGGCGGCTGCTGAAGCTGACGTAAGCAGTGTACTATATAAAGCCCAATCAGATAGGTTTAGCATTTAAAATATTTTAGACGTTGTGCGAGACAGTTCAAGCTACTGTTACATAAAACTTATTATTTTATCCATTTACGTACAATAAAGAACAGTAATGCCTCGAAAGTGTGTTAATACCGCGGACAATTTTTGCTATATTTGTGGGGAAGTGACATTTGCCAACCAGAAGAAAAGTATCAATTCTCATCTTTACTTCGGATGCAAGGTTGGTGACCAAGACAAGCCTTGGGCTCCGCATATATGCTGTGCTACATGTACAACACAGCTTTCACAGTGGTTGAATTGCAAAAGGTCATCAATGCCGTTTGCAGTCCCAATGGTGTGGAGAGAGCCAAGCAGCCACCTAAATGACTTACTTCTGCTTGGTTCCTCCTCTTTCCGGCGGAATAACGAAGCGAAAGAAGTCGAGAATAGTCTACCCAAACATTCCGTCTGCATTGAGACCAGTTCCACATGGTGAGGGACTTCCTATTCCAGAACCTCCAGAAGAATATTCTCTTGATTCATCTGACGAAGACAAAGGTGAGTCGACCTGTTCTTCTCCTGGTCCATCAGCGTGCAGTGATCCAGATTTTCACTGTGGTGCATCATCAACCCCACACAGAATAACACAGGAAGAACTAAATGACCTGATTCGTGATTTGGACTTATCAAAGAACAAGGCAGAATTGCTAGAAGAAGATGTCACAGTTACTGCATATCGAAAGCGCCACCAGAAATTGGAGCCTTTCTTCAGAAAGGAAAGTAATCTGATATTCTGTTCCGATATTGAGGGCCTCATGAATGCTTTAAAAATCACTCATGACCCACAAGAATGGAGACTATTTGTGGACTCTTCGAAACTGAGTCTCAAGGCTGTGCTTTTGCACAATGGAAACATTCTTCCATCTATTCCAGTAGCGTATGCTGTCCACATGAAAGAGACATACGATAACTTAAGGCAGCTACTGAATTCCATTGAGTATAACAAGTACAGCTGGCACCTCTGTGGTGATTTGAAGGTAGTTGCCCTTTTAATGGGACTGCAGCAAGGATATACAAAATACATGTGTTTCTTATGCGAGTGGGATAGCCGAGCAAGGGAAATGCACTACATGAGGAAGGAATGGACTCACAGGCAGAATGTAGCCATTGGAGAGAAGAATATCCAACACCAGCTCTGGTTGAGGCTCAGAAAATCTTGCTACCACCCCTTCACATCAAACTAGGTTTGATGAAGAACTTCGTGAAAGCCATTGACCGGACTTTGCCAGCATTCCGATACCTGCATGAAAAATTCCCTCGACTCAGCGAAGCAAAGATTAAAGAAGGAGTTTTTGTGGGTCCTCAGATTCGAGAGCTTTTCAAAGATGACCGGTTCAACAACTTGCTGGAAGGTGACGCGAAACAAGCATGGAATGCTTTTCGCCTAGTTTCTACAAACTTCCTCGGAAATGTTAGGGCAGAAAACTATAAGGAACTAGTAGAAGACATGTTGATGAAGTATAAGAAACTTGGCTGCAATATGTCTCTAAAGATTCACTTCCTTCATTCCCATTTGGATTTCTTTCCTAGAAACTGTGGTGTTGTTAGTGATGAACACGGCGAACGTTTTCATCAAGATATCGCAACAATGGAACAAAGATACCAAGGAAAATGGTCCACTACAATGCTGGCTGACTACTGCTGGACACTCCTCAGAGATGCTCCCGAACAGCTGTACAAGAGACAGGCGAAGAAACCTAAGATGTAGTCAATGACTTGATTTTTTATAGGTAGGCTATTACAGTTGACCTTTTACTATTGGAATGCATTTCGTTATGTAAACATTAATTTCTTGCAGATTACAAAAACAACTAGAGCCAATTTTGCAATTTGACTGTCATATTCGTGTTCATCACATAAAAATTGATAAGAATTGACTAATTTTATTTCAGTAACATGACTTTTGTAAACATTTGTTGTCCAGTGAATTATCGTTGAACGGTGGAAAAATGACTGGATCGATAAACATTGGCGCTAACAAAATCACATCCTGCTATAATGATGTCATTACAGCATCAGATCTTACAAGTAAGCAATACGTGGAGGCATCAGATCTTACAAGTAAACAACAGATGGAGGCTAAAAAAAATGCAACATCAGCAAGTACAATTACTGTTGCGGTTGCCGGTTATCTCACCAAAAACAGGAGGCACACTTGCGACCGATATGGTTGCTAATAAGATAACATCTATATATGTACCTGTTGCTTTGTCCTATCTTGTAAATCAACAGTACGTGGAGAGTGTTGCCCAATCGCTAGCCATAATTAAATAATAGTGTCAGTCACATCCCACATCTCCCTTATACTTGTTATAGCCGTTTGGGTTTTATAGCATATGTGTCAACCGTTTATCAAGAAAATGATCCAAATTATGCGTTTGCATTTAACAGCATAACTGATGGAAGAAGAACCCGGGAACAACCGGGAAAAAACAGACCCACGATACGCTACTGGCAAGATTAAAAGATGTTGTAAAGAGTGTTGATACTAACCTGCTAACAACATCACATATGGTTCTAACAACATCACATATGGTTCTAACAACATCACATATGGTTCTAACAACATCACATATGGTTCTAAGACTGTCACCGGTGATAAAGAAGTTTTCGGTAAATAATGCAACTGAACGCAATTGAACAAAGGATTAAGTCACATGATGATGGCGAACGAGACATGTTATGGTTTCACGTCAATTTTCAGCACACGTAAGGCTATACATGGCGGCCAGTATTAATGGTACAGGAAGAACCCTGGAAAACCCTCGGATAGAACCACCGACCCACGAGAAGCTACTGGCAAGCTTTCTCACATATCCACATTGGTCTAATCTGAGACTCGAACCCATGCAGACAGAGGTGAGATGGTACTGATCCGTAACGAACAGGGTTTAAGAACACTCAGCCACTCGGGGCCCCTCGAACAAAATATATTTTATCAGAAGCTTGACGATATAACAATTGTGTAACGTAGTATTTCACGAAGATTATAAGATTATGAGATTATAAGATTATGAGATTATAAGATTATGAGATTATAAGATTATGAGGCGCATCATGATTTTCAAACACTTGCGTTGTAAAACTAAAAAAAACTGAAGGTTACTGAAATAATTAAAGTACAATAATATAAAAAAGCTGATTGCTGGATACCTAAACCAACCAGTCAATAACATAAATATAGAAGAAGCAGATATTCACGGCCTTTTGAGTTCTTTAACATGATCAATTCTCAGGCTTTGGTTGGTTGTTGTAGAGTAACGCCATATTTAAGCACATTATAGGCTACACATGGCGGCCAGTATTAATGGTGGAGCAAGAACCCGAGAAACCGCTATACCCCGGAATAAACCAACGACCCATGATAAGCTGCTGACAATCTTTCTCACATAACCACGTTGTCCGAATCCGAGACTCGAACCCACGCAGACAGAAGTGAGATGGCAGTGATCCGTAACGGAGAGCGCTTTATACCACTTGGCCACTCCGGGCCTCCAAATAAATTCTCAGGCAATATCTAGTACTTAAAATTTTAAACTGGGACAGTTATGTTATGTTGTTAGCTATATCGATGAAACAGAAGATATTTATCGTTAGAGAGACGACGATATTTCTGAAATACCAACAAAAAAACTGATCCTACATTTTCACCCTCAGACCGTAAAGTTTTAACAGCAGAAATAACGGTATCTCATCAGAAGTGTATGATAAGTACAGAGATTTTCTTGCTAATCCTGTTAATAGTAAATATAGTGTTCTGGTTGATAAAATTGCTGCTGAAAATACCTATCCTATGTCAACTGAAATAATAACTTTACAGATTAATAATGACAAAAACAAGAAAGAAATTATTGTTTTAAATCACATTCGTTTGGTTTCTTAGACAACGAGAGCGACGAGCTGATCAAATACTATAATTAGTACTATAAAATATAAACTGTGACATGTATTGCATTTCAGATTTTATTGATTGATCACAAATAATACAACAGTAAAACAAATAATACAACAGTAAAACAAATAATACAACAGTAAAACATAATCTCACCCCTTAATTCATCATCCTCGATTCCTTAAAAACGTTAATATTCGGACATCAGAACAGTTTTTGTGCTTGCCGAGTGATGGCAGAGAGGGCATTTGCATCGCACCCAATGGACTAGAGTTTTAAACAACGAATTACTGAAAAGGATTATCTATAAAAAGTGAAGAACTGAAATTATTTCTTTTGTAGTCAAGAAGTGAAAATGGATTTTAAACTCAAGAAATTTAGATGAGTTAATTCTGCTAATGAAGAGCTGAAAATGGATCATCTATTAAGAGTGAATTGAAAATGGATTTTAAACAGTGAAGAACACAAGATGGACTATTTTTTTTTAGACATTGCATATAATTGATATTGGATTTTTAAACGGTGAAAAGAAATGAAAACGGATTATTTTAAGCAGCGAAGAACTGAAAATCGATTATTAAAAAAAGAGTAAAGAACTGAAAATCGATTATTAAAAAAAAAAAAGAGTACAGAACTGAAAATCGATTATTAAAAAAAAAAGAGTAAAGAACTGAAAATTGATTCTTCATAGTGAATAACTGAAATAGAATAATTTATAAAATGAGAAGAACTGAAAATATATTTTTAAAAAGTGAAGAACTAAACTGGATTATTTTAACAGTCACGAACAGAGCATGGCTTTTTAACCAGTGAAGAACTGAAGATGTATTAATTTAAACAGTTCATAATTGAAAATGGATATTTAAACAGTGGAGATGAAATAAAAATGGATTATTTATAAGTAATGAACAGATTCATTTTAACAATGCTTACGTGAAAATGCAATATTGCATACAGCAACAAAAAAAAAATGAAAATTATTTTCAACAGTGCAGAAATAAAACGATTTTTTTTAAAACACAGAACTAAAAATAGATCATTTTTATGAGTGAAGAACTAAAATAGATTATTTTTAAACTGCAGAAAAGAAGCAGGACTTTTAAACAATCATGAACTAAAACAGATTGTGTGGCTTCAGTGGTTAGAGGGTCTGCCTCGAATGTGAGAGGTCATGGGTCTAAACCCCGTCCGAATCATAACAAATACTGTAAAAAATGGTAAAAGCTGCTGCTTCTCTAGGCATTCAGCATTAAGAGATTAGTGTTATGGTCGGTATCAGGATAATGTGAATAGGTGGGCCATCGTGCTACACGTCTACGGCATGATACCACATCACTAGACATCACTATAAACTGCCACACTGTGGACATCGTTTGTTTGTTTTTTTTTTTATTTTATTGTTTAAAGCCATTTTTCAGCACAATATAGGCTATACATGGCGGCCAGTATTACTGGTGGAGGAAGAAACCGGACAAACCCCGGAAAGAACCACCGACCCACGAGAAGCTACTGGCAAGCTTTCTCACATAACTACATTAGACTCGAACACACGCAGACAGAGGTGAGATGGCAGTGGTCCGTAACGGACAGCGCTTTAGACCACTCGGCCACTCGGGGCCCCTGTGGACATCGTAGTGATATGACTGAAATATTGTTGAAGCTACGTTAAAAATTCCACGTCACACACATACAGAACTGAAAAAGGCCCATTTCAAACAATGAAGAACTGATGATTGATTACATTTAAGGAAAAAAGAACTATACATGAATTTAATTTTTAAAAGTGAATTAGCGAAAATGGATTGTCTATTAACAGTGAAGAACTAAAATTATTTTCAGACAGTGAATAATTTGAAATGGATTTTTAAACAGTGAATAATTTTAAACTAAATGTAGTGAATTAAAAGAAATTGACTAAGAATGGATTATCTATAAGCAGTGAGGAACTGAAAATGGATTATAATGCCTGAAAATGGGTTATTTACCAGAGGAGAAGAAATGAAAATGGATTATTTACCAGGGGAGAAGAAATGAAAATGGATTATTTTTAAACAATAAATAACAGAAAATTAATGATCTTTAAACAGTGAAGAATTGAAAATGGATTTTTTAAACAGTAATAAACTAAAAATGGACTTTTTATAATAAAAAAAAGTTATAAACTGAAATTGGCTTATTTTCGAAATGGCTGAGTTTTTTAAATTTGAAAAACAAAAATATTTTTAAAAAGTGAAGATTAGTTTTAATCAGTGAAGAGCAGCAAAAATATTTTAAACAGCGAAGAACTGAAAATGGATTATTTTTAAATAGAAAAGAACTGAACAATATTCATTTTAAATTAAAGAAATGAAAATGGATTATTTGTTGTTGTTGTACAATTGAACGCCATTTTCCAGCACACGATAGGCTATACATGCCGGCCAGGAGCACGAAGTCAGGGAAAATCCCCGGAAAGAACCACCAACCCACGAGAAGCTACTGGCAAGCTTTCTCAAATACCCACATTGGCCAAAATCAACTCAAACCCATGCAGACAGAGGCGAGATGGCAGTGATCCGTAATGGAGAGCACTTTAGACCACTCAGTCACTCGGGGCCCAGGATTATTTATAAACAGTGTACAACCGAAATCGGATTTTTAATCTTGAAGAAATGAAAATGGATTATTTTAACAATAAAAAACTAAAATTGGATTTTTAAAAATGTTACGAACGGAAAATGGATTATTTATTGATTTTAAAATTAATAATGGATAATTTTTGAAACAGTGAAAACAGAAAATGTATTATTTAAACAGTGAAGTTCTGACAATGGATAATCTCAATCAGTGAAAAACTGAAAATCGATTTTTTTCAAGTGAAAAAACAGAAAATGAATTATATGTAAACAGTTAAGAACTCTAAAAGGAATATTTTTAAATGATGAAGCCAGGGAATGAATTTGAACCAAACGGAATCTTTTTTTTTAACAGTGAAGGTCCGAAAGTGAATATTATAAACAGTTTTGAAATAGATCATTTGAAACACTGAGAAAAAAGAAGAGAAAATGGATTTTTTAATTGGTGAAAAACAGAAAAAAGATTAGTTTTAAACAGTGAGTGAAGAACTTAAAATTGATTGTTTTTCAACAGCAAAGAACAAAATATGAATTTTAACCAAAATATTGAGATTCTTTTTGAAAGCATTAAATATTTTTAAACAGTGAATGAAGATTTGAAAATGGTTTATTTTTCAAACGCGAAAAACAGAAATTAATATTAACCAAAAATTTAGAATGGATTAGTTTTAAAACAGTGAAATTCTGTAAACAGATTATTTTAACAGTGAAAAACAGAAAATGGATTATTTTTAAACATTAAAGAACACAAAATGAATTTTTTTACCAAATTGAGAATTTAATTTTTTTTTAAACAGTTAAGTTCTGAAATTGGACATTTTAAACTATTAAGTTCAAAAAATGGGTTATGTTTAAACATTGAATAACTAAAACTGGATTTTCAAATCATGGAGAAATGAAAATGGATTATTTTTAAACAGTGAAGAACTGTGAATGAATTTTAATGAAACCGAGAATGGAATATTTTTGAAACAGTGAAAAGAGAAAACGGATTATTTAGAAACAGTAGTCAAGAAGATCTGGAAACATAATTTTTCAACAATGAAAAAATGAATCATGAAAGCAGGCCATTAGACAAACTTTGACCTAAAATGTATTTGGACTAAGGTACCCCTCAGTGCATTTATAATCTTAACTTTAAAAGCATCTCATGAAGAGCATTCAAGAGGAAACAACTCAGTGTTGGAGATTTGATACATTTGAAAGAGAATATTTTGGATCAGTTTGACAGTAATTTATTGAACCCACAAGATGTACAATATTCTAGACAATTATAATATGCTAATTATTTTTTACCTGAATAAGAAATCGGTTTTCTTCTTGACTCCACTATATATGCCACAGTGGAAAATCCCCAAGTACATTTCATTTGAAGACTTAATTTTCATGATGACCTTCACCTTGGTCACCACTGCATTTACTAGATCAAGATTTAATTGTAAATGAATCAAATCCAGAATGTTGTTAGGTAAAATCCACAACAATTATATTCCATGAAATTTAACAAGTTTGTGTTGCCATAAAATAAATATTCAAAAGACTATTAGTTGCTAGATCTCATTGAGTTTCATACAACACTGCAAAGAACTCAGGTTACATACGACCATGTATTATTATGCCCAAATGTTTTGTAGAGAACAAGTTTAACTGACCCATTGATTCAATGACCAATGGTCATTGAAATCAGAGATTTTCTCATAAATATTTTGTCTACACAAAATTATTGTCAAGCTTTATAAAAAAATAGCAAAATTTTTAAAAAAATGACTTTTAACATATTATAAAAAGAACAACAAGCGAATGCTGCCTCTGTGTCAAAGGCTTGTCAATTAGAATTCAAACCAATGAGCAGCACAGAAGCAATTATGCAATTATTAACACATGGATTATGAATGACATAAATGTCACTGTCATTTGAAGCAAAAGTACAAGAAAAAGCAAAAGAAAAAGAAAATATACTTCACTTTATTCTCTCAAGTATCATCTTCTCATAAGAGATATGATTGATTTTAAAGAGATGTCTGAAAACGTTTTCTCAAACCAGGTAACTGTTAGTTTGGGCCTTGTGACTTGTTTTCAGCCATCAGAGATTATAATTGACAGCTATCTGTGAAGTGTTTTCAGCCATCAGAGATTATAATTGACAGCTATCTGTGACTTGTTTGCAGCCATCATTGATTATAATTGACAGCTATATGTGACTTGTTTTCAGCCATCAGAGATTATAATTGACAGCTATCTGTGACTTGTTTTCAGCCATCAGAGATTATAATTGACAGCTATCTGTGACTTGTTTTCAGCCAGCAGGTTATAATTGACAGCTATCTGTGACTTGTTTTCAGCTATCAGAGATTATAATTGACAGCAATCTGTGACTTGTTTTCAGCCATCAGAGATTATAATTGACAGCTATCTGTGACTTGTTTGCAGCCATCAGAGATTATAATTGACAGCTATCTGTGACTTGTTTGCAGCCATCAGAGATTATAATTGACAGCTATCTGTGACTTGTTTTCAGCCATCAGAGATTATAATTGACAGCTATCTGTGACTTGTTTTCAGCCAGCAGATTATAATTGACAGCTATCTGTGACTTGTTTTCAGCCATCAGAGATTATAATTGACAGCTATCTGTGACTTGTTTTCAGCCATCAGAGATTATAATTGACAGCTATCTGTGAAGTGTTTTCAGCTATCAGAGATTATAATTGACAGCTAGCTGTGAATTGTTTTCAGTGATCAGAAGTAAAATCATGGCTAGCTCTGAAATTTTTTCAGTGATCAGAAAGTAAAATCATGGCTAGCTCTGAAATTTTTTCAGTGATCAGAAAGTAAAATCATGGCTAGCTGTGACATTTTTCAGTGATCAGAAAGTAAAATCATGGCTAGCTCTGAAATTTTTTCAGTGATCAGAAAGTAAAATCATGGCTAGCTCTGAAATTTTTTCAGTGATCAGAAAGTAAAATCATGACTAGCTCTGAAATTTTTTCAGTGATCAGAAAGTAAAATCATGGCTAGCTCTGAAATTTTTTCAGTGATCAGAAAGTAAAATCATGGCTAGCTCTGAAATTTTTTCAGTGATCAGAAAGTAAAATCATGGCTAGCTGTGAGATGTTTTCAGTGATCAGAAAGTAAAATCATGGCTAGCTGTGAAATGTTTTCAGTGATCAGAAAGTAAAATCATGGCTAGCTGTGAGATGTTTTCAGTGATCAGAAAGTAAAATCATGGCTAGCTGTAAAATGTTTTCAGTGATCAGAAAGTAAAATCATGGCTAGCTCTGAAATTTTTTCAGTGATCAGAAAGTAAAATCATGACTAGCTGTGAAATGTTTTCAGTGATCAGAAAGTAAAATCATGGCTAGCTGTAAATTGTTTTCAGTGATCAGAAAGTAAAATCATGGCTAGCTGTGAAATGTTTTCAGTGATCAGAAAGTAAAATCATGGCTAGCTGTGAAATGTTTTCAGTGATCAGAAGTATAATCATGGCTAGCTCTGAAATTTTTTCAGTGATCAGAAAGTAAAATCATGACCAGGTAGCTGTGAATTGTTTTCTACTATCAAAAGTTAAAGTCATGACTATTTGTGAATTGTTTTCAGTGATCCTTAAAAAAGGAGATTGATCTACCATTAACATGAAAGTTCACATCAGAGCTACATCAACATCTTCATCTGATCTTTATCTGATCTGTAAGTCCTTTACACTCTCATCAGTAGATATTCCTTTATTATAATAGGTCATAATGGTGGGAGAAATCAGGGAGCAATATCTCTTTAAAATTTTTAATATTTTCAACACAGAAGCAGAAACATATCTAGAAGGACTCAAATATGGGGCTATTTTTGGGTTGTCCTTGATAGCATCTGGAATTCCAAAGCTCTATACAAATGTCCGGAAAACTAAGTATTATGCGCAGTTTGAAATAAAGTTTTAAAAAAATCTCCACACTCATGACAACAGCCTGACAACAACACAATGTCTTTCATTGTTGTTTACATGTTTAGTTTTACTTTTGAATGAAGTGTAATAAAATAGTGTATAAACTTGTGATTCCACTGTTTATAAAATTATCCCAAAAATCATTAATAAATCATTGTTGCAATTTATCACACAACATTAAACTTTATTATCATTATAATATTATTTCATAAAAATTGTATGACACATTGGAACAAAACATTTAGCATGGTCTCATAGTAACATCACTAAATAATGTTTCTGAATTGGATTCGACCTTCTGTATCCAATGACAACAAATAACTACAAAATATGTCACCCAATCATTAAACTATAAGTCATTCATTTGATAAAATCCATAGTACTATTCAATACTGTTCAATACTGTTTTACATTTTTACATTTTGTTGAACTTAATCTTGGCATTAGTAAAATACATTCCTGTTGAGAAAAAAAAATGTCCTCACATCCCATCAGAACAAACTGTTTAAACAGGCAGTATATATGAGGTTCACAATACATGTATGTAATATATTTCTGATAAGCAGTATATATGAGGTTCACAATACATGTATGTAATATATTTCTGATAAGCAGTATATATGAGGTTCACAATACATGTATGTAATATATTTCTGATAAGCAGTATATATGAGGTTCACAATACATGTATGCAATATATTTCTGATAAGCAGTATATATGAGGTTCACAATACATGTATGTAATATATTTCTGATAAGCAGTATATATGAGGTTCACAATGCATGTATGTAATATATTTCTGATAAGCAGTATATGAGGTTCACAATACATGTATGTAATATATTTCTGATAAGCAGTATATATGAGGTTCACAATACATGTATGTAATATATTTCTGATAAGCAGTATATATGAGGTTCACAATACATGTATGTAATATATTTCTGATAAGCAGTATATATGAGGTTCACAATACATGTATGTAATATATTTCTGATATTTTGATATGTCATGTTTACTTGCTTATATATTTCAAGTGACATAGATTCACTGATACTTATTTATCAGTGTATTAATGGGCTGGTTAATTAGTCTGTATACTATTAATGGGCTGGTTAATTAGTCTGTATACTATTAATGGGCTGGTTAATTAGTCTGTATACTATTAATGGGCTGGTTAATTAGTCTGTATACTATTAATGGGCTGGTTAATTAGTCTGTATACTGTAAAAACTGATGACTGATAACTAAGATGATCAGACTTGACACATTCCAAAAAATGTATATTATACATATCCATAATTTTTATACTATGCATATCCATAATTTTTATACTATGCATATCCATAATTTTTATACTATGCATATCCATAATTTTTATACTATGCATATCCATAATTTTTATACTATGCATATCCATAATTTTTATATTATGCATATCCATAATTTTTATTTTATACATATCCATAATTTTTATACTATGCATATCCATAATTTTTATACTATGCATATCCATAATTTTTATTTTATACATATCCATAATTTTTATACTATGCATATCCATAATTTTTTTATACATTTATATATTGAATGTAATATTTTTACTTTGTGAAAGTCATTTGACACCTTAAACATTTTCGTTACACACAGATGTACAAAGTTTGACATTCCTTGGAACAACATATAAAACAAAATATTTCGGTGCATTTTGTACAAAAAAGAAAATCACAATGTACTGAGATAATGTTAACAAATCATTTAATGCAACAAAATATAATTAAATATCTGCAAAATTGTTCAAATGCTTTAAAAGAATTGTAATTTACACAATTTTATGTTAGTAGCAGCAGATGCAAACAAACGTTTGATGAAAGCTATAAATAAATCAAAATTTATATCAGCCAAACGCTGTCCATTAAATAAAAAGTTTTTTTTCTGAGGTAGATAACTGAGCTACCATGTTTTTTTCTTTCTACAGATATATTTTGCTATTATACAGATTTTTAAAATACATTTAAACAAAATAGCATTCATGCTGATGTCATGTGTTGTTTAGTTTCACATCTTTTCACAAAGATTTTTCTGATCTTGTACATATAAATTTCTTCCTCCCCATTCCCTCATCCTGCAATGATTTATGGCTGTGCTTCGGTCTTACAGCTGGTGATCATCAAGTTCCCACTTCCCAAAATCTCATAAAAATCCATGGTCATTTCTAAGTTTTTTATTTTATTTTTAGCAACGTCTTAAAATGTCCAGCAAGAAGTTTTGAATCCTTGATGAAAACACAAATTTACATATTATTAGCATGTTGACAATAATTTTCCCATAACTATTAATTAATAATATTAATTAATAATAGTGGCCTCTGGTGTCATGGCCAATTAAACATTTATTTGTACATGTTTAAAAGCCATCTTGTAATGGCCAATTTGATATCTAAGAAATATTATTTCACTAAAATATCTTTATTTTTCTACAAATAAATGTATGGATATTATTCACATAATACCAATTCAAAAAATGCCTTTTGCTGGAGTTCATGCAGTTTTGAAAGTGAGAAATTAATTTGCCACCTGCTGCAACTTGTTTAAAACAAGGACCGAGCCCTAGCCAAATGCTATAGTTCATTTCCCAGCCTGCACAGTTCTGTTAAGATGAAGTCCAAGTCCGCCTTGGTAATGGCTGGGTTGGAAATGGCAGCACGGAAGAAATTAGGGAGGTTATCCAGAGGTTGGTATTGAAGCATAACAGTTCCAGTTTCCATCATCAATGCTTTCAACCTTGGTGCCACCTGTAAAGAGAAATAAAAGTTTATATATATTGACTGAGGGCATCATCAACATTCAGATTAGTAAAATGTGCTACCTTTAAAGTAGAGTCTTGAATTTTAAAGTAAAACTTAAAAAAATGCGCGAGAAAATGGATAATTGTTGAATATATTATAGAATCAAATGATCACAGTTGATTATTTTTCAATGTGTAAATTTTACTGAAACACTCACAAAGTAATAAAGTCTATAAGACTTTGAGTTAATTTTATGTGACATTTTATATATCAATAAATACTCAACTAGATAATTCCAATTTGTTTCCTTTCTGTCATCATACCAACAGATTTCATGAATAAATGTAGATAGCTCATAGTTTTATTTCATTTCCCTCTTCATAATGCACTGGAATTTTGATCGGAAATCACAGTGAGTCGTTGGGGACATTTTGTTGCTATTAATATGTCATTTTTAAATTGTTCTGGAAACTGGGAACCAAATGTATTCTGCAGAATTTACCAATGTGACAACAACAACAACAAAAAACCCAGATTAGTATCGCATGGTTATTATATCCAATCAGATTGCAGAAAACTCAGTTCATAACAATTGGAATTACTATTAACTGATTGTAAATGGAGATACACAGAATAGCAGATAGGTAGAGAGCAGTTCTAAGTAGAAAGATGGACACATATGTACACAGGTAGACAGATATAGATATAGGCAGATACACAAACAGATACACAAACAGATACACAAACAGAAAGACAGGTATATGGATAGGCAAAAAGATATTTAACTTATGTAGTAAACTTCTTCTCTCTGGACCATCAGGCATTTGTCGCAAAGCAGGTGGGACATACCAGAAGCAAACATTTGGCCCATCCATCTGTCAAAACAAAATTAGACACAAATTATTATGTTTTCAGTTATCACAAAAAGATATTGCATGATTTAAAATTTTAACCATTTTGTTTACAATTATAATGTCTTTTGCTCTAATGAGAAAACCAGAATAATGTTAAGCAATTTACAAACTTGAATATACTTGCACCTCTCCCACAATCTACCCCTACTCCATCGAAAGAATAGTGATATTTTTTTGATGGCTACCCATTATAGGAATTCCATGTCAATATAACTTTACATTCCAATGTGGGGCCCTGAGTGGCCGAGTGGTCTAAAGCACTCTCCATTATGGATCTCTGCCATCTCACCTCTGTCTGCGTGGGTTCCAGTCTAAGATTCAGCTAATGTAGTTATGTGAGAAAGCTTGCCAGTAGCTTCTCATGGGTTGGTGGTTCTTTCTGGGGTTTTTCCCAGATTCTTCCTCCATCAATAATACTGGCCACCATGTATAGCCTATCATGTGCTGAAAAACGGCATTAAAACTTACAACAACAACACAACACTTTCCAATGTTTTTTGAAGATGAAAAACTATATACCATAAGAACTTCGGTCAAAATCCCAAAATGACCATCCATTCAAGAGGAGTAGTAATACTAAGATCTTTAATATGGTCACTTTGGTGGTCATACCTGATGTCTGATCGGTACTATTTTGACCAGCTAGCATCTTAGGAAGTCTTCCAGTGAAAAACCCATGTCAACATGACTCTTCATTTAGGAAGAGTAACAATGACATGAGTTTCAAAATAGCCATTGTTGTCACCTTGTGGACATCAGATCATTTTTACCAGGTAGACATCGTAATGCTAGTCAGACATCTAAGATTTCCAAGATGCCACCGTGTTAGACATGCTGGATGTCTAAGACCAACTCGACCTTAGGATGTCTTCTGGTGAAAGTTACATGGATATGACATTCCATCCAAAAAGAGCAAAGATAATATTTTCAAGTTGAATGCTGTGGTGGCCATATTTTATGTCAGATCATTTTCACTTTGGACCAAATAGACAGAATAAGAGGTCTTTAAGTGAAAACACCATGTTTATATCTCCATCTATTAAGGAGAAGTATTGATGGTCAATCTGTGGGACCATTTTGGACATTCAAGGAGCTCATTTTTTAATTCAAACAAACTTGAGCTTGGGATTAAAGATAATCATTTCAGGCTGAGTAGTTAAAACAAACAGACAAATGATGTACAACAGGAATGACCAGTAGGTTCTCTTGGTCAATGACCAGTAGGTTCTCTTGGCCAAATGCAAGTAAGTTCTCTTGGTCAATGTGGAATAGAGTTAAGACCTTTTGGAACAATTTGCACCAACAAGACTGTTTGCAAGACAAAAGGACCAACAAGACTGTGTGCAAGACAAAAGGACCAACAAGACTATGTGCAAGACAAAAGGACCAACAAGACTGTGTGCAAGACAAAAGGACCAACAAGACTGTGTGCAAGACAAAAGGACCAACAAGACTGTGTGCAAGACAAAAGGACCAACAAGACTGTGTGCAAGACAAAAGGACCGACAAGACTGTGTGCAAGACAAAAGGACCGACAAGACTGTGTGCAAGACAAAAGGACAGACAAGACTGTGTGCAAGACAAAAGGACCAACAAGACTGTGCAAGACAAAAGGACCGACAAGACTGTGTACAAGACAAAAGGACCAACAAGACTGTGTGCAAGACAAAAGGACCAACAAGACTGTGTGCAAGACAAAAGGACCAACAAGACTGTGTGCAAGACAAAAGGACCAACAAGACTGTGTGCAAGACAAAAGGACCAACAAGACTGTGCAAGACAAAAGGACCAACAAGACTGTGTGCAAGACAAAAGGACCAACAAGACTATGTGCAAGACAAAAGGACCAACAAGACTGTGTGCAAGACAAAAGGACCAACAAGACTGTGTGCAAGACAAAAGGACCAACAAGACTGTGTGCAAGACAAAAGGACCAACAAGACTGTGTGCAAGACAAAAGGACCAACAAGACTGTGTGCAAGACAAAAGGACCAACAAGACTGTGTGCAAGACAAAAGGACCAACAAGACTGTGTGCAAGACAAAAGGACAGACTGACATGAGTATGCCATATTATACCCTTGCCTTAAAGAAACACCATTTTTTCATGGAGATCTAATTTTATTGATAATTTCGTTCTAATAGAAACTAAAAATCCAAGAAATTTCCATGTGAAAACATCAAAGGGGCAAGTTAATGTCAAAACTGGAAGTGAATCTGAAAACTCCAATATTTTCTATCCGACATGTCTGACAAATAATGTAAACTTGTTTACGAATATTTTTAAAAAAACAAACAGAAACATAAGTAGTACAAAAATCTTTTAACTTAAATCGCTAGGATATATTATACTCATCATTTTTACCTATAATATTATAATTTTATCCAAGCCATTGAATAACAAAGTTGATAACATTTGCCATCCAAGCATGCCACCAATATTAAAATCATTCTCCATCGGACACATCCTTATGTATTTTAAAAAACAGTAAATAATAAAAACAAGTTTCCTTAAAATAAATGGTCATGGAATATCAGTGACATATTGTACTTACTTCATGGTTAACAACTTCAAATTCTTCCCGGGCTTCGAGAATTTGTAGCATATACCTGTATGTAGAAAAATATATTTCATGACATTGTTTTCTTGTCAACAGTAACGTTTGCCCAAGTCTGTCTATAAAAAAGTCAGTCTCCCATCTGGCAGCCTATAATGAACAATGTTTAAAAAATATTTATCTTATATGATTTTAGGAATTTGGAAGTATTCCTTGGGCCAGTGTGTGAATGGTGTAGAATTTTGAAATTTCATCTGTAATTAAGAAGCTTGCTGCTACCCAAACTCTGTCTAGACTGATTGAGAGACACATGCTGTCTTTGTCTGTAATCTAAAAACATGACATGTAACCAAAACTCTGTCTAGACTGATTTAACAGAAACATGCTATCTTTGTCTGTAATCTAAAAATATGACTTGTAACCCAAACTCTGTCTAGACTGATTGAAAGACACATGCTGTCTTTGTCTGTAATCTAAAAACATGACTTGTAACCCAGACTCTGTCTAGACTGATTAACAGAAACATGCTGTCTTTGTCTGTAATCTAAAAACATGACTTGTAACCCAGACTCTCTCTAGACTGATTAAGAGACTGTTTTCATACATAACAAGACAGCTTTTGATCCTGGAGACAGCTAACATGGTAGCAATTGTGATATGAGTGATGGAGACAGCAACTATAACAAGAGATTACAAAAAGTGGTTTATGGCATTGTCAATTTAAAATTCAAAAATAAATTCTCTTAAACACTCCAAACATTCTATTTACTATCAAGCTTACATTGATCCAAAGAAAGTTAGCATACCAAATTATATTTTACTGAGTTTTCCATCAACCTTTGTGCCTTGGCAGTGTAAAGGGGAATAACTTTAGGAATGATTAACTTTATGACTAGTAAGGCTGTCCAACAAATCTGAGGAATGCCAGTGGACCATACAATATTTAGAAACAAGATTTAACACACACATAAAGAAGACCAAGCATTTTGAGTTTTAATAAAAGTTATTGTATTTAAATCAATTAGATATTTATTACAATTAGATATTTATTACAATTAGATATTTATTACAAACAGACTGAATAGGCAATTTCCATAAATGTTATTCTACTTAACTCTGTCAAACAACATTAATAAAATGTTCACATTAATGATTGAGACAACTGAATGAAAAGAAAGACAATACAATTTTATTTTAAATATTGCTAATAATAAATAATTAAGAGACAAAAAATACTTACTTTGCCTTTTCAAAATTTTGATCTATCTGAGCTCTGAATCCAGCATCACCCTTTAAAAAGGTGAAAAAGAATGGCATGCAATAAGCTAAAGATAGATTAGAGATTGATTAGTAAGCATGTAGGTAACTTACTATATATATATATATATATATATATATATATATATATATATATATATATATATATATATATATATATATATATATATATATATATATATGCAATAATACATGTAAGGATACCTACCTACCTACCAAGTAACATGTAAATACAAATTTCCAATGATGGTAGTGTATGATCAAAAACACTAATTTTTCACAGGTAACAGTGACATGTTTGGCCACTCTCTCTCTCTCTCTCTCTCTCTCTCTCTCTCTCTCTCTCTCTCTTTATATATATATATATATATATATATATATATATATATATATATATATATATATATATATATATAAGTAATAAATCATCTGTTTTGAATAGGTAACTCAGAAATAAGTTTGGCCTCTCTTTCTCAAAGTAATGAATCACCTGTTTGAAATAGGTAATTAAGAAATATATTTGGCATCTCTCTCTCTCTCTCTCTCTCTCTCTCTCTCTCTCTCTCTCTCTCTCTCTCTCTCTCCAAGTAACAATTCACCTGTTTCAAATTAATCAGTAGTCACTATGTCTTCATTCTTCATTAAAATGTAAGCTCAGCAGGATATAAATAAATGGTATTTATGTTTCTCAATAAACTTGATGCCTTGGATAGGACATAAAATACATAAAAAAAATTCATACTGTTCAAGGATGAATCCTGTTACCTGCTACAGCCATTGGAGTTAGTGAAACTAATAAATACCTTTCTGTGTCATTGGTTATGACTTCTAAACTTTTGATCTTATCACAAAACCATAAGTCATTCCTCTGATAAGTACCTTAGTATACTACAGAAAGGTATCTATTCTTAGTCTCATATTATATATGCTACAGAAAGGTATCTATTCTTAGTCTCATATTGTATATGCTACAGAAAGGTATCTATTCTTAGTCTCATATTGTGTATGCTACAGAAATGTATCTATTCTTAGTCTCATATTGTATATGCTACAGAAAGGTATCTATTCTTAGTCTCATATTGTATATGCTACAGAAAGGTATCTATTCTTAGTCTCATATTGTATATGCTGCAGAAAGGTATCTATTCTTAGTCTCATACTATAAATGCTACAGAAAGGTATCTATTCTTAGTCTCATATTGTCTATGCTACAGAAAGGTATCTATTCTTAGTCTCATATTGTATATGCTACAGAAAGGTATCTATTCTTAGTCTCATACTATGTATGCTACAGAAAGGTATCTATTCTTAGTCTCATATTGTATATGCTACAGAAAGGTATCTATTCTTAGTCTCATATTATGTATGCTACAGAAACGTATCTATTCTTAGTCTCATATTGTGTATGCTACAGAAAGGTATCTATTCTTAGTCTCATATTGTGTATGCTACAGAAAGGCATCTATTCTTAGTCTCATATTGTGTATGCTACAGAAAAGTATCTATTCTTAGTCTCATATTGTATATGCTACAGAAAGGTATCTATTCTTATTCTCATATTGTATATGCTACAGAAAGGTATCTATTCTTAGTCTCATATTGTGTATGCTACAGAAAGGTATCTATTCTTAGTCTCATATTGTGTATGCTACAGAAAGGTATCTATTCTTAGTCTCATATTGTATATGCTACAGAAAGGTATCTATTCTTAGTCTCATATTATATATGCTACAGAAAGGTATATATTCTTAGTCTCATATTGTATATGCTACAGAAAGGTATCTATTCTTAGTCTCATACTATGTATGCTACAGAAAGGTATCTATTCTTAGTCTCATATTGTGTTGAGATATCCATAATGACTACATATAGGAAAGAAATATTTAGTATTCAAAACAAGCTTAATGAAAGTTTTGTCTTTCAGGTCAAGTTTATTCATAACGGAAGCAACTACTATATTTTATTTAAAATAAACACATGATCAAGATAAAGCCTGACTGTCAAAATAAATACATTACCAAGATAAAACCTGACTGTTAAAAGAAAACATTTGACTAAAAAAAAAACTGACTTTCAAAATAAAACCACATGACCAAAATGATATAACTTGAGTGTCGAAACAAATCCACCTGACCAAGATATAGCCTGAGTGTCAAAACAAAACCACCTGACCAAGATAAAGCCTGTCAAAACAAAACCACCTGACCAAGATATAGCCTGACTGTCAAAACAAAACCACCTGACCAAGATATAGCCTGACTGTCAAAACAAAACCACCTGACCAAGATATAGCCTGACTGTCAAAACAAAACCACCTTACCAAGATATAGCCTGTCAAAACAAAACCACATGACCAAGATATAGCCTGAGTGTCAAAACAAAACCACATGACCAAGATATAGCCTGAGTGTCAAAACAAAACCTCCTGACCAAGATTTAACCTGAGCGTCAAAACAAAACCACCTGACCAAGATATAGCCTGTCAAAACAAAACCACCTGACCAAGATATAGCTTGAGTGTCAAAACAAAACCACCTGACCAAGATATAGCTTGAGTGTCAAAACAAAACCACCTGACCAAGATATAGCCTGTCAAAGCAAAACCACCTGACCAAGATATAGTTTGAGTGTCAAAACAAAACCACATGACCAAGATATAGCCTGTCAAAACAAAACCACCTGAACAAGATATAGCTTGAGTGTCAAAACAAAACCACCTGACCAAGATATAGCCTGACTGTCAAAACAAAACCACATGACCAAGATATAGCCTGAGTGTCAAAACAAAACCACCTGACCAAGATATAGCCTGACTGTCAAAACAAAACCACCTGACCAAGATATAGCCTGAGTGTCAAAACAAAACCACATGACCAAGATATAGCCTGACTGTCAAAACAAAACCACCTGACCAAGATATAGCCTGACTGTCAAAACAAAACCACATGACCAAGATATAGCCTGAGTGTCAAAACAAAACCACATGACCAAGATATAGCCTGAGTGTCAAAACAAAACCACCTGACCAAGATATAGCCTGACTGTCAAACAGTACATACACAGATGTATGGTAATAGATAATATTTATAAATAAAGGTTACCTTGGCACGCCACATAAGCCAGAGCTTGAAAATATCATTATGACGGCCACACTGAATCGTCTTATCTCCCGTGTCATAACTTGTATCATAATGTTTATCCTGCTGGAACAGATATTCAGCTTTTAATTGATTGGCCCCAGATAAAATTCCCTGAAAACACACAAGTGCATATAAATATCTGTGGACATATTTCAATGTACAAGAAGTTATATTATGCATGTAATGGTTGTTTGAAATATCAATGACAGTGAAGCTCACAGAAAAAAAACACATACAAGCATTCTATGCTTCAGTACTTACTTAGCGATTGTGATGAGCTTGAATTATACGAACTGCACACAATATTCACAAACAATGTTTTTTTTTTACAGAGATTGTACACACTTTCTAAATTCATTTGAGATCAATTTTGTGTTTCCAAACTAATTTCTCCAATAATAATAATAATAATAATAATAATAATAATAATAAGGACTTTGTATAGTGCCTAGTCTTTAAAAGCTCTAAGCACTTTACAACATATACAATGATATGAAGACAAAAAAAAAACAACATGAAATTAGAAAACTTAAAAAATGCTGAAAATATTTACGGTAGGAAACATTATTAGGTCTTTAAGCTTGTTCCTGCAGTTGAAAAAGGTGAGTTTAAGAGCACTCCTGAAAGGAATCACTATGTTGTTGTGTCTAATTTCAATGGACAATTCATTCCACGTTGCTGAGATCTGGCATACAAAAGAACGTTGTCCATATGACTTAGTTCTCATAGTGGGAATAATGAGTATATGATTGTCAGAAGAGGAGTATAAGTATCTTGCTGGTGTGAGGTCAGATAGGTATGTTGGACTGGAGTCCGTCAGTGAAACGTAGCACAGAGAACAAATTTTGTGCTTGATTTTGGATCAAATGGATAGCCACTGTAGAGTACAAAGCAGAGGGAGGTGTACTCTGATTGTGGTACTACATGTATATGGATGATCCAGGCAACTGTGTTTTTAACTTTGTGAAGTTTCTGGAGTAGATATTGAGACGAACCAGACATAATTCAGTTACAATAGTCCAGTCTTGAAAGTACTAATAAACAAACAAGTGTTTTAGTGGCATTTATACTGGAACTATATGCAACCCAGTAAAATGGTTAGGGTTTAGGGTTAGGGTTAGGGTTTAGGGTTAGGGTTAGGGTTAGTATAATGGTTTGCCCTATTTGGGCTTACATGACCAAGTTGATGTATCGTGGTAATGAATGGCAAAAAAAATAGGTACTGTATAAGTTAGTTAAACTTCAAAGTTATAAAATGATCAATTATCAATTTTCATAATATCAAAGTAAGTTTTAGCATTTTTTTTAATCCATTATGGAAACTAAATATTTTATTGGTTTCATCAAGAAATTGGAAACATTTATTGGTTTTCATAAAATTAGAAACATTTTATTGGCTGCGTCATAAAACCTGGAAATTGTATGGGTTTCCAAAAGTTTTAATGACCAGTTCCAAAATAAACTGGTAGAGCTAGAAGTACTATACATTTCACTGAAAATGCATTTTTTAAAGAAGGTCATGATTTCTTATCTTATACATATATAAAAAAGTGTGAAACCCCAAAACCTATTGGCTGATTTTGTATTGCACAGATTACAAGAGTTATATTGGCTGATTTTGTATTGCACAGATTACAAGAGTTATATTGGCTGATTTTGTATTGCACAGATTACAAGAGTTATATTGGCTGATTTTGTATTGCACAGATTACAAGAGTTATATTGGCTGATTTTGTATTACACAGATTGCAAGAGTTATATTGGCTGATTTTGTATTACACAGATTGCAAGAGTTATATTGGCTGATTTTGTATTGCACAGATTACAAGAGTTATATTGGCTGATTTTGTATTGCACAGATTGCAAGAATTATAGCCAGTTATAGTTGATAGGTAACCGATATGAAATATAGGTTGACCCGTTGATCACTGTGTCAGGTACATCTTAAAACAAACAGCCAATGATGACTAATTCTAGACAATGTAATGAAATTTTACTAACATTGATTTGAACCTTAATAATAATAATAATAATAATAATAATAATAATAATAATAATAATAAAAATAAAAATAATAATAAAAATAACATTAATGATAATAATAATAATAATAGCAACAACAATAAGAATAATAATGATAATACTACTACTACTAATAATAATAATAATATTGACAAAAATAATAATAATAATAATAATAATGATGATGATGATGATGATGATAATAATAATAATGATACTAATAACAATAATAATTATATTCCTAATAATGATGATGATAATAATACTAATAATGAAAATAATAATAAAACAACAACAACAACAACAACAACAATAATAATAATAATAATAATAATAATAACAAAGTGTACACTTCTGTACAATAAGTACACTCCCAAGAGCTGTAACTTTGGTGAAAAAACTACTGAGCACATTTGGTGTAGTAAAAATAACTCTAGAGTGCTTTTATTGTTGTGAAATTACTCTTGAGTACTTTTATTGTAGTGAAATTACTCTTGAGTGTTTTTGATGTAGTGAAATTACTTTTTAGTGCTTTTGGTGTAGTGAAATTACTCTTGAGTGCTTTTATTGTAGTGAAATTATTCTGGAGTGCTTTTATTGTAGTGAAATTACTCTGGAGTGCTTTCATTGTAGTGAAATTACTCTGGAGTGCTTTTGGTGTAGTGAAATTATTCTTGAATGCATCTGGGAGCCTAAGACAATAACCCTATGCATGCAATTTTATTTTTCCAAAACAAAGCAGTGAATTAAAAATGTGATAAATATATGAACAAAGTGTAAAGAATTATTGCTAAGATACCTTTTTTCTCAAAAGGATGGCTGAACACTGTAGTGGCACTCCCATCATTTTATGGGGATTCCAAGTCATTGAGTCAGCTCTGATTTTAAAAAAAAAAACACATAAAAGAACTGAGTATATATTTTTGTCAAACATAATTTGCATAAATTAATTTCTATTTTCAGCTTTCTTATTTCATAGGCACTGAAAGAAAAAAAAGATAAAATGATCATGATTATGAAGTTACTACTGCAAACAATACTGGGATTCCAATATTTCACCTCTTAATTCTTGTTAATTTGTTGGCATATGTTTTATTTTTAACTTTAAACTTTTATTTATGATGTACATAATTTTATTCAACACATTTAAAGGAGGTAATTTTGGAGTGAGGTGTGGGGGTAAACTAATTTTAAATATGTAACACTAACCTGCCATGATAGTACTGTGTGCCTTTCCTAATACCATTAAGTGCCATGATTGCACTGTGTACCTTTCCTAGTACCATTAAGTGCTCAGTATAAGCTGAAATTATGTCCTCACATTTTCATTGGAATGCCAATAAGAACAAAGCAGGACGTTTTGACGCCGCCGATTTGGCGCGGCCGGTTTGCCGCCAGCCGCTTTGGTGCCAGCCACATTGGCACCGAGCAATTGTTATTCCTGTTGCGAGGTAGCCATATATTAGTGGAGCAGGTAAGGACAACATTGATTACCTCAGCAATCAAAGAGATGTATTGTGTAAGTGAAATATAAAGTGAAAAATAAAAGTAAAATTATTCAAATTATCAGACTGTGTGCTATTAAAATAACTTTAACTAAACCTATGTTATGTTCATTCATCAGTAGAATGAATTGGCTGTCATCTGCAGCTGTGTGAAGATGGGCTGAACATTTGTTTTTCAACTCGCATTGTCAAAATCTTTGAAGTTTATCAGCACTGTATTTATCAAAAAAGTATTGATATCCAAATATGAATAACACATTAGACATCAAAATATTAAATTGTTAATGTTTAAGTGGTCATGACTCACAGGACAGTTATACCAGTAGAGTCAATTATCTTAAGCATCTTGCTTATATTGTTATTTCCTAATCCTTTTGTAAATGCCGACATGGCCTCTAATTATCTTAAGGATAATGTGTAATCTTTTGATGCTAATCCTTTTGTCGGTGCCAAAACTTCCAGCGCCAAAACGTCCAGCGTCAAATTGGCCCATGCCAAAAACAGTCGTGCCAAACCGGCTGGCGCCAAAATGTCATGGACCGCAATAAGAAACCCCACAACATAATCCAAGTCTAATTTCTTAGTCCTATCAATCATACAGAACATCTGTGACTTCATCGAAGACTACAGAACATTAGAAAACTACAGAACATTAGAAGACAACAGATCATTAGAAGACTAAAGAACATTAGAAGAGTGGGTTATAAAAAAGGAATCTTTGCAACAGTACAAGATAAGTATTAAATAATTAAAAATTACTTTTACCCACTCAAAAAAAACATTTAAATAATACATTGCCTGACACTGTTGTATTGCTAAGTTTACCGACCTGCACGAATCTAGAGTAAAAATGTATTGTACCGACCTGCACGAATCTAGAGTAAAAATGTATTGTACCGACCTGCACGAATCTAGAGTAAAAATGTATTGTACCGACCTGCACGAATCTAGAGTAAAAATGTATTGTACCGACCTGCACGAATCTAGAGTAAAAATGTATTGTACCGACCTTTACTATATCAGTGTACCCTACAGCACTCTGGTAGATAGAATAGCTACAGGTTGTGGTGTCACAGTTGACAAGTAAACATCTTTCCTCTGGTGTGCCAAACTTTAATGGAGGATTGATTACAAGTCAGAATGAGACATGATATCATTGAAAGAGGACTCATTAAAGAAGTCCCAAGATGCAGCAATAGCCCTGATCTCAAGGTCATTGGTTCTCATTAAAGCCCCAAGATGCTGATAAAGACCGGAAATCAAGGTTGTTGGTTCTCATTAAAGGCCCAATATGCTGATAAAGACCTTACCTCAAGGTCATTAGTTCTCATTAAAGGCCCAAGATGATGCAACAGACCAGACCTCAAGGTCCTTGGTTTTCACTAAAAACCCAAGATGCTGCAATAAACCTGACCTCAAGGTCATTGATTCTCATTAAAGGCCCAAGATAATGCAATAGACCAGACCTCAAGGTCCTTGGTTTTCACTAAAATCCCAAGATGCTGCAATAAACCTGACCTCAAGGTCATTGGTTCTCATTAAAGGCCCAAGATGCAGCAATAGACTGATCTCAGGGTCTGTGGTTCCCATTAGTTCCCATGAAAAATGCCTAAGATGCAGCAAAAGCTCTACCTTCATGGTCCTCAAATTTCATCAAAGAAGGACCAAGATGCTGCAATAGACTTGACCTCAAGGTCATTGGTCCTCATTAAAGGTCCAAGATGCAGCAACAGTCCTGACGTGATGGTCCTAATTCTCATAAAACTCTCAGTGACTGATAAACTCTATTAATATGAGGATATTCCATGTTGAAATGGCAGATGCAGAAATATAGGAACACTTGAGGGGATGAAAGAGGCAATTCTAAATTATTCCTTCTTGAAACTTAATATAGTAATTGATGAGATATGAAAGATGAAGATTTGACCCAATACTCAAACACCTAGAAAAATTTGGAATATTAGAAATGGCTACCATTTAGGCCATAATGGTAAATGTAGAACACTGTGTTTCCTCACAGAAGATGAGAAATTTTGTTTGTTTGATTAGGAATTTTTAACGTAGCTTTAACAATTTTTCAGTCATATCGCTACGATGACTGCAGTGAGGCAGTTTATAGTGATGTCTAGCACTGAGACATAATGCCGCAGACATGTAGCATGATGTCTCACCCAGTCACATTATCCTGACACCAGGCCGACCAGTCCTAACACTAACCTCTTAATGCTGAGCGTCAAGCGAGGCAGCTGTTAGTACCATTTTTGTAAGTCTTTGGTATGACTCGGCCGGGGATCGAACCGACGACCTCCCGCTTCCGGGGCGGACAGAGGATGAGAAAGAAACTCTGCAACTGTGATATGGAAGAATCTACACTTGGCATCATAAACTTTGGATGTAAACTGCCTCCTGGCAAGTAGTTGGCAAATTTACTCCAAAACAGTCCTTGCATATAAATAGTTTGATAGGAACAAATGGTGAAGGTGGAAAATATGTGGGTTGTTGTGACCCCTGTGCATTAACAAGTCCCCCCCCACTGACATAACTATGATCTGGAACAGAAAAAAAAATAAAATAAACTGAAACAGAAGTAAAAAAGGAGATATTTACCTTAACATAGGTCAAAAGAAGAGCCAAATTGAGGCATCATTCACTAAAATGAGGTCCTAAACCTCTTCCAAATTAACACAGTGAGATGTAAATACACAAATAATGCAAAAAGTGAGGTGAAAATAACACCAAAATAGATATGCTTGGACATAACAAGGCTAGATGACAAAACCAAAAGTGAATTTCATTGAGAATTTTGTCAATCACATGTCCAAAGAAAGTGGTGAAGATATTTCATAATCTGAATATTACTGATAAATCAGACAGGGATCATTTCTGTATTTTTCTGACTCTCCAATTACTAATTACTAATTGAAGGGACTGCTTCAGTGGCCTAGTGGTTAGAATATCCGCCACAGAAGTGAGAGGTCATGGGTTCGATCCCTTGCTGAGTCATACCAAAGACTTACAAAAATGGTACTAACAGCTGCCTCGCTTGGTGCTCAGCAATAAGAGATTAGTGTTAGGACTGGTCAGCCTGGTGTCAGGATAATGTGACTGGGTGGGACATCTTGCTACATGTCTGCAGTATGATGCCCCAGAGCTAGACATCACTATAAACTGCCTCACTACAGACATCGTGGCAATATGACTGAAATTGTCATAAAGCTACATTAAAAATCTAATCAAACTAATTGGAGGTAATATAGTATATGCTGGAGATATGGCAGTCCGGAAACTGGTAACAATGGAGCAGTTGCAGCTAATGATATCAATTTTTACTGATATTAAAAACAATTTTTAGGTAAGAAAGAAAGAGAAAGGTTTATATGTAAGTTGTGTCTCTGTTCCATTTCAGCTATCTTAGTGTATTGAGTAGTTGACATCAGCAAGTTGTGTTTCTCTTTCAGCTATCTTAGTGTATGTCGTAGTTGACATCAGCAAGAGTTCAGAGAGAGGTTTATATGCAAGTGTGTCTCTGTTCCATTTCAGCTATCTTAGTGTATTGAGTAGTTGACATCAGCAAGTTGTGTTTCTCTTTCAGCTATCTTAGTGTATTGAGTAGTTGACATCAGCAAGAGTTCAGAGAGAGGTTTATATGCAAGTGTGTCTCTGTTCCATTTCAGCTATCTTAGTGCATTGAGTAGTTGACATCAGCAAGTGTTTCTCTTTCAGCTATCTTAGTGTATTGAGTAGTTGACATCAGCAAGTTGTTTCTCTTTCAGCTATCCTAGTGTATTGAGTAGTTGACATCAGCAAGAGTTCAGAGAGAGGTTTATATGCAAGTGTGTCTCTGTTCCATTTCAGCTATCTTAGTGTATTGAGTAGTTGACATCAGCAAGAGTTGAGAGAGAGGTTTATATGCAAGTGGTATTTTCCATTTCTGCCAAAATATCCAAGTGTATCAAGTAGCTCAGACCAGCAAAATAGTTGAGAGAGGTTTATATTGAGTTATGGTATTTTCCATTTTGTGTGAGTGTATTGAGTTATGGTATTTTCCATTTTGTGTGAGTGTACTGAGTAGTTCAGGAAGCAAGGGAAAGAGGAAGGTTTATACGTATACTATCCAAGTGTATCAAATGGTTTGCAGATCCCATCATAACATGGTCATGAGCATTTATTCTTTCTTGGGTGGTAGTGTCTGACTTATTAAAACAATTTTATTATTTAATTTAAAATACTTTTTGATGGATCTATGGTATAGCTGAATAAGAATATAATTGTAACCATGGATAAAAGCTGTATTAGAAAAATAATTTAATTTTTATTGGATCAGTAAGAAAAAACATTTTTTAATTTAAATACTTTTTAATGGATCAGAAAAAAATCATTATTTAATTTTAATACTTTTTAATGGATCAGTAAGAAAAATCATCATTATAAATACTTTTTGATGGATCAATTATACAATATATGCATATTAGAAAAATCATTTAATTAAATACTTTCAATGGATCAGTAAGAAAAATCATTAATTTTTTTAATTTAAATACTTTTTAATGGATCAGTAAGAAAAATCATTATTATTTAATTTAAATACTTTTTAATGGATCAATGATAGAATAGCTGTATTAGAAAAATAATTATTTAATTTAAATACTTTATAATGGATCAGTAAGAAAAATCATTATTATTGAATTTAATTTTTTTTATGGAACAGTAGGAAAAATCATTAATTTTTTTTAATTTAAATACTTTTTAATGGATATATGATGGAGGAACTATATTAGAAATTAACATTATCAAGAAAGACATTTTTGGAGATGCCTCACCACTCTGATCCCAAAAACAAGAACTCATGAAACACAACATACCTTTCCAAGCCATCCAAAAGGTGTTTGTGCTTTTCCGAAAATAGAGCACTGCCACCCCATGCTCCCTGTAATAGTAATGTTTACTTATTAAGAATTCAGGAAAAGGCTTTTGCAGCAAAATAATGTTAAAATAATGTTACAATGATGTTAAAATGATGATAAAATAATGTTAAAATGATGTTAAAATAATGTTAAAATGAAGTTAAAATAATGTTAAAATAATGTTAAAATGATGGTAAAATAATGTTAACTTGATGCAAGGTAATGGCAATCAATCTTTTCATTCAAAAGTTCAAGATTATTAATGTCAAGATCATGATAAATGAACCCATCCATTACTAGTTAACCCATCCATTATTAATGAACCCATCCATTACTAAATTAACCCATCCATTACTAATGAACCCATCCATTACTAATTAACCCATTATTAACCCATTCATTACAAATGAACCCATCCATTAGTAATTAACCCATCCATTATTAACCCATCCATTACTAATTAACCCATCCATTAATAATGAACCCATCCATTAATAATGAACCCATCCATTACTAATTAACCCATCCCTTACTAATGAACCCATCCATTACTAATTAACCCATCCATTACTAATTAACCCAACCATTAATAATGAACCCATCCTATAATAATGAACCCATCCATTACTAATAAACCCATCCATTACTAATAAACCCATCCATTACTAATTAACCCATCCATTACTAATTAACCCAACCATTAATAATGAACCCATCCTATAATAATGAACCCATCCATTACTAATAAACCCATCCATTACTAATTAACCCATCCATTACTGATTAACCCATCCATTAAGAATGAACCCATCCTATAATAATGAACCCATCCATTACTAATAAACCCATCCATTACTAATTAACCCATCCATTACTGATTAACCCATCCTATAATAATGAACCCATCCATTACTAATAAACCCATCCATTACTAATTAACCCATCCATTACTGATTAACCCATCCATTAAGAATGAACCCATCCATTGATAATTAACCCATTCATTAATAATTAACCTATCCATTAATAATTAACCCACCCATAACACTGGTTTTAATATTAGCTCCCAATACACATTACTAAGTTCTGTGTAACTCCAATTGCAACATTAGCGCCAGATACACATTACTAAATTCTGTGTCACACTGGTCTTAATATTAGCTCCAGATACATAAAAGTTCTATGTAAGACTTGTCTTATGTAATATTATTCTCAATCTAGATGATGTTGGTACTTACATCCACGTGCAGCCACATGCCGTACTTTTCTGACACATCTGCAATTTTACAGACTGAGTCATATGCCCCTAGCACAGTTGTTCCACATGTTGCATTTACAAAGAGAGGATGGAAGCCATCTGCAATGCACTCCTTAACCATGCTTTCAAGGTCACCTACCAACATTCTACCCCTGTAAATGTTTCAATTTTCACAAATCAACATAATTAGGAATACAACCTTTAGGTGTATTTTTGATACTAAAATAAAGATGGCATAGGGAACAATGCTGAAAAATTAGGAATACAACCCTTAGGTGTATTCTTGATACAAAAATAAAGATGGCATAGGGAACAATGCTGAATAAGAGCTTACAGAAGGAGGCAATCTTAAGATAAAAAAGGAAAGGACAACTATAGAATCTCAATAGCATCAATCATACCCTTTTCCTGGTCTTCAGTAAGAAATGTGAATGCATCAATCATACCCTTTTCCTGGTCTTCAGTAAGAAATGTGAATGCATCAATCATACCCTTTTCCTGGTCTTCAGTAAGGAATGTGAATGCATCAATCACACCCTTTCCTGGTCTTCAGTAAGGAATGTGAATGCATCAATCACACACTTTCCTGGTCTTCAGTAAGGAATGTGAATGCATCAATCATACCCTTTCCTGGTCTTCAGTAAGGAATGTGAATGCATCAATCATACCCTTTCCTGGTCTTCAGTAAGGAATGTGAATGCATCAATCACACCCTTTCCTGGTCTTCAGTAAGGAATGTGAATGCATCAATCACACACTTTCCTGGTCTTCAGTAAGGAATGTGAATGCATCAATCACACACTTTCCTGGTCTTCAGTAAGGAATGTGAATGCATCAATCACACACTTTCCTGGTCTTCAGTAAGGAATGTGAATGCATCAATCATACCCTTTCCTGGTCTTCAGTAAGGAATGTGAATGCATCAATCACACACTTTCCTGGTCTTCAGTAAGGAATGTGAATGCATCAATCACACACTTTCCTGGTCTTCAGTAAGGAATGTGAATGCATCAATCACACACTTTCCTGGTCTTCAGTAAGGAATGTGAATGCATCAATCACACCCTTTCCTGGTCTTCAGTAAGGAATGTGAATGCATCAATCACACCCTTTCCTGGTCTTCAGTAAGGAATGTGAATGCATCAATCACACACTTTCCTGGTCTTCAGTAAGGAATGTGAATGCATCAATCACACACTTTCCTGGTCTTCAGTAAGGAATGTGAATGCATCAATCATACCCTTTTCCTGGTCTTCAGTAAGGAATGTGAATGCATCAATCACACCCTTTCCTGGTCTTCAGTAAGGAATGTGAATGCATCAATCACACACTTTCCTGGTCTCCAGTAAGGAATGTGAATGCAGCAATCACACACTTTCCTGGTCTTCAATAAGGAATGTGAATGCATCAATCACACACTTTCCTGGTCTTCAGTAAGGAATGTGAATGCATCAATCATACCCTTTTCCTGGTCTTCAGTAAGAAATGTGAATGCATCAATCACACCCTTTCCTGGTCTTCAGTAAGGAATGTGAATGCATCAATCACACCCTTTTCTGGTCTTCAGTAAGGAATATGAATGCATCAGTCATACCCTTTCCTGGTCTTCAGTAAGGAATGTGAATGCATCAATCACACACTTTCCTGGTCTTCAGTAAGGAATGTGAATGCATCAATCATACCTTTTCCTGGTCTTCAGTACGAAATGTGAATGCATCAATCACACCCTTTCCTGGTCTTCAGTAAGGAATGTGAATGCATCAATTACACCCTTTTCTGGTCTTCAGTAAGGAATATGAACGCATCAATCATACCCTTTCCTGGCTTTCAGTAAGGAATATGAATGCATCAATCACACCCTTTCCTGGTCTCCAGTAAGGACAACAAAATGAATAATTAAATACAGAGCATGGTATGGCATTACCAACATGAATAATTAAATTTATAGCATGGTATAGCATTACCAACATGTGTAATTAACTATAAAACATAGAATGGCATTACCAACATGAATAATTAAATTTATAGCATGGTATAGCATTACCAACATGAATAATTAAATTTATAACATGGTATAGCATTACCAACATGAATAATTAAATTTATAACATGGTATAGCATTACCAACATGAATAATTAAATTTATAACATGGTATAGCATTACCAACATGAATAATTAAATTTATAGCATGGTATAGCATTACCAACATGAATAATTAAATTTATAGCATTGTATAGCATTACCAACATGAATAATTAAATTTATAGCATTGTATAGCATTACCAACATGAATAATTAAATTTATAGCATGGTATAGCATTACCAACATGAATAATTAAATTTATAGCATGGTATAGCATTACCAACATGTGTAATTAACTATAAAACATAGAATGGCATTACCAACATGAATAATTAAATTTATAGCATGGTATAGCATTACCAACATGAATAATTAAATTTATAGCATGGTATGACAATACCAACATGAATAATTAAATTTATAACATGGTATAGCATTACCAACATGAATAATTAAATTTATAGCATTGTATAGCATTACCAACATGAATAATTAAATTTATAGCATGGTATAGCATTACCAACATGAATAATTAAATTTATAGCATGGTAATGGTAATACCAACATGAATAATTAAATTTATAACATGGTACAGCATTACCAACATGAATAATTAAATTTATAGCATTGTATAGCATTACCAACATGAATAATTAAATTTATAACATGGTATAGCATTACCAACATGAATAATTAAATTTATAGCATGGTAATGGTAATACCAACATGAATAATTAAATTTATAACATGGTACAGCATTACCAACATGAATAATTAAATTTATAGCATGGTAATGGTAATAACAACATGAATAATTAAATTTATAGCATTGTATAGCATTACCAACATGAATAATTAAATTTATAGCATGGTATAGCATTACCAACATGAATAATTAAATTTATAGCATGGTATAGCATTACCAACATGAATAATTAAATTTATAGCATGGTATAGCATTACCAACATGAATAATTAAATTTATAACATGGTATAGCATTACCAACATGAATAATTAAATTTATAACATGGTATAGCATTACCAACATGAATAATTAAATTTATAGCATTGTATAGCATTACCAACATGAATAATTAAATTTATAACATGGTATAGCATTACCAACATGAATAATTAAATTTATAGCATGATATAGCATTACCAACATGTGTAATTAACTATAAAACAAAGAATTGCATTACCGATGATCACACTTAACACTGACAACATTATCCAACCCAATCCCAAGTAAAATGGCAGCTCTTTTGATCGAAAAGTGACTCTGAAATTAAAAGAAGAAAAAACAAACACTAAAACTGTACTTTCAAAACACCACTGCCAACCATTCATGTGAATTAAGATAATATGACATCTAATCTTACCCTCAATGTAAAACACAATATGACATATAATCTTACCCTCAACGTAAAAGACAATATAACATATAATCTTACCCTCAATGTAAAACACAATATGACATAATGTTACCCTCAATGTAAAACACAATATGACATAATTTTACCCTCAATATAAAACACAATATGATATATCTAATCTTACCCTCAATGTAAAACACAATATGACATCTAATTGTATCCTCAATGTAAAACACAATATGACATAATGTTACCCTCAATGTAAAGCACAATTACATAATGTTACCCTCAATGTAAAACACAGTATGATATTTATTCTTACTCTCAATGTAAAGCACAATATGACATATAATCTTACTCTCAATGTAAAACACAATTACATAATGTTACCCTCAGTGTAAAACACAATATGACATATAATCTTACCCTCAATGTAAAACACAATATGATATCTAATCTTACTCTCAATGTAAAACACAATATGATATCTAATCTTACTCTCAATGTAAAGCACAATATGACATAATGTTACCCTCAATGTAAAACACAATATGACAATCTTATCATCAATATAAAGCACAATATGACATAATCTTACCCTCAATGTAAAACACTATATGGAATCTAATCTTACCCTCAATGTAAATCACAATATGACATCTAATCTTAATATCAATGTAAAGCACAATATGATATATATGTTTGTTTTATGAGGATTTTTAGCGTATCTTTAAAAAAAAATTCAGCCATATTGCTACAATGTCTGCAGTGAGGCCGTTTATAGAGATATATAGCACTGGGGCATCATTATCACATTATCCTGACACCAGGCCAACCAGTCCTAACACTAAACTCTTAATGCTGAGCGTCAAGCGAGGCAGCTGTTAGTACCATTTTTGTAAGTCTTTGGTATGACTCAGCCGGGGATCAAACCCACGACCTCCTGCTTCCATGGCAGACACTCTAACCACTAGGCCACCAGAGCGGTTTCACAATATGACATCTAATCTTACCCTCAATGTAAATCACAATATGGAATCTAATCTTAACCTCAATGTAAATCACAATATGGAATCTAATCTTAACCTCAGTGTAAAACACAATATGGAATCTAATCTTAACCTCAGTGTAAAACACAATATGGAATCTAATCTTAACCTCAGTGTAAAACACAATATGGAATCTAATCTTAACCTCAGTGTAAAACACAATATGGAATCTAATCTTAACCTCAGTGTAAAACACAATATGGAATCTAATCTTAACCTCAGTGTAAAACACAATATGGAATCTAATCTTAACCTCAGTGTAAAACACAATATGGAATCTAATCTTAACCTCAGTGTAAAACACAATATGGAATCTAATCTTAACCTCAATGTAAAACACAATATGGAATCTAATCTTAACCTCAGTGTAAAACACAATATGACATAATCTTACCCTCACCGTAAAGCACACTATGACATAATGTTACCCTCAATGTAAAGCATAAAATGATATCCACACTGACCTTCAACTTGACTTGCAAAATATAATACCTATGCCCAATTCTTAAACATGAATCACTCACTATAATTCCAATTCCCATATCTACAATGTGAATCACACAATATACTACCCATGGCCATTTCTTCAATGTGAATCACACAATATACTACCCATGACCATTTCTTCAATGTGAATCACACAATACACTACCCATGACCATTTCTTCAACATTCCCATATCTACAATGTGAATCACACAATATAATACTTATGGTCATTTCTTCAACATTCTCATATCGACAATGTGAATCACACAATATAATACCCATGACCATTTCTTCAACATTCCCATATCGACAATGTGAATCACACAATACACTACCCATGGCCGATTCTTCAACTTTCCCATATCGACAATGTGAATCACACAATACACTACCCATGGCCGATTCTTCAATGTGAATCACACAATATGGTTGCATTTTAGGAACACCTTTTCACTCTTTCCCATGTTTTTATTCTGTTTTGTTTTGTTGGTTACATTTTAACTTATCAAATTTCTAACACTGGCCAGTGCCTGAGTTATATATATCAAAAGAGTATTTTGTTGAATTGCTTTCTTATGAAAATGCAAACAAAACCCAAACCCAACCAGTTACACAAAATGACTCATGACTGATGCATAATCCAATGTAATGAAAATGTATAATTTATCATACGGACAACACTAACCTGCTCTGCTAAATTAGAGACATATAACCACACATACATACAGAAAAGCATGTATAATAAGAGAGAAAGTCATCAAATTGATACCGTATTAGGACTTACCTGTTCTGACGTAAAGACTTTCATTCTCGGCATGTTTGCCATCCCACGGTTTTTTGCCTCTGGAAATGCATGATGACGGGCTGCTATGAGAGCATAAAAGTTTGATATTGCTCCTCCTAAAATAATAATAATAAAAATAACAAAAAAAATAATAATAATAATAATAAGAAGAAGAAGAAGAAGAAGAAGAAGAAGAAGAAGAAGAAGAAGAAAAAGAAGAAGAAGAAGAAGAAGAAGAAATAATAATAATACAATTAATAATAATATTAATATTAATAACAATAATAATAAATGAAATAATAACAATAATAATAATAATAAAGCTAACAAATAACAATAATAAAAATAAGAATATGAATATTACTATTAATAAAAATAATAATAATAATAATGATAAATAATAATAATAATAATAATAATAATAATACAATAATAAAAATAATAAAAATAATAATAATAATAATAGTAGTAGTAAAATTAATAGAAATAATAAGAGGAATATGAATAATAATATACATACATGTATTAAAACTAATAATAATAATAATAATAATAATAATAATAACAATAATAATACAATTAATAAGAATCATATTATAAATAATAATAAAATCAATGATAATAAAATTAATAATAATGATAATATAAAATTTGTAATAATAATGAGAATAATAAAATTAATATTAATAATGAAGAAGAAGAAGAAGAAGAAGAAGAAGAAGAAGAAGAAGAAGAAGAAGAAAGAAGAAAGAAAGAAAGAAAGAAAGAAATAAAGAAAGAAAGAAAGAAAGAAAAGGAGAAGAAGAAGAAGAAGAAGAAGAAGAAGAAGAAGAAGAAGAAGAAGAAGAAGATAACACCATTTCTGTTTTTAAACTGCTGAGTGCTGAAACCATCTCTGATACCTTTTAACAATAAAAGATTTTGAAATTACTTCTGATGTGGCAGCCATATTAGATGTCAGCATTTTCATTTGGACCAACTATGTATCATTCCAAGTCTTATGGACCAACTATGTATCATTCCAAGTCTTTTGGACCATCTATGTATCATTTCAAGTCTTATGGACCAACTATGTATCATTCCGAGTCTTATGGACCAACTATGTATCATTCCAAGTCTTATGGACCAACTATGTATCATTCAAAGTCTTATTGACCAACTATGTATCATTCAAAGTTTTATGGAGATAATTTCTACATCCATCAAGGTGGAAAAGCAAAGTAACAAGTTCTTCAAAAATGCCACCTTGGTGGCCATATTGGAGGTCAGATAGGTATCATTTTAATTTGGAACCAACGAGATATCAAAAGACAACATCTGGTGAAAAAGAAAATGTTTATATGATGTAGCACTTAGATTGAGCAGTGATAATATGATTTTCCATACAGTATGCATGATTCAAATCAGATTGTCATTATTTTCATCCAATTAGATGTCACACAAGATCTTTTGGCCAACAATCCATGAAAAAACAATCAGATATTTAGAAGAAGTATAACAAAAACCATGTAAATACAATCACCAATTTAAAAGTAGATTAATAACAACCATGTAAATATAATTACCAATGTAGAAGTGGTATAATAAAAACCATGTAAATACAATCACCAATTTAGAAGTAGTATAATAAAAACGATGTAAATTCAATCACCAATTTAGAAGTGGATTAATAACAACCATGTAATTACAATCACCAATTTAAAAGTAGTATAATAACAACCATGTAAATACAATCACCAATTTAGAAGTAGATTAATAAAAACCATGTAAATTCAATCACCAATTTAAAAGTAGTATTATAACAACCATGTAAATACACTCACCAATTTAGAAGTAGATTAATAACAACCATGTAAATACAATCCCAAATATAGAAGTAGTATCAAATACAAGATTTTTATTTGAGACCACTTAGACACCATAACAACACTAATGGTGCATAGTCCATACTAATATGATATTCATTGGAGACCATCTAGACACCATAAGTTCAAATTCTATACAATTATGGGCTTAGATTCAATTATAAACTATAAAATGACGGGCACTGTGGCCCTAAATAATATACCTGTGTGGTCTTGAGTGGAGCTAAAACTACATTTATAGATTTTTGTTGAATTCAACACCATACAAATATGAGTTACAGTAAGGACAAACCAAAAAAACAACAGACTTAGGTAGAGTTCAATACTAGACAATTATGGGTTAGGTGTGAGTTCAGTACCACACAATTATTATCTTAAGTTTTAGTTCAATACTAGACAATTATGGGTTAGGTGTGAGGTCAGTACCACACAATTATTATCTTAAGTTTTAGTTCAATACTAGACAATTACGGGTTAGGTGTGAAGTCAGTACCACACAATTATTATCTTAAGTTTTAGTTCAATACTAGACAATTATGGGTTAGGTGTGAGGTCAGTACCACACAATTATTATCTTAAATTTTAGTTCAATACTAGACAATTATGGATTAGGTGTGAGGTCAGTACCACACAATTATTATCTTAAGTTTTAGTTCAATACTAAAAAATTATGGGTTAGGTGTAAGTTCAGTACCACACAATTATTATCTTAAGTTTTAGTTCAATACTAGACAATTATGGGTTAGGTGTGAGGTCAGTACCACACAATTATTATCTTAAGTTTTAGTTCAATACTAGACAATTATGGATTAGGTGTGAGGTTAGTACCATACAATTATTATCTTAAGTTTTAGTTCAATACTAGACAATTATGGGTTAGGTGTGAGGTCAGTACCACACAATTATTATCTTAAGTTTTAGTTCAATACTAGACAATTATGGGTTAGGTGTGAGGTCAGTACCACACAATTATTATCTTAAGTTTTAGTTCAATACTAGATAATTATGGGTTAGGTGTGAGTTCAGTAACACATATTTATGAGTTGAAGTTTTAGTTCCATACAATACAATTATGTCACATTAATAGTATACAATACTCAATTTGTTAATGTTAAATACCATACCTATCTGTGGTTATGTTGAGTCCAAGAACATATAATTTAGGGCTTACATTGGAGTTTAACCCTATATAATTATGGTCTTAATTTGAGTTCAAAACTCTAATTATGGGCTTATGTTGAGTCAAATACAAGAAAAGGCTTATGTTCAAAATTATACAATTATGGGCTTATGTTGAATTTAAAGCTGGATAATTATGGGCTTATGCTGAGTTCGAAACTGTATAATTATGGGCTAATGTGTTAAAAACAATAATTATGAGCTAATGTTGAGTTCAAAACTGTATAATTATGGGCTAATGCTGAGTTCAAAACTGTATTATTATGAGCTTATACTGAGTTAAAAACTATAATTATGGGCTAATGTTGAGTTCAAAACTGTATTATTATGGGCTAATGTGTTAAAAACAATAATTATGAGCTAATGTTGAGTTCAAAACTGTATAATTATGGGCTTATGTTGAGTCAAATACAAGAAAAGGCTTATGTTCAAAATTATACAATTATGGGCTAATGCTGAGTTGAAAACTGTATAATTATGGGCTAATGTTGAGTTCAAAACTATTATTATGGGCTAATGTTGTGTTAAAAACAATAATTATGAGCTAATGTTGAGTTCAAAACTGTATAATTATGGGCTAATGTTGAGTTCAAAACTGTATAATTATGGGCTAATGTTGAGTTCAAAACTGTATTATTATGGGCTTATGCTGAGTTAAAAACTATAATTATGGGCTAATGTTGAGTTAAAAACTGTATAATTATGGGCTAATTTTGCGTTCAAATCTGTATTATTATGGGCTAATGTTGTGTTAAAAACTATAATTATGGGCTAATCTGAGTTCAAAACTGTATAATTATTGGCTAATGTTGTGTTAAAAACTATAATTATGGGCTAATGTTGAGTTCAAAACTGTATTATTATGGGCTAATCTGAGTTCAAAACTGTATAATTATTGGCTAATGTTGTGTTAAAAACTATAATTATGGGCTAATGTTGAGTTCAAAACTGTATTATTATGGGCTAATCTGAGTTCAAGACTGTATAATTATGGGCTAATGTTGTGTTAAAAACTGTATAATTATGGGCTAATGTTGTGTTAAAAACAATAATTATGGGCTAATGCTGAGTTAAAAACTATAATTATGGACTAATCTGAGTTCAAGACTGTATAATTATGGGCTAATGCTGAGTTCAAGACTGTATAATTATGGGCTAATGCTGAGTTAAAAACTGTATAATTATGGGCAAATGTTGCGTTCAAAACTGTATTATTATGGGCTAATGTTGTGTTAAAAACTGTATAATTATGGGCTAATGTCGTGTTAAAAACTGTATAATTATGGGCTTATGTTACATTCAAAACTATAATTATGGGCTAATGTTGCATTCAAAACTATAATTATGGGCTAATCTGAGTTCAAAACTATAATTATGGGCTAATCTGAGTTAAAAACTGTATAATTATGGGCTTATGTTATGTTCAAAACTATAATTATGGGCTAATGTTGCATTCAGAACTATAATTATGGGCTAATCTGAGTTGAGTTAAAAACTGTGTTATTATTGGCTAATGTTCTGTTAAAAACAGTATAATTATGGGCTAATGCTGAGTTAAAAACTGTATAATTATGGGCTTACGCTGAGTTCAAAACTATAATTATGGGCTTATTTTGACCTCAATACTATACATTTGGCTTATATCAAGTTAAATACTATATAATACCATTATGGCTCTTGTGGAACTAAATGCTAGATAATGGGTTTTTCTTAAGTTCAATACTAGACAATTAAGGACTTAGGATGGGTCCAAATTCTGCATATGTATGGACATGGGTTACAAGAAAATCAAGCATGGTCTTTTTGTTTTAACCACTTAATATTTATGGACCAAGAACTATTTCATTATGGGTTTTGTTGAATTTATTACTGTACTATTATGGTTTTTTTTTAAATTTAATACTGTACAATTATGGATTTTGATGAATTTAATACTGTACAATTATGGGTTTTGTTGAATTTAATACTGTACAATTATGGGTTTTGTTGAATTTAATACTGTACAATTATGGTTTTGTTGAATTTAATACTATATAATTATGGGTTTTGTTGAATTTAATACTATACAATTATGGATTTTTCTTAGTTGCAGAGTTAAATGCAATACAGGGACTTGTTGATTTAAATACTATACAGTTTTGTTTTATCACAATACAATATTTATAAATGTAAATGTATATGATTAGGATTTTTAATTTAGCTTTAACAATTTTTCAGTCATATCGCTACGATGTCTGCAATTAGGCAGTTTAAAGTGATGTCTAGCACTGGGGCATCATGACCCAGTCACATTATCCTGACACCAGGTCGACCAGTCCTAGCATTAACCTCTTAATGCCGAGCGCCTCACGAGACAGCTGTTGTTTTTTGGGGGGGTAAGTCTTTGGCATGACTCAGCCGGGGATCGACCCCACGACCTCCCGCTTCCGCGGCGAATGCTCTAACCACTAGGCTACCGGAGCGGTCTATATATTTATGAGATTTTAAGTCTATATATTTACGAGATTTTAATGAGCTCTATATATATCATTTATAGCGGTCTATATATTTATGAGATTTTAATGAGCTCTATATATATTATTTATAGCGGTCTATATATTTACGAGATTTTAATGAGCTCTATATATCATTTATAGCGGTCTATATATTTATGAGATTTTAATGAGCTCTATATATCATTTATAGCGGTCTATATATTTACGAGATTTTAATGAGCTCTATATATATATCATTTATAGCGGTCTATATATTTACGAGATTTTAATGAGCTCTATATATCATTTATAGCGGTCTATATATTTACGAGATTTTAATGAGCTCTATATATCATTTATAGCGGTCTATATATTTACGAGATTTTAATGAGCTCTATATATCATTTATAGCGGTCTATATATTTACGAGATTTTAATGAGCTCTATATATCATTTATAGCGGTATATATATTTATGAGATTTTAATGAGCTCTATATATCATTTATAGCGGTCTATATATTTACGAGATTTTAATGAGCTCTATATATCATTTATAGCGGTCTATATATTTACGAGATTTTAATGAGCTCTATATATCATTTATAGCGGTCTATATATTTACGAGATTTTAATGAGCTCTATATATCATTTATAGCGGTCTATATATTTATGAGATTTTAATGAGCTCTATATATATCATTTATAGCGGTCTATATATTTACGAGATTTTAATGAGCTCTATATATATCATTTATAGCGGTCTATATATTTATGAGATTTTAATGAGCTCTATATATCATTTATAGCGGTCTATATATTTATGAGATTTTAATGAGCTCTATATATCTCATGTTACTGAGCTATAGATTAGTGTTACTGCATACAGTTTTATATATTTATGTTGGTGTGAAATAATACTAGCCACCACAAATAATAATCTAACAGCTGATTAAACAATGTAAAGCATACAATACTTATATACCTATATACTTATAATATATATATATATATATATATATATATATATATATATATATATTACTTTCATAATGTGTTTCTATAAGATCAAACAAAACCAATCGAGACTGTGATAATTTCCATCACCATGCATCTCTCACTAACGCCAATTTAAAAATGTAAATTACAAACCTGGAGCAAATATCCCGTCTCCATCATCCCAACCAACCATTTTACGCATGCGTTGAAGTATAATTTCCTCAAGTAAAGTGAACACTGGTGCCATTTCATAAGTGAACCTAATACAGTAAAATATCCTTGTTAAAACATTTCCAATCTCTTGTAATAAGTATAAACCTAATACAGTAAAATATCCTTGTTAAAACATTTCCAATCTCTTGTAATAATTATAAACCTAATACAGTAAAATATCCTTGTTAAAACATTTCCAATCTCTTGTAATAAGTATAAACCTAATACAGTAAAATATCCTTGTTAAAACATTTCCAATCTCTTGTAATAAGTATAAACCTAATACAGTAAAATATCCTTGTTAAAACATTTCCAATCTCTTGTAATAATTATAAACCTGATACAGAAAAATATCCTTGTTAAAACATTTCCAACCTCTTGTAATAATTATAAACCTGATACAGTAAAATATCCTTGTTCAAACATTTCCAATCTCTTGTAATAAGTATAAACCTGATACAGTAAAATATCCTTGTTAAAACATTTCCAGTCTCTTGTAATAATTATAAACCTTATACAGAAAAATATCCTTGTTAAAACATTTCCAATCTCGTGTAATAATTATAAACCTGATACAGAAAAATATCCTTGTTAAAACATTTCCAATCTCGTGTAATAATTATAAATATGATACATAAAAATATCCTTGTTAAAACATTTCCAATATCTTGAAATAGTTATAAACCTGATACAGAAAAATATCCTTGTTAAACCATTTCCAATATCTTGAAATAATTATGTATTTTCTTTTTCTCTCCTGTGAATAATGATGTAAATTCATTCAACCCATAAATAAATATATCATATATATATATATATATATATATATATATATATATATATATATATATATATATATATATATATATATATATATAAATATATGTAATTCATGCAATATATAAATATATGTTACAGATAAACTGAAAAGTCAGGTTAAACAATTTCCAATATTGTTTAAAAAGTTTTCAATGGCATCATATCTAGTAATAGTTTATAATCAATAACGTTTTATTTACATTGTAGACAAGTCATTCACATTGGAGAGATTCTACTTAATTTTTCATACTGCCATTTTTCGAGACTGTCTCATATTCTATTGTAGTTTAAAAATCGGCTTCAATGATGGCCAAACTGATCCATCTTTACTGATGCTATTCTTTTCTAAAATACGGTGTATGTGTGCATATAAATATAGACAGAAGTAGGTTATTAGGTACATATCTAAAAATCTTACATGTTGGTGTTGGCAGCAGCAGTCACCCATTCTCCAGCCACACCAATGACATCAATTCCAGTAGATAGCTGGTTCAGAAAGCGGGGATGTCCTATAAAAATGTAGCTATATATCATATCCTACTTTTTACATCTTTCTTTCTTTTTCATTATATTTTCGAAAACACGCTATGCATTAATATAGGATATGTCTGCTAAATTTAAATTACTGACTGGACTAGTTATTTTTAAAGATGCGAATAGACCAAAGAATAAACCAGATATTAAAAACCCCATGTCAGCCAAAATCTCATATTATGATTCACTTTAGTTCGTTAAGTTTTTGTTGCTCCTTTGCGCAGCACAAATTTACAAAAATACAATCTCCTTTGCGCTGAACAAATTTACAAAACTACAATCTCCAAATATTAGAAAATGTTAAAAATTTTATCTTATGGAGAAAAAAATTACCTTTTGTGTAATATAATTTCCACAAAGTTTTCACTTAATATATAGCAAACTGGCTCGATTTCTAGTTAAAATATTTACGTAAGAACTGCTAATACAATTTTGCCTGGTATCAAATACACTATACACATAATCGCGTCACATCTGTTATAGCTGTAATGGCATACCAGTTCTGACGCCATATTTCAACGTTTCCTTGCAGTCACTAAGCAGTTGTTCAAGATCCCGTGGATTCTCGTCTACGTCGAGACAGTGTTCCATTATCTCACGAAGCTGGTGGGGATGATGAAAGTCGAGGACTTTGCTGCCTCGATCTCGTTCAGAGAGAAGGTACTTGACAAGGATTTCCTGCACCTCCACAAGGAAACTGGACACAAGTGATGCCCCTTCCTTGCTCTGGAAGTCTGACAAAAATATATACACTGCAGATTTCCTCATTCCACATTTATTTCGTGTCCAGATCTTTTAATATGTTTTATCATTTTCTGGGTACTGATTTGTAAAATGGGTAATAAGTGTCATTGAAAATGAAACATGGCATAATCAAAATGCACACAACTAAACTTAGATTTAATTATACATAAAACATGAACAATTACTGAAATACAAAGATTCGGACTCCATATGAGGCAGTCGTATGCATTTTGCATATTTTAAACAAAAACGTTTGAGCGCATGCGCTATTTCCTTGCTATTACTCGACAACTAAAACAAAAATGGTGGAAAAGCCTTAAAACATAACTTTTACGGGATTATTTTCATAAACA